>JASDQU010735655.1:240777-316990 GCA_032191745.1 Picea mariana
TACTCACTGATCCTAGTCAACCTCAACTCCATGGTATGCTCAAGGACTCTGTCAGGGGGTCTCTCTGGTGGAAACACCCCACAACTCCATTGTACACCATCATGTGCCAAGGAATACCCTTGAACTCTATTGGTTATCAATGAATCATCCTGTATCATCCTATATCCTTAGGCGCTACTATATCCATCACTCTGCTAATGTTTCCTAAACCTGCATCATAGAGCGTACCCAAGTCCGTCATATATCTGTCCACCCAATCCATGGATGCATATATTGCCTTGTGGGATGGTCCACAAGTGATGTACTCAACTATATCGTTTTTAGCTAAGCCTTGAGCCTTTAGTGGGGTCTCCAATAGAAGAAACCTATAATGAAAAACAAGCGCATGGTGAAAACCCTCTGCGTCAAACCTCTCCTCAAGCTCCTATAATTCGGAATGCTCCTCGTGCGAGATCGTCACAAGAGGCTCCTCCCTAGAATCATGAGCACCACTCATGCCCTCATGTGCCATGGATGTCAATGATGAAGAGTGTTCCCAACTCAGATGGTAACAAATCTCCTTAACCTCCCTTTCCTTGTCTTCAACGAACTTAATAGGAAGGTCCCTATCCATGAACAACTACAGGTAATCGAATTTCATATGTTCTTGTGCTTCTTTGATGATGCACAATTAGCTACTAGTGACTCCACATGCCACTCCCATTTGTCTCTTCTGCAACTAGATTCTCCACCTAAGGTATTCAATAAACTTATGGGCACCATCTACCCTTGTCAACACCTGCATAATTTTCTCCTCTGTGACCAATAATCGGTTCTCCAAATCTTGCAATGCTAAGGGTCTTTGTTCAATTTCATCATCATGTTGAGGTAAAGTCACATCCTCATCATCATCGACATCATACATGAAATACGGTGTTGATTCCTCATCATACATAGGTGCTATCACGATTGAAATACCCTCAACATAAGCATCAATTGGTCGCTTGTTATGCGGTGTGTTGTTAAAAGGGGTTGTCTTCAATTGTTTTTCTTTTAGTAGTTGCAGTGTGTTGTTGGAGACCCATACAACCGAGAACAATATTGCATGTTATTGTTCCCGTGGTAAATTATGATAGGGCACCTACAGAATGAGTTGTCTATGCCATTTTTATGCCAAATTCTTTGGTCGAACCGCCTATTCTTATATTCCACTAGCTATCTTAAACTATGAACATTACTTTGAGATCATATTTACTCCAGTTTGAATTTGATGGGAGCACTGTGCTTGCTCAGTTACTTGGGCACAATTTTGTTTGGTCTCTTGTTTGGTAATTMTGGAAGATATCTTTACTCACCCATTCATTTGGAGCTTGTGTTCAAAATAATTGTATGTTATTTTGGGTTCAATCATTATGTTGATTGTATAAAAGGGACACCTATGTTCGAAATGTTTGAGGCCCGAATAAGAGTGATAATTTCCAAATTAATTGCATGAACAATGGTTRAATAAATGATGGATATGAGTTGTTGTAAACACTGTGTGTGTCCCTGTTGGTTTTAAAGGAGTAGTATTGGAGTAAAATTGTTATGGTCATGGCTCAAAGGATATTGTTGTTCTTATAACGATTATGATGTTTTTCATTATGAATGTCATATTATGATAATGTGGATACAATAGTTATTGTAATTAAATATTTCTGGGCATACATATTATCATGTAAATGATTCGGAAGCCATCAAGCAAATTGTCAAAGAAAGTACCAGTTTGAATTATTGTTTTGGAAAATGAACACTGTTAAACTTTGAAGGTATGGACATAGATATGTTTTGATTTGTTTCACTTAAAAATATCCATATCGTTTCCCTATCATTCTACCATTTTTTCACTAATTACATTCCCCTCCCAATCCTGATTTCACTTATTGCATCCCTGTTCTGTGATATCAATTTTAAAAGAAATAGTCTGTGTAGAAGTGACAAAAGGGATAACATAACAAGGGTTGGTGACTGATATTTTGATATTTTGTTACACAGTTAAATTTTTTCATTAATTGTCGAACAATATTTGTATATGCATTCCCTATCATTTTATCATTTTTCGCTAACTACAATCCGTCCATATTTCCCACAAACCCTATCACCCCCTGTTCACATGGAAATTAATGAATGGTTTGTTCCAATTTGGATTCTTTAATTAGGTTGGCCATGGAATAATGCACCCTCAACCAAAAGACCCCCTTTTCAGCCTCCTCATAACATCATTGACATTCCCATTCCTCCACATGTGTCTTTGCAGCTTGAAGTCCCCGCAAATGATGGTTGGCAAGAGATCGTCAATCAACCTATCTCTCACCATCAAGGTTGGCCCACTATGTCATTGCCTTTGCCACCATCTGTCAATCCCAATGTCCAGATTTCCCGTGTTGTTTCGTCAATTCAATCTTCACACGCCAGTAAGATATTAAAAATTGATATTCCCCAACCTGTGAAAGACAAGGGAAAAACAACTGCCTCCTCTTCTTCTCCCTCCAATGATTCCTCGAAATCCATGTTTTCTCGCATGCATTTTAAGGATGACTATTCCCATGTGATCAACGAGATACATCCCCAAGGGTCCAATCAACACGATATACTTCCGAGAAGTCTAAGGGAAAAAACAATGAAAAAAGGAAAATTGCCTCACAAAGTGGCAAATATGTTTTTTAGATTATGTTTTGTTTATGATTTCAGTTGATGAAGACAATGCTTAATGGTTTTCAGTATGTTGGAAAGCAAGCTCTATTTTGATATTTTGTGGATAATGTGGATAATGTGGACATATATATTCTTTTGGATAGGATATAAATTATTTCTGATATTTAAATATCCAGTTTCAAAGATATTCAAGGGAGTTACAAGGGTGGCATATGGTTAAAATGATTATTTTTTTTGTATTATATTTCATGAGTTAAAATGAAGAAATGATGGGAGTCACAAGGGGTCCCACCTACCTAGTTATTATTAATTAAGACCCTTAACTATATTATTATTATTTATTTCTCCTAAACTAATTAGTTAAGTTAAATTAACTTAACTAAAGAAAGTAGTTGAACTACTTCAACTTATTTGGAAAGAATAAAAGTTGAATGAGAAGAAGAGACAAGAGGGGAATAGAAGGAGAAAGCAAGGTTTTTTCTTTAGTTACATGAGATAGTTTCGGTTTTCATTCATTTTTGAGTTTATTCAAAGCCTAATTCTCTTCTTGACAACAGGGTCTTATTGTAGACAACAAGGTTCAAGACTGAACCACACTTTTCAGACGCTTGTTTTAGAGGTGTTTATCCATCCTTGATATTCTGTGTATTCTTATCTTCTTGTGAATTGAGTTTCATGGATGATAAATGATATTTTGCAGATTCAAATTGGTAGTAGTTTGTGGCAAGCTGATCCAGATTATTAAATTCAGTTTCACTTTACTCTTGGATTCTTTTTGTATGGTGTTCATCGAAGATCTCTAAATTAGACTTTGGTCCATTCCCTCACAGAGGTTTTGTAAAGAGAAAATATTTTTGATATATTAGAGTGAAATAAAATCAGATTGTTATTTTGTCTCATATATGTGTATTTGTGACTTGGTTGCATTTCACTTTTGATCTCCATGTTTACTTAGTCTCAAATCTGTGTGTATTCCAGAAGTTTTATTTTATTTTTGCAACATATTTAAGCTATAAATCAACCTTAGTCCATGTAATTAATACTTTCGGATTGAGATAATCTTTTGAGGCTATAAATCCCCGGGTGACATTCCCAACTATCTTGTCCTATCCAGGCAAGATCTGAAAATGATTGAGTAGGGTAATTCATACATTTTCCTCAATATTTATTTGACAACCATACTGGGGAGATTTTCCATATCTCTATGGTTGATTGTATTCATAATTATCATTTAATATCTCTACTTTTTTTTGATTCTTTGATTGTTTTCTTTTCCTCATGATAGTACCTGCTACAAGGCAACCCAATATAGAGCACGGTCTTAAAGACCAAACCAACATTGCCTTAACTTTATTCGATACCATCTTAGAAACTGCTAATACTCGGGCTGAGCTTGAATGTTTGTGGGAGGTAATTGAACAAGACATAAGTATTTGTGAACGCTGAGAGGCCATACAAAGGAAACCTAGGAATCAGTTGTAGCGCTCTTTTTCCTAAAGTTTTAGTTTTGTTTTTCATGTCCTGAAATCCTTGCATCTCTAGGAGAAGAAGAGGATTGTGTCATGAAACCACTCTTATCGTTGAAATAGGAAGAAGGAAAGTTATTTTGTCAACCCAACAAGGTACTCTAAGGAGAAATTTATCCGATTCGACTAGTTCACCTTTCTCACCCACACCCATCATCTACAACATGGCATCTGGAGCTGGCTCTGGTGGTACTGGAGGTGCCTCATTGTCTCAACCTTTAGCCTTGTCAGTAATTGGTAGTTTGTATAGCCATCAAGTTCCTTTTCAATCTACTGCCAACCCTGCCAAGATCATAAAGAAGTATGGGTTTTTCCAATTCAAGGAAGATGCTACTACCACCCCGTTGCACGTATCCTCTCCCTTGAACCTAGCGCATGTTAGTGTTCCTTTACCAAAATTTAAACAACATCTACCTAGGTTTTCTAGAAATAATACCGTCACTACAAACGAGCACTTGGTAGATTTCTCTAATTCCTGTCACAATATAGGAGCTAATGATAATGATACTTGCATGCGCCTATTTGTCGACTGTCTTGAAGGGAAAGAAATGACATATTTTTTTTATCTCCATCCCAAATCCTTTCCACTTGGGAAGAGTTAGTTTATTGGTTTAAGTCCACTTATGGGTAGTCTAAGAGCCCAGTCGAACAATTACGTGAATATAATAACATTGCATACAAGGACAGTGAGACTATTAAGTCTTTCAACCTTCGTTTCACCAAGTTGTATAATCAAATTCTTGAACTTATTCGCCCCTAGAACCAAGTTTCTTTTATGCATTACTATAATTCTCTACCTTCCCCCTATCGACATAGGCTTGAAGAAAAGGTTATTGATGAGCTTTGTTCCGCCCTGCATACTTTTCTAGAATACGAAGAACAACTAGAAAGAATAGGTCTCCCCAAAGGGGACTTGGTTAAACAAACATACATGTCTTCCCTCCTAGAACTTGTATAGGATATGAAAAATTAGATGATAGTATACAAGCGAAAGGGAAATGTCCCTTCGCTTACTCCTGGGGCATCATATTCTTCACCACCTTTTAGGAATACCAATGAAAACAACTTTTAGCCCAAAGTCATCATGTCTCGCAGTTGGTGTAACTTTTGCGAGGAAAATCACTAGGAAAGTACCCGGGAGTTAAAAAAGAGTACTAGAGATAAAATATTTGGCAAAAACTTGAAACCACCATTTTTGTTCTAGATTGGGAAGAACCGGAAGATGTCATGATCATAAACACCAAGAATAAATCCTATGCTTCAAAAGGAGAATATGATCCCCCTCATACTTCTTCTAGTCCAAGCTCATCATCACAAGATGCCATTGTACATGATACCAAGACTCCCGACAGTCAAGGAGTTTCCTCCCCTCTTCCCTCTTCCAAATATAAAATTCTCAACCAATTGGCTAATATCAAGGCCAATGCTACTCTTCTAGACATGGTTGGCATCCCTGGACAACAAAAGCATCTCAAAAATTTTATGGAAGGAAAAGCTTCCACAATAGCCAATCTTTCCGAAGAGGCTAAAGAAGATGATCCTATTGTAAATAAAGTAGGTGTAAATAACTTTAGAGACCCTGTAAAAAACCCTCCATTTTTCATTTCTGTAAAAATTATGGATAAAATAGCCCATTGTTTCCTAATTGGTGGCGGTTCGGGCCCAAGCATAATGTCAAAAATTATTATGGAAGAGCTAGGATTATCATGTACTAATGAAAATTCTAGAAGCATGCTCTCATATAATAGTCTACAATAGTCGAATATAGGTGAAATCAAAGACATTAATTTGGTTTTGTGTGCACATCCTGAAATAAGGAAAACCCTAAACATCTAGGTAATTGACATGCAAGTAAGTAAATATTCTATCATCTTAGGAAGAGATTGGCAAGCCTTGACAGGTGGATATCTTTATCTTGACGGAACACAATTATATGTTCCTCAGAATGGAAAGAATATCATATTCCCGAGGGAAGGAAGAATCTCACCATACATAGAAAGTATTCCATAACCTACCGTAAACTATGTCGAGGAAGACTTAGGAGTGTACTCCATCTTTGCAGATGAGGGTGACACTGCCCCAGAACAAATTGACCTGGAGGATGGTATGTGGCACATGCACTTCGATGGCTCATGCTCCAATGAAGGTAATGGAACTGGCATTATCTTATACTCACTTGTAGGTAAAATTCACAACTTTTCTTATAGACTCAAATTTGCTTGCACGAATAAGGTTACCGAGTTTGAAGCATTATTTATAGGCATTGAAAATGCTTATAATTTAGGTTGTGGACATCTTACAGTTTTTGGCAACTCTGAACTTGTTGTGAACCTTTTATGTAAAATCTACTCTCCTAACAATAAGTTGATGAAACACTAAACCCAATTTGTTTGGATGCTTATCTCAAACTTATTATCAATTAACATCATTCATGTTAAAAGGGAACTTAATTCAATGGATGATAGGTTAGTTGTGTTTGCAGTGCCTCCTACTCGACAACTTCTGTCTCAAAGACTTGATTGTACTTTTCAATCTTTCTATCATCCTCATATTCATGACAATGTATAGTCATGGCAGGTCTTCCCTAGTGATGAAGGCATCTGTTCTTTCATACAAAATGAACCATTTAAGCCCAAGGAGATTATATCCATGGAAAACAACAAAATTCCGAAAGGTTTGACTCCTCTATAAAGTTCATTTTCATCGAGTGATGTAGGAAACAAAGAAACACATAAAGAAGATGAGTCAACAAGGAAAGTGGGTGAAACCATTTTTTTAAACATTGGAACACCCGATTCCCCAAAGAATGTTAAGATAGGTGCCCAATGTACCGATGAAGAAAAGATGAAATTCACTAATTTACTTAATGAATTTCAAGATGTTTTTGCTTGGTCATATGAGGATCTTCGTGGTTTTGATCCTACTCTCATACATCATGCTATTCCTATAAAGGAAGGGATAAAACTAGTTAGGAAAAAACAAAGACCCATTAACCCTGCACTTGAATCTACTATTAGGAAGGAGTTGGAAATTTTTTTGAAAGTTGGTATAATTTTCTCGGTTAAGTATTCAGAGTGGGTCTCAAATTTGGTCCTCGTTCGGAAGACAACTGGTCAGATCCAATTCTGTGTTGTTTTCCGCACATTGAATAGAGCAAGCATAAAATACCATTTTCCTCTCCCTAACATGGAAATGATTTTGCAGCAAGTTGCAGGGTCACAAATGATGTCCTTACTTGATGGTTTCTTTGGTTATAATCAGATCAAGGTAAAAATGAATGATAGGTACAAAACCACTTTCACTACACGTTGGGGCACATTTGATTATGAATGCATGCCTTTTGTCTTATCTAATGCAGGTGCCACTTTCCAAAGAGATATGCATATAGCTTTTGACGATATGATCGATAAGATTATCCAGATTTATCTTAATGACTTGACTATTTATTCAAAAAACCGGTTGGATAATTTTGGTCATCTTAGAAAAATTCTCATGCAATGCAAAAATTTTGGTATTTCTTTGAATCCTTGTAAATCTATTTTTGTCGTTATCAAGGGCAAGCTCCTTGGGAATATTGTTTTTGATTTGGGAATAAGCATAGATCCTAAAAGGATTGCTGCTATTCTGAACCTTCCTGCTCCCGCTTCTAAAAAGGAGGTTCAAGCCTTTACATGCATTATCAACTTTGTCTATAGATTTGTTCCTGATTTTGCTTTAATGGTCAAACCAATTCATAATCTTCTAAGGGAAGATTTCTCCTTTTCTTGGACTAAAGACATCGAAAATGCTTTCGTAAGGATTAAGAAAACAATCAGTTCCACACCAGTTTTGGTGACACCAGACTTTGAGAAAGATTTTATCGTATACACTAATTCCACTGAGGAAGCAGTTTCTGCTATTCTCCTACAATGTGATGACCAAAATAACAAAAAAACAGTAGCTTACATGAGTCAAAGCTTATGAGATGATGAATTTAAGTATTCTTATATTGAAAAACATGCTTTTGCTCTGGTTAAAGCTGTGGAGAAATTTCACCACGTTATTCTAGGCAAGAACACACAGGTAAAAGTCCCTTTGCCTGCTGTCAAGTTTTTTCTTTTGTAGACTAATATTATAGGAAAGATTGCACATTGGCTTGCCAAGATTCAGTAGCATGATTTAACCATCATGACTTCGAAAACAATTAAGGGACGAGACTTATCCCTTCACTTGGCTCAACATGCTGAAGCAAGTGAAGAAATTGGCGAACAAGATAATCCTCTTTCAACACTATTTTACATTGAGAGTCAAACCCTTCCCATAGTTGAACATCCCTGGTATAAAAATATGGTGTATTACTTTCTATATCAGAAATGCCTAGATGATTTAGATACTCATCAAAAGAGAAGGCTCCATCTTGAATATTCCATAGATATTATTTTAGGAGACTTTTTGTTCAAAAGATTTGTCAATGGCATATTACTTCGATGTGTGAATAATGAGGAATCACAAAAATTGTTACATGAAACTCATGGATCTTCATATTTTGTTATTCATGTAGGTGGTCRTTTTTTTGCGAGAGAAACAACTTATAAAATAATCAGAAAAGGTTATTATTGACCCTCAATTTTTCAAGATTCTTATAACTGTTCAAGATCTTGTGACAAGTGCCGGAAATTTGTTGGGAAAGAACGTCTTTTTKCCATGCCTTTGCAAGCTGTCCTCCCTAATTTTCCTTTTTCGAAATAGGGTCTGGACTTTWTCGCTCCTATTAACCCTCCATCTTCAGGAAGGCATGCTTTTATCTTGATAACCACATATTATTGCACTAAATGGACTTAAGCTGTCCCACTTAAACACTCACAGGATGAGMATGTTATTTCTTTCCTTGTAACTAATATTTTCTCCAGATTCGACATTCCTTTAGAAATTATTACAGACAACAGTCCCKCTTTCATTTCCTCTAAGATGAATCAGTTTCTAAGCAAGATGAGAGTCAAACATTTCACCTCATCAACTTATTACCCTAAAGGAAATGGGCAAGTCGAGTCTACTAATAAAAATATGGTTAGGATCATCAAGAGGCTCATTGAAGATAAGCCTCATCAATGGCACACCCTCCTCACTTATTCCCTTTGGGCATATCACACTACTACCAAGGTAAGCATAGTTTGCACTCCCTTCCAGCTTGTTTATGGTGAAGAAGCTATTTTTCCTACTAAACTGGAACTCTCTTCACTGCGGTTGATGCTACAGATCAAAGAATTAAATTCTTCTAATGTCCCTCAAAGGATAAATGCATTGTTAGATTTAGAGGAACAAAGAATGTTTTCCTTGGAAAACATAAAGAGGCGACAACAAACCGTGAAGAAACATTTCAACAAAAGCGCAAAATTCATCAGGTTTAAAGTAAATGAGAAAGTCTTTCTTTGGGATTTAGCCCATGCTGATAGAGAAAGACATTCGAAGTTTCAAAAACTATGGTTGGGTCCTTTTAAAATCACTTTTGTCTTGGGCGCAAATTATTAACTTCTAAAGGACTTAGAAGAGCGATTATTTTCCTATAGTACCAATGGTTCCCACTTGAAACACTATGTGGAACTAGTTTGAAGATTGAACGCTGCATGAAAGTCACTGTTGTATTATAGTTTTATGTTTCACTTTTTTTATTTTGCCTTGTTGTTTTTCTTTTTCTGTTGTTTTGTTTCCGCTGTTTTTCTTTTATTATTTTCCTTTTATTTTATTAGAAATAAACTTTGGATTAGTTTCTCCACAACAATGCTATTCTGTAAGTATTGTTGGTCAATATCAATCAAGTTACACAATTGTCATGATGTCCCCCTTGTAGTCATCACTGAAATTGCGCTATGCTTCCAGTACTGCTGTTAGTTAGATAATTGGATTTTCATCCCTACTTTCTTATTTCCCTTTCTTCCCTCCACCCTGAGATTCAAGAAGAGCACACCATAAATTTTCCTCCTTTAAACAATAAACGCTTTCACTATGACCAATCGAATGTTATGCATACTGGAACAAACCCCTCATACTAAACACTTTCCATGAGCTATTCCCAAAGTCCCGAATCATTTTTCCCTTAAACCACCTCACTCCCCATGTTGCATAATCATTTTGGTAAATAATTCTTTGATCTATGGTTCACTTGGTTTGCAAAACCGAACATTTCGAGTTCCTAATCTGTTAGAAACAAATTTCCCTGTGGATTCGCCAGTTTGTTGACGCTTAAAAATGCAATGATGAAGGTTATGCTTGCAAATGATTGCCAAGCTTTATTATTTATCTATAATAATAATAAACTAGTAGGTGGGACCCCCTTTGGGGTACTCATTGGAATATGGTGGATGAGAAACGCTTGCATGTTTCCTATCTATGTGATGGTAGCAAGAGGGTTCTCTACAATTCATTTTGTTTTAGGTCGTGGTTTAAAATGTTATGGTAATATGTGTTGGTTGGATGATTAAAACATGGAGTTGAGTGGTTTGGATGATCTCTCATAAAAGATGATAATGTTTCCCTTTTGAATAAAAGAATTATACTCCAAGTTCTAATGTTGTGTATTGTTCATGACAAAGGTTGGGTTCTCTTGACCCTTGCTGCTATGGTTATGCACATTGTTTTAGTTTCATCATGGGTTGTGTTCCTAGCACATTGTCTTTTGAAGGAATTTGATATTGGCAAGGGGTGGCGCACTATGCAAAAGTGATGTGTAAATTTTGGTTTTTTTGTTGATTAATGGTATAGTGTTATGGTGAGTTGGATAGTGGGCTTGGCTCATAATAGGAATTGAGTGAAGATCTGAGTGGAGAAGCGACGTGCAGTAAATTCACATCACTCAAACTCCTCTCGAGCTTGTCACCCTAGTCATTATTGCAATTTTTTTTTTTGGTAGTCGTTGTTGCTTCGCCTTTCCCGGTCGTGGAGGAAGTATACAGTCTTCTTTCTTCTCCTTGCACATAATTTTACAGGTATGGGTTTTCTTACTCTTCCATCCATGAGATTTTCTCTGCCTTTGAATCAAATGTTGGCTCTGGTTTTTCGTGGTCTGTGTGATTCTCAAGCTTTTATGATATTTTGGAACTTTTGTTATGGTTTCAGTTTTGGTTTTATGTGGTGGTCATTCTGAGACTGTTGGATCTTAAATATTGGTTGCGTGGTCATTGTTGTGGGTAATCGTTCGCAAGGGATTGTTAAGTAAAGGTTGCAGTGAATCCTTCTTTACCATGGTTTCTTTTAGCCCCTCTGTTGAAATTGGTTATCACGGTCTACCTAAGCTCTGGGCTTGGCGAATATCCCACCTATATATTGACATTACTGGTCTCTATGACTAAGTATGCCTACGCCATGTTCGAATCTATGGATTTTTATGTGAACTATGATGGGAGGTTGGAGCATTTTGTACCTTGTCTTGGAAAAAACCTGAGTTGTTAGCTTGCTTTCTATGATCTCACTGACACTGTTACCTGGTAAAAGTTATACAGTACAAGGGCATTTCTACCCAAAAGTTGATGAGAGAACTATTCATTCTTTTTGGTTGGGCATGGGTTTATATTTGGTCACTTGTTATGTAGTGTTGTTAAAAGGGGTTGGCTTCAATTGTTTTTCTTTTAGCAGTTGTAGTGTGTTGTTGGAGACCCATACAACCGAGAGAAATATTGCATGTTATTGTTCCTGTGGTAAATTATGATAGGGCACCTACGAAATGAGTTGTTTGTGCCATTTTTCTGCCAAACTCTCTGGTCAAACCGCCTATTCTTATCTTCCACTTGCTATCTTAAACACTGAACATTACTTTGAGATCGTATTTACTCCAGTTTGAAGTTGATGGGAGCACTGTGCTTGCCTGATTACTTGGGCACGATTTTGTTTGGTCTCTTGTTTGGTAATTCTTGAAGAGATTTGTACTCACCCAATAATTTGGAGCTTGTGATCAAAATAATTGTATGTTATTTTGGGTTCAATCATTATGTTGATTGTATAAAAGGGAGACCTGTGTTCAAAATGTTTGAGGCCTGAATAAGAGTGATAACGTCCAACTTAATTGCATTGAATAGTGGTTAAATAAATGACCGATATGATTTGTTGTAAACACTATGCGTGTCCTTGTTGGTTTTAAAGGAGTAGTATTGGAGTAAAATTGTTATGGTTGTGGCTCAAAGGATATTGTTGTTTGTATAACCATTATGATGTTGTTTGTTATGACTGTCATATTATGATAATGTGGACACAATAGTTATTGTAATTAAATATTTATGGGCATACAAATTATTGTGTAAATGATTCGAAATCCAACAAGAAAACTTGTCAAAGAAAGTACCAGTTTGAATTATTGTTCTGGAAAAGGAACACTATTAAACTTTGAAGGTATGGACATAGATATGTTTTGATTGCATTTAAGATATCATGTTTTGATTTGTTTCACTTGAACAATATCCATATGGTTTTCCTATCATTCTACCATTTTTTTCGCTAATTGCATTCCCCTCACAATCCCGATTTCACATATTGCATCCTTGTTTTGTGATATAAATTTTAAAAGAAGTAGTCTGTGTAGAAGTGACAAAAGGGATAACATAGCAAGGGTTGGTGACTGATATTTTGATATTTTATTACACAGTTAAATTGTTTGATTAATTGACGATCAATATTTGTATATGCATTCCCTATCATTCTATCATTTTTCGCTAATTACACTCCCTCCATATTTCCCATGAACCCTATCACCCCCTGTTTACATGACAATTAATGAATGGTTTGTTATGGATGGATTTGCATGTATCTCATGTCAATTTTGAGCCAACTTTTGATTCATGTAAGCATAGTGTCATGTATGGTTTATTAAGAGCTTCATTACTGAGGAACTGTTGCTGCAGGATGAGCTTTTTCAGTAGAGGAAACAATGGCCTAAATAGAAAAGGCAGGAGAAATTGGAATCGAGGCCATAGGAGGCCTAGATTTTCCATCCATTTTGATGTCGATCCTTAATAAGTGAACCAGTTGTTCCAAGTTGGGTTATTTAATTGGGTTTTCCATGGAATAATGCACCCTCGACTAGAAAGACCCCCTTTTCAGCGTCCTCAAAACATCCTTGGCATTCTCGTTCCTCCACATGTGTCTTTGTAGCCTAAAGTCCCTGCAAATGATAGTTGGAAAGAGATCGACAACTAGCCTGTCTCTCACCATCGTGGTTGTCCCACTATGTCATTGCCTTTGCCACCACTTGTCAATCCCAATGTCCAGATTGCCTATGTTGTTTCGCCAGTTCAATCTTCGCACGCTAGTAAGAGATTAAAAATTGATATTCCCCAACCTGTGCAAGACAAGGGAAAAACAATTGCCTCCTCTTCTTCTCCCTCCAATGATTCCTCGAAATTTGTGTCTTCCTGCATGCATTTGAAGGATTATTGTTCCCATGTGATCAATGAGATACAACCTCAAGGGTCCAATCAACCATGGGATACTTCTGAGAAGTCTAAGGGAAGCAACAATGAAAAAAGAAAAATTGCCTCACAAAGTGGAAAATATGGTTTTTAGATTATGTTTTTTTATGATTTCAGTTGATGAAGGCAATGCTTAGTGGTTTTCAATATTTTGGACAACAAGCTTTGTTTTGATATTTTGTGGATAATGTGGACATATATATTCTTTTGGATATGATATAAATTATTTATGATATTTAAATATCCAGTTTGAAAGATATTCAAGGGAATTACAAGGGTGGCATATGGTTAAAATGATTATTTTTTTTG
This sequence comes from Picea mariana, assembly GCA_032191745.1. Taxonomy (NCBI): domain Eukaryota; kingdom Viridiplantae; phylum Streptophyta; class Pinopsida; order Pinales; family Pinaceae; genus Picea; species Picea mariana. The sequence continues at coordinate 254,720 of JASDQU010735655.1, forward strand.
TATTATATTTCATGAGTTAAAAGGAATAAATGATGGGAGTCGCAAGGGGTCCCACCTACCTAGTTATTATTAATCAAGACCCTTAGCTACATTATTATTATTTATTTATCCTAAACTAATTAGTTAAGTTAAATCAACTTAACTAAAGAAAGTAGTTGAACTACAACTTATTTGGAAAGAATAAAAGTTGAATGAGAAGAAGAGACAAGACGAGAATAGAAGGAGAAAGTAAGAATAAGGTTTGCTCTTTAGTTACATGAGATAGTTTCAGTTTTCATTCATTTCTGAGTTTATTTAAAGCCTAATTATCTTCTTGACAATAGGGTCTTATTGTAAACAACAAGGTTCACGACTGAACCACACTTTTCAGATGCTTGTTTTAGAGGTGTTGATCCATCCTTGATAGTATGTGTATTATTGTCTGTTTGTGAATTAAGTTTCATGGATGATAAATGATATCTTGTAGAGTCAAATTGGAAGTAATTTGTGGCAAACTGATCCAGATTATCAAATTCAGTTTTACTTTACTGTCAGAGTCTTTTTGTATGGTGTTCATAGAAGATCTCTAAATCAAACTTTGGTCCATGCCTTTGCAGGGGTTTTGTAAAGAGAACACATTTTTTTATATCTCAGAGTGAAATAAAATCAGATTGCTATTATGTATCATATATGTGTATTTGTGACTTGATTACATTTCTCTTTTTTATCTCCATGTTTACTTAATCACAAATATGTGTATATTCCATAAATTTTATTTTATTTTATTTTTGCAACATATTTAAACTATAAATCAACCTCGATCCTTGTAATTAATAGTTGTAGATTGATAGAATATTTTGAGGCTTTAAACCCCTGGGTGACATTCCCAACTATCTTGTCCTAGCCAGGAAATATCTAAAAATGATTGAGTAGGGTAATTCATCCCTTTTCCTCAACAAGGCCCACTTCACCACCACGCATCTCAGATTCATCATGATGGTGTCCACCACATCAAGTTTCTTCTAGAAGAAATTGAGTCTTGCTCAATGAGGTACAAGATAGGTATTATGGTGTCTGTCATTGCAATATTTGAGGCATTTAAGTGTGTTGCATTTAAAACTAATTTTGATTATATAACGTCTACTTGGAATTTATGCCATTTTCCCCGTTTCACCTTGGTGGTTGACATTGTTCCCTAGTAAGTGGTCACCCTTAGGGATAGGTTTGATAATGGGAGGTGTCCTTGATGAGTCATTGTGCCATTCCCAATCATACTTGCCACTTTTCACACTTCATTCCCTCACCCCCTATCTTATTTGATTTTTGGGTGTACTGACCCAAGAAGGGATTGTCCCTCATTTCATGGGAAGAAGGGGTTGAGGGCCCATAGGGGAATGTAGTTGGAAAAAGATAAAATCCAAATTATAACCCTCCAGATGCTCACCCAGAAATGTCTTGAGAACAATGAAATGTTTCTCCTGAAAAATCAAAGACCTGCAAAAGCAAACTCACATTATATAGATGTCCCACTTGTTGAGGTGTGTACACTCATGCAGTGTCCCTTTATTTCCATGCATATGGCACTCTGTGTACCTCTAGCTTCAAGTGACGGTGCCATAATTTTTTATTTTCATGTCTTATAGTGCCCAATGTTTTTGGACTTTAATTAATTAATGGAAATAAATGGGCTTGGAAAAAAGATGCATTGAAAATGAAGGTGCAACACACCCTCTACAAGGGAACCCATAAATGAGACACTACGAAACCCTTATATGTCATGAACCCCATGCCCAATAGTTTACCCCCATCCACTTCATATTCTCCACATGGTTTAGAGAGGGGTCCACCTGGGAAACACTCCTTGGCTTGAGGAATTATTCACCCAATAGGTCACTTTGTCAACCCTCCCATACCTAAACTTGGAAAATTGCATAAGGTCTTTGAGMACTTGTTTAATTTGACGAGTTAGTTTTGATGTACATGCTCGGATGGATTTTATATTAAATATGATTTTACTTGCCATGATGCTTTGAATTGAGACGCTTGGAGGGCACACTTGTTTGTCTTTGCAAGATCTTGTTGATGGACATTTTGGAGGAACAAGCCTAGCTTAGGCCTTCACGGGCAAGAATCCCACGGGTTGGATGCCATTGCTTGTACACCGGAAGATGAATGTTGTCTTTTGAGGCAAAGGAAGACACCATGGAAGACCTCACCTAGACACTACAAGCCCAACAACTTGCCTTTGAAGGCAAAAACATCACCTTGGATGGATTGACGTCATATTAGGGATAGGGTTTGGTTGATGATGGAGTTTTTTGATGGACACTTGGCATTTTGGAGGAGGAATGTTGAATTTTCATTAAGCTAGGCTCAAGCATGTAGTTAATTCCAATTTTATCATTTTACTTGAACCATAGACAATTGCAGTTTCACATTTAACAATTTGTTGCAGCAACCAAGATCACAAGAAAAAATGCCATGCACAAGTACACAAGAAGTATCCTGGGAAACTCTTCTCAACAAGGGAAGAAAACCCAACCAATCCTTTGCTATATTCTTCAAGAGAAAGACCTCCCACTCCATAAACCTAGCACACAAAAGGGTTCTCACAAAACCTAGAAGCTAGCGCCCAAGAGAGGTGCGCACTACTTCCCAAGTGTTGTGGGTGGGAATCCCTCCTACAGACTTAGCATTTAAGGGCTCTAATCATGCATGCAAAAAATGACCATTTCAAAGGCCTCAACTCTTTCCTATTCTCCCAACACCACATTCATGCAATACAAAGGTGTAAATGAGATTCGATAACTCTACCTTAAGTCCTTCATTTGATGTCGATCCCTTTTCTTTCGCTCACTCTTTGATTGCAAGCCTCCTCCCAAAGCTGGCCTGCATTCACTCATGAACAAACAAAAAGACGTGAACATGCATTTCATATACTAATTGCTGGGTTAGTCGTGACAATATCATGAAATAAACATTCAACTTGAACACATGATATGGAGGGACAGGAAAAGTATTCCTTTTTGTATCAATCTTCACAATAGTAAACTTACAATATGTGGTCAGCACTGCTCCTCAAAACTAGTCCTGGGATCCTCTTCAACTGTCCTCCAAATGATTTTCTCTATATTTCTCTTTGCACAAGGGCTAAAGGTTGGGACAAGGGGAATGCTCAATTGGGTATAGTCTCTTTTCTATGATTTTCCTCCTTTCAAATGGGACCCTTACCCCTTTTTTTATAGGCTAGAAGGAGCTAGGTATTTGGTCGAATGACCGGCCATGCATGGCCGAAAGGTTTAGTTAACTTGCCCAAAGCTATGTGTTCCATCAACAAATTTCCTTTTTCCATGCTTTTGTAGGTACACGCGGGCTGTATTGGAGCAGCTAGCGTGTACACGCGTGCAGTAATGGAGCAGGGCACGTTTGACTTTATAAAGAGGGTTTTTAACCAGAGTTGTTCAGTACTGGCTTGGAAAATAAGGCATATGGGATGGACTGATGTCAGGTAAGTATGTTTGGTGAAAATTAGGGTTATAACAGTTTCCCTCTAATGTGTGAGGTCAGAAGAGCATCCGATGGCCGAAATACATTACCAATCTTTATCAACGTACCAAACCGATGAGCCCAGGGACCAGAATTCAGGGGGTACCATCTGCAAAATAACAATTGTCTCACCGAGGCGAGCATACCCATGCTCGGGATGAAATAAAATCATGGATACCAATCAAATACACTGTATATCCATGCCATCTAACTATATAAAGTGTAGCCGCGAGCAGTACACAATGGATCTATAGCTCAAAATAAAAAAGATATACATGTATAATATCCATCTTCTAGAAGCTGATAAGGCCTGATGGCTGGAAATGAGGTCTTCAGAGCTCGAGCAACAACTTCAAAATCTTCAAAACTTGGGTAGGAGTGTAATATGAGTGTACGACTTCACTACCCAGAGGTATTCGAGGACTCATCGGTCATGGACTAGAGAATCTTGATGATCAGACTGAAGGCTTTATTGATTTTGAACAAAGACTTGATTGGACTTTCAGGATGGCCGAGCATGAGGGCAAGAGACAAACTGCAAAGAGGCCGACTCAGGCTTAGAAAAATTTCCCTTGGATAATAGAAAAACAAAAGATGATACTCAGGCAACATGGCGTTAACATAAGTTTACGAGGTAGGAGGCAACACAAACTCTCCATATGTTTGGAAGAATAACCAAACGGAGGAGGACACAACTCAATGTAGCGGGAAAAAATTCCTAAGGTCATATTAAATCCCAGGGTTTGAAAAAAAAATGGAAGGATGTGCTTTATCCAAGGACGACTCATTGTGCTACCAATACAAACAAAATACTTTTCCCTTCCTCTTTTTGGGGTATATTTGATTTTTTTTTTGTCTTTTTCAATAATTTTGGAAAAAGAATAAATGAATGTTACGTTACAAAGGAGGGATGAGTGTTGTAAACATACGAGTTCGAGGCACAAGGACAAGACTGATGTTCAAAGAAAGGACACTCAGGAAAAATCCCTCCTGTGGCCAAAGGTGTCAAGATGCAGAGGCAAAGTGCTACAGGGCTTGCATATAAGGCATGCTTTAGATGGTTCAATTGAGAGAAACATGGAGCCGACATTAGACCAAAGACGCAGGTATGCAAACATGGTTAACAAAACACACAATGGTAATGTCCTTTGATGTAAGTTTAACGATCCCAGAGAGGGTAATCTCAGCGGTTTTTCATATTTAGAGAGTCTGAAAAAACGTAAAAGGAGACTCCACTGGGGTACCTTTTTTGAAGGTAGTCTATTCGGGTCAAAAAAGGGGTAAACTAGCACCGACCAGATGTCTATTCAAAACCATTTTAACGAGTGTGATAAAGACAAGGTCACTCAGCATTTTTTTTCATTTTTAAGGAGTCTGAAAAAAGATTAACTATGGACTCCGTCAGGAATGTTTTTCTGGACCATTTTAATGAGTGTGAAAGAATAAGGTCACTCGACGATCTTTTCAATTTTAGGGAGTCTGAAAAGAGTTTAACTATGCACTCCGTGGGAGTTCCTTTTTCATAAATTTAGTCCCTCAGGCCCAAAAAAGGGTTAAAATTATACCTGAGGGTACGCTTCTAGAGATCCGAGGCCTCTAGAGTATACCTTTGTTCGTATAGTTGACCATCCGGACCAAAAAAGGGGTAAACTACTGCCAAATATATGTGACTTCAAATTTTAGTTTAACGAGTGTGAAAGGCCACAATATCTCTCGGAAATCTTTTCATGTTTAGAGGGTCTGAAAAGGGCTTAAAAGAAGACCCGTAAGGGGATACGACTCATGTATGGAACTGGTTCAGGTAGAGCCCGTTGCTAGGCTCATACCAAGAGTCTCTTCGATAGTCAATTTAGAAAGTCTCCCAAAAGGGAAGAAAACACAAACCATGGTGGAAGTCCTCCCGCGGTATAGAAACCATAGTCATGGCTTCAAGGATAGCCTCATCTGAAGGCAATTCAAAATCCGAGAAATCACGCAAACGAGGGTCGACAGTCCCAAAGAGTAAAGTAAACTGTCCATACTCCATATGATGATGGAGGTTCTGGCCAGGATTGGCAGAGTCTATCAACGAAGAATCACAAGCATGAGGCTTGATGATCTACAAACAACGAGATCAAACTTGGAAGGATACTCAAGCCTACTTGGACCAAGAGAGGGAAGAAAGGGTTCCCATGCCCCCATTGGATAAAACAATGTATCAATTGCTGAGACCAAGTCTCGAGAGGGAAAACATGATTGCAAGGTTCCTGCTCAGAAGCAATTGAACACCGAGGATAAGATTCCACATAATTAACCTGTGGCGGGGTGGAGTCTACACGAACACTAGGAACATATAAAGGGGCAGCCTGAAATAACGCTGAATTAGGATGGTGATTGTCAAATGCCAACTAGTCAATAGTGACAATGCTTCCATTGTGAGGGAAATGCATCACCCAGAAGAGCATAGATACCACAATGTTCATAGAATATACATAATCACGCCCAAGAAGCATATTGAAATCTAATGGGCCTTGCACCATTATAACATCGACACGGACAGTTTTCCCACCTAACGAGATAGGAAACTGAGGAATAACCCCTAAACAATCACTAGGATGTCTATCAAAATCCAACAACTCATGCGAAGTAGACACAAGCTTGGGAGATCCCAAGACTTTCCAAACCGAGGAGGATAAAATACTTGCGGAGGCTCCTTCTTCCACAATACATCGATAAATGTTTTTTGAACTAACTTCAACCCTTATTTGAAAAGGTGCAAAAGAAGGAAGACGAGGCTCCACAAGATCATTCCAATCAAAGGAAACCATCCTAGGGCTTGGAGGGGGTGTGCTCGAAACAAGCGGAATGCCCCCTTGTTATGAAAGTACTGAACTGGAAATGCTAAAAAAATAGTCAGTAGACACGTCACTCCCCAAAAGAAGAATGGGAACATCCGATGACTGCATCAACATGACCACTTTTGCAACTAATAGATGAATAGGCTACGGGACTACATGGTATAAAGGTACTTCACCCCCTAGATGAGGAGTGGGATCAACCGATGACTGCATCAGTATGACCACTTTCGCAACCAATGGTTGAATAGGCTGCGTGACTACATGGTCTAAAGGTACCTCACCCCCCAGAAGAGGAGTGGTATCAGCTGATGACTGCATCAACATGACCACTTTCACAACCAATGGCTAAATAGGCTACAATACTACATGGTCTAAAGGCACCTCACCCCCCAAAAGAGGAGTGGGATCAGCCGATGACTGCATCGGCATGACCACTTTCACAACTAATGGATGAATAGGCTGAAAGACTACATGGTCTAAAGGAACCTCACCCCCCAAAAGAGGAGTGGGATCAGTCGATGACTGCATCGGCATGACCACTTTCGCAACCAAAGGTTGCATAGGCTGAGAGACTAAAAGGTCTAGTGGCACCTCACCCCTCAAAAGAGGAGTGGGATCAACCGATGACTGCATCGACGTGACCACTTTCTCAACCAAAGGTTGAATAGACTGTGAGGAAACCTAAGAAGACTTAGAATCAGAAGATCTTGCAGACAGGGACCATAATATTTGTACCTCTGGAATGCCAGGGCACATATGAGTAAGGTGATCTCCCTTGCAAATCTTACAAGGGAACTTAGGCTTATGTCCTATCCATCTAGGTTTCTCAACAGAATCGATGCCCCCAGCATGACTAGTAGTGGTTGGTTGCACATCTCCAACATGACTTGCAGAGGCTGGTGATGGGTCGATAACTTGACTTGCAGAGGCTACAGACCTATTACCGGTATGACTAGTAGTGACTAGACTCTTTCCCCCAGCATGACTTGCAGAGGTTTTCGACCGATCTCCAACATGACTCACAGAGGTTGGTGGTTTCTTCTTTCTATTCTTTCTCTTTCTATTTCGTTTAGACTTCCATTTACTAGTAACTGTACTTTCACCAGAGGCAGGAGAAGGAGGAGGACAAGACTTTGTTAATGAAGGAACATCAACATTATACCCATGAAATAAAGTGCTTAACTGGGAAGCGTCAAGAGCATTTGGGACATTTGGAATGGTACCCAACCAAACCAGTAATCCCACATTCAACCCAGGAATGTACAAAGTGGCCATCAAAGGGACACCAACGTTTCCGAAGAAGGGAAAAGCACAAGAATCCCCTTGTGAAGGGGTTCCTTGGTTGGTATCATCGGGAACTTTAGCCATGAAAATCTTATGTACAGGTTCTCCCCTTGCAGGATCGTTCAAGTCTGTAAAAGTCTCACACACTGACTCTGGCAAATCATTGTTATCAAAACAACGCCTATAAAGAGGCGGCTCCACGTTTCTAAGCAGAAGACCAAAGAAGTACTTATGACTGACGGAGTGGGTGGTCTACGACCCTAGGTCAAAGACCCAAATCCATGATTGAATAACTCACTATGGAAAACTAGGGAGCACAGAGCACACACTAGAAAAACTCCTAAAGGTAAATCAAGAAAACGACTAACTAGCTGGAAGAACAGTTACACCAACCACCACTAGAGCAACTTACCGGTGTAAGTGCAACTTGAATACAAGAGCACCCTCTGAGTATACTTTGCAAAGAATGGCCCAATGTCTATCCTAGGTACCGCGGTATACCCCCGCGATCACTTGTGTAAGTCCCTAAAATAAAGGAAACTAGGTTGCCAGCTTGTGAACAATCACGAGGCGGGTACAGTCGATAGTCGGGTGGACCGCAATGAGCAAGGTATCAAGCCTGAAACCTATCAAGGGTATCGAAAGCAAGTGTTCTAGAAGACGACTGAGGACCTCGAACGGATTCGAGACCCACGAAGCTCCGTGGAAAATGCGATCAAGGGAATCCCAAGACAAGTCCTCTATATGTGTTCCCCACTACGCTTGGTCCGGCTTTGGAGGGGTTATCTCCGCTACCTTTCTGCACACGACCTCATGTTTAGCCCTTGTGTTAGAGGGGGGTCCCAGATAACTTTCACGATACTGGACTTTTAACACTCCCTAGCTCAGACTCCAATGTTTGATTTAATGGCCTTGAAGAGTTTCCTCTCCAGCCTAATTCAAGGCCCTAACCCTAAACTAGTTGGTTGACCCTACAAACATAAAAAGTCTAATTAATTTTAGATTTATCGTTAATTTTTATGGCTTGTCTTAAGTCAAAGGTTATGAAAGTGAAACTAGTGATGTTTGAAAGACGAAAGAAAAATAAACAGAAAGATGGAAACAAAATAACTTCTTCTTGACTCAATCCTTAATCAATTTTTCAAACTAAAAATTTCTAAGATTTTTGAACAACAAACTCAAAATAGGATTTCAATCGACTACGAGCTACTTATCGTCTAAGTAAACCGTCAAGAACTTATGAAAGCAAAGACTTTTCTTGGTTACTAATGCAAACCAACACTATTTAACCAAACAAAGAAATAAAAGTTTTTTTTTTGTTTGGATGCTCACAAAGCAAAAAGGAAAAATATCAACAAGTAAAGACCAAGAAATACGTTGGCCTAAGCGCAGATCGCAAAGAGTCACTCTAAAAACAACACACAAGCAGATTAAAAAAGGACTCTCACACCTGTCTAAAAACCCTATAAAAGGGAAATTTTGAGGAAAACTTCTTAATGACAAAGAAATCTATTACTGTGATCAAACCTAAGTTACTGACTGCTATGACAGAGACCAAAAAACTTGATAGGTATAACTCTTGACAAAGGAAAGGATGACTGCCCCTTAAGCAAAAATTTTCTCGACAAGCATGCTGTTGATAGTTCGACCACTAGCATGTGCATGCGAGCTGTGTAAAGTCAGAGTGCATGTACACACGTGCAGACCTTATGCAGGGTGCGTGTACCTTTGCAAATCTTCAAAAAATGAAAATAAAAGCAATCAAGCACTAGCAGAGACTACTAGTATTGAGGACCAAACACTCTTGAAGACTTAGAAACTTTCTTAGACAGAAAAAGAAAATAATTCAAAGAAAATTTCATAGCACAAACCAATCCAAGGTGAAACCTAAGCTATAAACTGCAAACAACAAAGACTAGAATGAGTTCCAGAAAACCCCTGAGAAGAATTACTTCTGACAGGGGAGAGGATGACTGCCTCTCTAAAAGAAATTTTCTAAAATCATACACGTGACTGACACTTCCTCAGCTAGCGTGTACATGCGGGCTGTGTGAAGGTAGGACGCGGGTACACACGTGTAGACCTTATACAGGCCGTGTGTACCTTTGTGGGTCTTGAAAAAAAAAATGCAGTCAAGCAAAGAAACATAGATAACTGGTATGGAAGACCAAAATCTCTGTTAGCTCAGACTTTTGCAGAAACTTTAAAAACAAGGAATGAAACCAGTTTTTAAAAATACCCAAGAAAAAATATTCCCAGAAACCCTAGAGATTCCCAGTATGGTCACCAATTATGTTGTGGGTGGGAATCCCTCCTACGGACTTAGAATTTAAGGGCTCTAATCATGCATGCAAAAAATGACCATTTCAAAGGCCTCAACTCTTTCATATTCTCCCAACACAAAACCCCACATTCATGCAATACAAAGGTGTAAATGAGATTCAATAACTCTACCTTAAGTCCTTCGTTTGATGTCGATCCCTTTGCTTTCTCTCGCTCTTTGATTGCAAGCCTCCTCCCAAAGATGACCTGCATTCACTCATGAATAAACAAAAATATGCGAACATGCATTTCATATACTAATTTCTGGGTTAGTTGTGACAATATCATGAAATAAACATTCAACTTGAACACATGATATGGCGGGACGAGAAAAGTATTCCTTTTTGTATTAATCTTCACAATAGTAAACTTACAATATGTGGTCGGCACTACTCCTCAAAACTGGTCCTGGGCTCCTCTTCAAGTGTCCTCCAACTTCTTTTCTCTATACTTATCTTTGTACAAGGATGGATAAAGGTTGGGACAAGGGGAATGCTCAATTGGGTATAGTCTCTTTTCTATGATTTTCCTTCTTTCAAATGGGACCCTTACCCCTTATTTTATAGGCTAGAAGGAGCTAGGTATTTGGTCGAATGACTGACCATGCATGGCTGAAAGGTTTAGTTAACTTGCCCAAAACTGTGTGTTCCGTCCAACTTTCCTTTTTCCATGCTTTTGTAGGTACACGCGGGCTGTATTGGAGCAGCTAGCGTGTACATGCATGTAGTAATGGAGCAGGGCGCTTGGGCTTTTATAAAGAGGGTTTTTTAACCAGAGTTGTTCATTACTGGCTTGGAAAAGAAGGCATATGGGATGGCCTGATGTCAGGTAAGTATGTTTGGTGCAAATTAGGGTTATAACACCAAGAACAAGTACTTGCTGGAATTTCCAAACTCACACTTGTGTTATGTTTCCTCAATAGGGAAATTACCTTTATTTATATTAAACTGAACATATAAAAGGTAGTTTCAATTGGCACAATAGGGTTGACCTCAATAACTCATAATATAATTAATAATTACCATATTAATTATCTTTTACATTAATTATCTTTCACTTTATGGTGGGGCCGACCTGTACCCTTTACATCACAAATAGGGTTACAGGTAAGTCTGACTCTTGGACAATATATCAAGGGATCTCATACACCCACTAGTGCTCAACCACTAGGGGCACATCCATCTGTGCTCAACCATAGGGATGTCCACATCTCTATCTCACTGGGTCTCATAGGAGAATCACACTCACTAGTGCTCAACCACTAGGATCACGTTCACCTGTGCTAAGCCACATGCACGTCCTAATCAACATATATCTTTCTCACTGCGTCTCACAGGAGAATCATCTAGAGTATCACATCATCTCAACTCTCTGCACAAAGGATACCAATACATCGTTTCATATCTGTCTCAGATAGAATGACACACCCAACTCATGGGCTTCCTCACCCCACACAAGGGCACACAATGTTCCATATTCGTCTCATAGAGGAAACACACACCCATCTGATGGGCACACCCAAATCATGGGTGTCCTCACCCCACACAGGGGAATACAACATTCCTTCTCCGTCTCAGAGAGGAACAACCCACCCATCTTATGGGCACACCCAACTCATGGGCTCTCTCTCAGGCCGAATCACTAAGTCTATGTCCTGGAGGATGTCTCACATAGCTGTAATGATAAACACTCCCTCTCATCTAGGGAGGCATTCTCCACCAGGCAAAGTCTCTCATAGAAGTACTTGAACTTTTCTTGGCAAGCAGTTTGGTGAAGATGTCTGCAATCTTCTCATGGGTAGGAAGGTACTACATGTGTATTTTTTTCCTCTACACCATGTCTCTGATATAGTGATATTTCATCTCAATGTGTTTCAATCTATCTTGAAACACATGGTTCTCAGAGAGATTCACACATCTATGGTTATCAAAATGAATAGTAGTAATATCCATATCATGATCGAATAAATATGTCAGAAGTTTGCGAAGCCAAACTACTTCGCGGACTGCTATGTACTGTGCCTCTGCGGTACTCAATTCCACAAAGATCTGTTTCCTGCTGCACCAGGAAACCATGGCAGACCCTAAAGTAAGGAAACAACCAGAGGTTCTCTTCCGGTCCACTGCACTCCCTGCCCAATCTACATCATCATATCCTTGCAAGCTCAAGTCTACATTGGAGGCATATCTCAGGCCATATCCAATTGTGCCTCATAGGTATCTCAATACATGTTTTGTTGTTATCTAGTGAGTCCGTCTGGGTTGACTCATGAACTGGCTAAACACATTCACTGCATAGCATATATTAGGTCTGGTGTTAACCAGATACATCAGTTCTCCAATCCTTTGTCTGTACAAGTGTGGATCAATCTCGTCTGAATCATGATCATTTATTTTCTTCAAATCCATCACCATTAGTGTAGACATGGATTTTCATTCTGTTATACTGAACTTGTTTAATATCCCCACTATATATTTTCCTTGACTCAGGAAAAATCTCATCAGTCCTTTGCCATACTTCTTGTCCCAAGAAGTAGTGCATCATACCCACATCCTTCATCTCGAAATCAAAAGTCAAAGCTTTCTTGTATCCAACAACAAGGCTTCCTGAATAAGTCACCAAAATTAGGCTCTCGTCACCAAAAATGTAATAATATAGGTTTGGATCAACAACACTTTTGCTAAAACCCAAACTCATCAAGAATCCATCCATCTTATCGTATCAAGCACGAGGTGTCTTCTTTAGTCCATACATGGCTTTCTTCAAACTGTACACATGAGATTTCTCGTCGTATATCATGAATCCTTATGGCTACTTGATGTAAACTTCTTCCTCAATCTCACCATTGAAAAAGGTTATCTTTGCATCCATATGATGTAGTTTCCAACTCATGGATGATAGTATGGATGGAAGTGTATCAGGCTTACTGGATCAAATGTCTCATCATAGTCAAATCCCTCTATTTGTGGGAATCTTCTGGCTACAAATATCGCTTCATATTTCTTGACACTTCCATTAGCTGCTTGTCCCTCTGCCCCTTGCAGAGTTTGTCGAGCCTAGACATGCCTTTTATGTCCTTCTACAATATCTTTGGGGATATCGGCTCGATCAACTGGGATAATGGTTGTCTCGCTCTGAACTTTTGAAGGGAAGAAGGTAATATATCTTTCTTCTTCTCAATTTGTTTGACTCCCTCTGAGTCAAGTAACTCCCTCTAATGTCTGAAGGACAGATATCTTCTTTTTCTTGTTTTCTATATATTTCATGTCTTCTCAGGTGCTCTACTGATTCTACAGTATTTTGAAGACCTTCGTACTAGCATAATAATCAATCAATAAAGGTTGGACTCCCGTACTAGGGATAATGGTCCAAGTCATGAGGGCTCTCACACTAGAGATAATACCCTTCACTATCAAGGATGCAATCAACTTATAGTTTTAATGATTAAATCAAACAATTTACTTGGATCTGTAGTCATGCTCAATCTTGCATTTGGTTTAGAGGAAGTAATCCTTATCTCTTGTGCCTTCATCCTTTTGAGGTGGGTCTGGATAAATGTCAGTGGTGGAAGCATATTGTCTTCCTTTCTTCTTGGTAGGACAATTTATCGCATAGTGTCCATATTTGTCACATTTGAAGCACTGGATCTATGTCATGTCTCTTCTCTGATCATAACATGAAGCTGATGAAGTCTTCTCATCTATGAATGTTTGGCTGCAATTTCTTTTAAATCTTCCTCCTTTCTTTGTATGAAGTGCAAGAGCATGATTGTCTTCAGGTGAGTCTTCCACTCCTCTAGCTCTAAGTCTAAGTTCTTCTTGGGTATAGTCTGTCCACATGCGATCAAAAGTGGGTATTTTTTCCCTTCTACTGATACTCTGAAGAAATGGTTCCCATTGTTTTGGAAGATTATTGAGAGTGGACAAAAAAATTTCTCTGTCAGATATGACTTCTCCAATGGCACCTAGCTGATATATGATCTCTGACATATTCACAAAGAAGGTAGCGACTGTATCACATCTTGTCATTTTGATACTTTGAAGCTGGCCCTTTAAGGTAAGGGATCTGAGGCTGTTTTCACTCTCAAACATATTCTTCAATGCTTCATACATTTCATAAGTTGTCTTCAGGTTGGAAATACAAGGTAGGAGATGATCTCTTACTGAGTAGATGATTATTTTCTTTGCCTTGACATCATCTTCCTTTCTTATTTCCTTCTCTTCATCGATAGTTGTCTTTGGTAAAGTATTTTGTATCACACTCAATAGGTCATCCTCTTCAAGGGTGATCTGAAGTCTTGACTTCTAGGAGCTGAAGTTGCTTGATCCATCAATCCTATCTTCCACCAAGGTTTTGTTCTTCATATTTTTCAGATTTCTTCACAAACCCTTATCATCTGGGATAGAAAAACTAATGACTAGGCTAGGATAGAAACCTTAGGTTTTGTTGGGCTTATGAATGCCAACAAAAAGCGTTAATAATGTCATAGGAATACTGGTGAGCTGAAAATCTCCTTCAATGAGCTACAGAAACCCTAAAACCAAAATTTTGTAGAAAATTGCAAAACTCTAGAAACCCTAGGGCCAAAAATTCAAAATGCTCAGAATTTCACTCTGAGAGTCTCTGGAGGTGAATTAGAGAAGGCCATACTCTCCTATTCCAAAATTTGCCTCAATGTCCAAGTATTAGGGGTTGAAACACTTCAAAAAAAGGAGGTCGTACAAAATTTCAGCAAACCCTGGAGGCCACACAGAACTGCAGAAGAGAAGGACGGCTAGCTTTAAATGCTTGTGCAGGGGTTCTTCAAGACCTATGCTATGATACCATATTTAATTTTCATTAATATAGGATCAAGAATGTAGTTCATTCCAATTTTATCATTTTACTTGAACCATATATAATTGCATTTTTACATTTAACAATTTGTTGCAACAACCAAGATCACAAGAAGAAATACCATGCACAAGTACATAAGAAGTATCCTAGGAAACCCTTCTCAACAAGGGAATAAAACCCAACCAATCCTTTTCTATATTCTTCAAGAGAAAGACCTCCCACACCATAAACCTAGCACACAAAAGTGTGCTCACAAAACCTAGAAGCTAGCACCCAAGAGAGGTGCGCACTTCAGCCCAAGAACAAGTACTTGATGAAATTTCCAAACTCACACTTGTGTTATGTATCCTCAATGGGGAAATTACTTTTATTTATATTATACTAAACATATCAAAAGTAGTGTCTATTGGCACAATAGGGTCAAGCTCAATAACTCATAATATAATTAATAATTACCATATTAATTATCTTTCACTTTATGGTGAGGACAACATGTACCCTTTACATCACAAATAGGGTTACAGGTAAGTCTGGCTCTTGGAAAATATAACAAGGGATCTCATACACTCACTAGTGCTCAACCACTAGGGACACATCCATTTGTGCTAAACCATAGAGACTTACACATATCTATATCACTACGTCTCACAGAAGAATCATCTGGAGTATCACATCATCTCAACTCTCTACACAGAGGAGACCAACACATCGTTTCATCTCCGTCTTAGAGAGAATGAAACACCCAACTCATGGGATTCCTCACCCCACATATGGGCACACAATGTTCCATGTATGTCTCAGAGAGGAACCACAGACCCATCTCATGGGCACACCAAACTCATGGGATTCCTCACCCCACACAAGGACACACAACGTTCCTTCTCTGTTTCAAAGAGGAAAAACACACCCATCTCATGGGCACATCCATATCATGGGCACACCCAACTCATGGACCCTCTCTTAGACCAACTCACTCAGTCTGTGTCCTAGAGGATGTCTCACGCAACTATAATCATCAACAAGGAAGACCCTTTGCATGACAAAGATGATCCTAGCGCATGAAGGAGGAGCCTTAGGAGGCCCACCGACCTCCTCCCTTTACTCAACAACTTTCTACAAGTGTCAAAACATCACCCTAGAGAGGGTTGATGTCATATTTTAGGGTTCTTATGTGCATTTTTAAAGTCAAATTTAATATTATGTTGTAAAGGGGCAAAATAAAGGGAAATGTCTCCCTTATTTTGTGGTTTAACGTTGTTAAGTGGGCAGACACTTTTTAATGATCTTGTATAAATAGAGATCATTGACATTTCATTTTATCATAACTCTCCCATCTTGGAGAGGAGCTACTTGGTTGAAATTTGCGCCCCTCTTGGGAAAATTCATTCTCTCTCTCTCTCTCTCTTGTGCTATGGTTTAGCTCTTGTCTCATGGAATGAAGTGGTGCACTGTCTCTTGGAGGTTGCTTTGATGGTGAAAAATAGTTAGTAACTAGGGTTTGTCTTGGCATTTTTTTGAATTGGTAAGAAAAATCTTCACTTTGTTAGGTTTCTTTCTTGTTCCATGGTTGTTATTGGCTAGATCCTTGGAGGAGTATAAGGGCATACACCCTCCACCAAGTTTTATCATTGTTGTTTGTTGAAAGGACTATTGCAAAGGTTGTTAGGAGGAGTAAAAGGGTTTACACCCTCCTAGACTTTACCTTGTTAGGGTTTCTAACTCAAGGGAGTAAAAGGGCTTACACCCCTTGAGATTCAGCAGTCTTAAAATAATACAAGAAGACTCCATAACCTATTTGTAAAGGAACTAATATTTTATTGCATTGTATAAATAAATTACTTGCATTGGTAAGCATGATTTTGAGAGATATTGATCTTGTTCAAGTTGAAATATTTTCTTTATGCTTTGAGATTAATAAAGCCTCTAGGGCGTCTTGATTGACCTAGTAGACTTTGAGTTATAACTAAATAAAATATACATCCATTAGGGCTGAAACAAATCATTCTATATCTTTGAATTTAACTTGCATTTCAACCATCGAAATTTGTTAGTGAGCCATTGTTATCATTCCAGTGCTAATTGGTGAATTTTTTGTCGGATTACTTGCTTATTTTCGTGGTTGAAACTTGTTGTTGTAGAAAATATTTTCTACAACCACTTGGTTGTTACAAACATACTCTAAAAACATCATACACCGTCCCTCTAATACCACTAAAGTTTGTGCTAAAGTATTGAGAATTAATCTACATGTTTTATGCTTCATTTCTCAATAAATATTTGATGCTTTAAGTGGTTAAATCTGTAGTAATTAGTTGTATTCCTTGCTAATATATACTCTTGTTTAGTGCTATAGTTTGTGACAACAAAATTAACTTGCTTGTCCCCTTAACCTTTGAGCTTGTATACTTGTCTCTACTTGTGTCTCGGGTAGGTACAATTATATTCCACAGGTACTCAAGAAATTGGCAACCATTAACCATCTCCGAGACTTATTTCCGAGCCACTTTCCACTTAGCAGTTTGACCTATAGGGGAATCACTTCCATAAATTCATTTTCCATCTCGTTTCCCTCTAGGGTTACACATGATTCCCCCCTTGTGTAGGATTTCTCATTCACTAAAGCGAGGGGAGGGTTTATCTAATGTGATAGTGGGTAGACTCTCCCACAATTATCGCCATCTTGTGGATTGGGCCGTGCTTTTCCCAACCTACACTTTGCGCGATAACACTCAACAAGTATTTGGATAAGTTTATCTTGGTGTTTGTGGATGATCATTTGGTGTATTCCAAGACCATAGAAGAGCAAAAAAAGCATCTTATAATGGTGTGACAAGTACTGAAAGATCACTAGTTGCTAAGTTCAACAAGTTTGACTTCTTTTAGAAATAAATCCAATATTTAGGCCACACCATATCATGAGAAGGAGTGGCAGTAGATCCATAAAAGATCAAGGCAATCATGGATTGGTCTTCCCCTTGGAATGTAACATAGGTACAATCTTTCATGGGATTAACTAGGTATTATAGAAGGTTTATAAAGAGATTTTCCAAGATTAGTCATCCCATTACTTCACTACATAGGAAAGGGAAGAAAGTTGTATGGTCAACAGGGTGCGAAGCCAACTTTCAACAGTTGAAACATCTCTTAACCAATGCCCATTTTTTGAAGATTGTAGGCCCAAAAAATGATTTCTTGGTTTGTATTTGTTGGGCCCGAGATATGATCATTTTCATGATGGTTATTATACACTTTTTCCATATGTATATATGTGTTTTTCATCTTTTTGAAGGATCTTTTTGGAGAATTTGATGATACAATGGTATGATCGGCATAAGGTACGTGTAATTCATGTTTAATGATTAAATCAAGTGTAATTCATCATTTTCTATGATTTCCAAGAGATAATTCGTGTTTTTCTGTTGTTACAAGGAAAAACGCACTATGTTTCTAGTTCCAACACTTGATCCGACACTCATTTCGACACCTTGTATTTCACAAAAACGCAAGGCGAGTTGGTGGTTATGGCATTGGTGGCCAGTGATGGAAAAATCGGGCACATGGGTTTTCTTCATGATCGCCCCCTCTAGCTACTAAGTTCAAGACAACTCGATTTTAGTTGTCCAAAGAAGGCGATTATTGGCTCACTCAGTTTTGACAGGTAGGGCACCATTAATGAAATTTACCAATTTTAGAAGCGGTTCGAACCTCCTGTGGTCGACCACTTGGTCTGTAAATCTTATAAATACCACCATGGTGGTCATACAATAGCTAAGGAGCAGTAGACAAAGTAGAGGATAGAGATAAAAACGTTTTTTTTGTTTTTGCATTTTTCAACTGCCATAATTGTATAAGATTGTGTTTTTCAAGTTTTAATGGTGAAATCATTTTGTTGAGCTCGTGGTGTGCGTTTGAGAGGTGGCCACGACTTGTTGGGGGGCCCACCAACAGTCTGGTAACTGTTCTCTGTGTTATTTATGCATTTCATAGCTTATATGTCTCTTTATTTTCTGTACATGAACTGTTCCTTCGTTTCTTTAATTTGTTGTTGTAGTTTAACTGTTTTAATTCTCTTTTGCAGGTTAGTATGGAGGATTTTTGTTAATATGCATTGATTTTATAATTAGGAACGAGTTTACAAACTCATACACTAACCCCACATGCATTTATATGTTAGATTATGCTTTGATTTATGATTGTAGAATCTAGTTTAAAACAAAGTTTGAGATAGAATAGAATAGAAATTTGAGTTTATGTTTTCTTTAATGAGGTTTCGGTGGATGGATAGTCATTAGTCTTTAGTTTTCAATTCTAGTTTGCTTATCTAGTTGCCATTTAGTTTTATTTATTTAATTCATCATTTAGTTGTTTATTTGCTTTCTTGTCATATGCTGAAATAGTCTTTAAATTCTATTTATGAGTATTTTCCTTTTTGCAAGTTGAATTATTAAGATAGAGTTAGTTTAGTTTATGTTATGCAATTTATTTCTTAGATTTAGATTGCAATTTCAAGTTGTAGTTAATGACTGAATTTAGAATAGCATAAGTTTTCTTATATTAGTATAGAATGCATTTGAATTTCATAGATTAGAAAACAATTTCTTGTTTTCATAGAAGAGATAGTTTCCTTTATTGCTTTCAATAGAATAGATTTCCTTTCATGCATTGCATTGAGCATTTAGATTTCCTTTCACGCATTAGAAATAGTTTTGCATTAGGCATTTAGTTTACTTGCCTCTTAGGCTAGATAGTTGTTCAATGAGAAGTTTTGCTTGCAGTAGTTAGTTTCCTTTGCTTATTTGTCTTTTGCTTTCGTAGGTTAGTTAGTTTCCTTTGCTTACATGTCTTTTTCTTTAGTAGGTTAGTTAGGTGTCTTTGCTTACTTGTATATTTGCTTTAATAGGTTAGATAGGTGCTTTTGCTTACTTGCTTATTTATTTGCTTTCATAGGGTAGTTGCTCATTGGATGTAGGTTGACAAGTTAAAGAAGTTTACTTTCGTCATTTGTTTATTATGCTTAGTGGTTTGCTTTTGCTTCTTGTTGAACTAGTTTGCTTTACATAGGGTTTTACTTGCTTTCTTAGGAACCATCCATTGATACTTGACCCAAAAGTACTTAGGTTATCTAGTTTCATTTTGCTTAGTAGGGTTTTCTCATTAGATAGGTTTTCTTGAGTAGATTAGCCTTAGATAAATGCTTTCCTTAGTTAGACTATACTCCTACCAACCTTTTACCTTTGGCATATATTTTTCTACAACTCTAAGTTTACTAACCCTGGGTTGAAAATTTAATTGAGGGTAGTTTAGTGTCTTTTTTAGTACATATAAATCACCTAACATTTTGGTGTCGTTGCCGGGGAGTTGTCTCAATGTAAGAAGTAGTTAGGAAATAGATCATCCTTAGACCTTAGCATTATCTTGGTGGTGGGGGAATTTTAAGAAGAGAGGTAAGAACCTGTGCATTTGCTATAGTAGGTTCCCCCAAACCCAATGGTAGTTTTTCTTTTTCTTTTTGTTTTCTTTCATGAATAGACCTAGAAACCAAATGGTAGCTTTTTCTTTTGTTTTTGATTTCTTTTTATGAATAGGCCTAGAGACCCACAAGGTAGATACATTAAATCTAAATCAGACCTTTTAGACAAGGTTCCTTCCGATCTCTTTGCGGGAATGAACATTCCACTCTTAAGCTCCGTAGATCAATACCGAAAAACAAGAGCTAGCTCAACCCAAAGAGCTAATGTAGTCTCTAAAAGAGACTAAAACAGGGAGCACTATAGAACAAAAAATTGAAGCAGTAGTAGTATTGGGACAGGAGGCAAGACCACTTGAGCCTTCCATAGAACCAAAAAATACAACCTTTATTTTTACACCACCATTAGGAGATCCTAACTTTTTGGACATCATCTTTGTGTGAACCAAGTTTTATCAAATGGCAAGATGAACTCAGAAGAAACCATTAGCTTGAGGCAACTTTCTCAAATCCTAGCAACAACCGGGATTTCTTCTTTTCAAGAAGAACATATTTTGGCAGCAGCCAAGAACTTGTCTACCTTTCTAGAAATATTAGAAGAGTCAAGGTCCTATGAGCTACAAAATGATTTTCCTTGCCAAAATGCGAAGGAAGCTAAAAAATTATGGACTACATCCAATGGAGAGCAATCATTAAGACCTAAGATTGAGGAGTCCTCAACATCCAGCTCAACAGATCCTTCATGTACTTCATAAATCAATCATCGAGAAGAAGAGGATCTGCATAGCATGATGAAGGAGAGCATAAAAATTACTATTGATGAACATCAAGATTACATTGAAATTTGGTTTCAAGAGGTCATCAAGCCACAATACTATTCTCTTCTTCAACACCTTCTGATGCCAAAACAAGTAGATTGACTGGTTCTTCATATTCAGGTAATCATTGTGGTAAATTTTTCATATATGGACATGAGTATGTTTCTTATCTTGCTTCGCACATTGTTACATTGGAAGAGTTCTTACACTTGAATAAAGATTTTCCCTTTCTTTTTAGGTAGGGTAGGATAGTAAATAAAAGCTGCATGTTGTTAGTTTAGCTTAGAAGTCTAATGCAACATCATTTTACATTTTCTTTTAATAAAACAACTATGAGATACATGTTCCTATGACTTGATCTCCTTGATCTCCTTAGTTTATTATATTTTAGAGCATGGATTTTGCAAATAGTTTTAGAGATCTTTGTTGGTATTTATATCACCAAGGGTAGACAATTCCAAGGAAATAGAAAAGAAGGATTTTATTCAAAAACATTTTTACACTTGGACCTTGTTGTCTGCTAAGCATCAAATGAATAATGACTTGTTGTAGTTAGCCATGTTTTTACAAAGATTTTCATCTTCTTGTTCTTAAGGCATATTAAGAATCATTTTCTCTTGAAAACCTTCACCACTATATAAGGAAGTGACACCGTAACCATCAAGCCTAGAGGTCTCTCATACAGTTTTTCCAAGAAACCTGAGTAAGTGAGTCAAGTGTCTTTATCAAAGAGTAACAAGGAGGTCTAATTAGTAGTTAGTCATGGAAACATCACAATAATTACAAAAGAAGAAAGTGAGTTGAGCCTAGAGATGCCTTTCTGTTCTTTCTCAATGGTACCATCCACTACACACTAAATAACTTGATTATATCATATCTTTAGATAGGCCACGTTCTCTTAAGTACCCCTTACATCGGGACAATCACTAATAATATAACGAAAATTCATCCTCTAACATAAATACCATCCCAATTAAAAAAAAAAGAAAGAGAAAGAAAAAATTGTTTTCAGAGCTATCCCCCCATCTTCTTGCATAAAGAAATCTTATACTAAAATTTTAAAAAGATGGAGGGCCAATCTTTGAGGTTTTAAAAGGCTAACCTGCCGGGATACTGAACAGGTCTGCTGGTAGCGGGTACCGATATGTGGTATGACTAGGTAAACCCACCGAAATACTAAACAGGTTTGCTGGCAGCGAGGCATTCTACCTAGTGAGGATGGTAATCTAACAAAAAATAAATAATAAATTTTAACTTGTCCGGATGTACAACATTACTTACAGACAAAGATGACATGGAGTATGTGTGGTTAAGATAAGGTTAATGAACTCCATAAACTTGCCATTGGGAAATAGCTCTAAGACTATCTTGAAACTCTCTTGCATACCTCTTCTTATCTATATATAGGATCTCTTATCCTATAGGTGGGGCCATCTCCTAATTGTCTCGTCAAAACAATTTGTGAAATTTATTTCTACACTTGACATACTATAAATCTTCGGCTATTGGGGGATACTGACTGGTTTCCTATACTTTTGATTGTGAGGTGTCACAATACTTAGGTGTGGGGGAGGGATTCATGAGCTGACAAATGATTATTGCCTAAAGAAATAAGTCTTTGCAAGAATTTTTGTATTATTACCATGATACATGTTATTACATTGATAGTCATGTTATTTTTGAAATGCTTAACTCATGTGTGCTATAAACTACTGAACACACACTTAACAGACCACTCTTTATCGATTGATCTCTCATTACATGATGCATATTGTAGGTTTGACAATACATGTTTTATGCTTGCTATAACCTGTCCATTGTAGGTTTTTACATTACATGTTCTATGCAAGTGGATTGAGAGAGCATGGTGGAAAAATCAACAACAATGGAGCACTCTTAGCCTGCCTCAACTCCTATTCACTATGTTCGTGGTCTCTGAGGAATCAATTGCCTCCACCACAAAGCTCCAAAGAGTTGGAGACCACTGATTTAAACACCACCAGTTGCCAAGAGAAATCTATAACAAGATTTTCAAAACTACATTTCCGAACATCTCTGGAGCTAAGGGATACTCCAAGGAGTGGATAAAAGAGGAGCTAATCAACCCTGTCATAGTCATCACCAGCTTGATTACATGTGAAGGTATATATTCTGTCTTTAAAGCCTGTCAATTTCGATTATTAGCTCACTTTTAGTTCAATAAGCCATTGTAACTTTCTGTTTTACTTCTTCAAGAGTCTTGAGAAGATGTCTTCCCAAGTGAGGAAACATGTAACCGATTTCCATAACAACCTATTTCACCACGGCCTTATCAAACTACTTGTCTTAGCCGAGTTGGAAAAATAGGAGAAGATGTGGAATGAATTCATTTACCAATTTGCAAACCCTCATCTTACAATCAAGACTAGCAAGAAGACTCTTGATCTAGGGACTATTACTCCACCCAAACCCTCATGCTCAAGCTATTCCTTTATGGGAGAAACTTGTTGATACCCCTGCAGCCTCATCGGGTAAAGAAGCCTATTGCTAATTCATGGCATGAGGACGTTCCATATCTTCGGTCTGGGGGGAGTTTTCCTGAGCTAAAAATGCTAAGCATTGCCCATTTGTATAGCAAACCCATGAGAAGAGGAAGTAGGATTTCTGTCAAAATTCTGTCATACTGTCTTTTTACAAAGTCTTGGGATATTATATCAACAGTTGTTTGTATTGGTATGATAAATTATATACCACTGACATCATTGTGCATTTTATAAGCTCCTGTGCATTTTTATGTTTATTCTATAGAATACTACTTATACTTAACTACTCTTTGTGACAAATACAAAATGATTACAACTACTAAATACTTACTGTCATCTGTATTCCAAGGTTATGAAAAGAGGATCAGTTGTTTGAATTGTTACATATTAATGACAGACAATAAAAATTCTCCTGTTCACCATGCCTACCAATACAAACCAAGCCTTTGGTTAGTATTTGTCAGTTTTGTCAGTCACCAGTGATTATATTTACTCTTTCATGTGATTGATAGGATTATTAGGTCAAATTGTTATGTTTTCAAAATAAAATTCTCAAATACAATTTGACATATCTTGGTTGTAAAATTTTCATTGGTGTGTATAGGTGTCAATACTACTCCCTCCACTCATCCAAGGTCATAAATGTTCATCGTGGTCATATCATCATTCCTTGTCATAAATTTTCAGATAATTGTCTTCGTCAAAGTTATACTTTGAAATTGGTTTCTGAATTAAGGTAGATGAATTTGAAAAAAGTGAAAGAGGTTTTTGTCAATCATATACCAATAAACAAAAACCTCCTTCAGTTTATGCAGAGGTTTTATAATTTGAGAGAAATTCCCCAAATACAGTCGTTATAGGAGGGTTTTCTGCACATTTGGACAGTTTGACTTCAAGTCAGTTTTTCAGAGGGTTGGAGAAGAAATTTGTAGTGCTTGATGGTTCCATTGTGTAGCAGACATTATAAAATTTACATCCATACCACTCTCAACCCAAAAATCCTCCAGGAAGGCCTCCAAAATCCCTCTCAAACACCACGCTGCGCTTCTGCAAGTTTTGAGTAACCAACTTCAAGCTGGGATTCTGAGCCAACGAGAAATTAATTTTGAAACCTGTAGGAGGTTTTTGTTCATAACATACCAAAATACAATAACCTCTCTCATTTTTTGAATATACATTATGGTTGCGATATATTCTATCATCTTAGAGGCCTATACTTTCAGAAAATAAAACACTTTGTTTTTCCTGTTTTAGTCATATTTTAGTTTCGTGTTTTCCTAACAACTAGAAGTGAAGTTTTGGAAACCAAGAGACTTTTTTACCAAGAAAATATTAAAAAACAATAACCTCTCTCAGTTTCTAAATATACATTATGGTTTTGTATATATTCAATTCTCTTAGAGGCCTAGTTTTTCAAGAAATAAAATACTCTGTTTTTCCTGTTTTATACATGTTTTCTTTTCATGATTTCCTAACAACTGAAAGTGAATTTTTGAAAACCAAGAGAGGTTTTTGTCAAGGACATATTCAAGAACAAAAAAATCTCTCTATTTTTACACATGTTTTACTTTCTTGTAGTTACAGGTGTCACTTTGATACCTATTTTTCAGAAATTTGCCATGCCAGAATTGTTGCGCTTATGGGAAGTCACTTTTGGAACTAATTTTGCAAAGGTAAAATTGTTGTTTTGCATGGTTTAAAGGATAAAGGGTATAATATACATTGCAAGTCTTCCTCACATGTCATCAGTAGCCTCCAAAAACTCCAAACCCTCCAATTCAAACTTAGAGAGCATGAAACATTGAGTTGTCATTTTTGCCATGATAGCGTTGTCCTACAAGCCAAGATGAATTCTCTATAGCATTAGGTTGATGATATTAACTATCACCAATAATAGTCTCTGGATTCAATTGAAACATCACAAAAATCCTAAGTCAAAAATCCCCCGGGCAAGGGGGAGAAGCTTCTAAAGCTAATCCACCCCCTCCTTCGCAAGTTTAGTTATAAAGGGATTTTTTTTTTTGTTTGCAGTGGGACCTGCAAAATCTTAGGTGTGGGGGTAATGTTGGGCCCGAGATATGATCATTTTCATGACGGTTATTATACACTTTTTCCATATGTATATATGTGTTTTTCATCTTTTTGAAGGATCTTTTTGGATAATTTGATGATAAAATGGTATGATCGGCATAAGGTACGTGCAATTCATGTTTAATGATTAAATCAAGTGTAATTCATCATGTTCTATGATTTCCAAGATTTAATTCGTGTTTTTCTATTGTTACAGGGCAAAACGCACCATGTTTCTAGTTTCGGCACTTGATCCGACACTCGATCCAACACTCGTTCCGGTACCCAGTATTGCACAAAAATGCAAGGCGAGTTGGCGGTTATGGCATTGGCGGCCAGTGATGGACAAATCGGGCACATGGGTTTTCTTCATGATCGCCCCCTCCAGCTACTAAGCTCAAGACAACTCGATTTCAGTTGTCCAAAGAAGGTGATTATTGGCTCACTTAGTTTCGGCAGTTAGGGCACCATTAATAAAATTTACCAATTTTAGAAGCGGTTTGAACCTCCCGTGGTCGACCACTTGGTCTGTAAATCTTATAAATATCACCTTGGTGGTCATACAATAGCTAAGGAGCAGTAGACAAAGTAGAGGATAGAGATACAAACGTTTTCTTTTGTTTTTGCATTTTTCAATTGCCATAATTGTATAAGACTGCGTTTTTCAAGTTTTAAAGGTGAAATCATTTTGCCGAGCTCGTGGTGTGCGTTTGAGAGGTGACCACGACTTGCTGGGGGGCCCACCAGCAGTCTGGTAACTATTCTTTGTGTAATTTATGCATTTCATAGCTTAGATGTCTCTTTATTTCCTGTACATGAACTGTTCCTTCATTTCTTTAATTTGTTGTTGTAGTTTAACTATTTTAATTCTCTTTTGCAGGTTAGTATGGAGCCTTTTTGTTAATATGCATTGATTTTATAATTAGGAACGAGTTTGCAAACTCATACACTAACTCCACATGCATTTATATGTCAGATTATGCTTTGATTTATGATTGTAGAATCTAGTTTAAAACAGAGTTTGAGATAGAATAGAACATAAATTTGAGTTTATGTTTTCTTTAACGAGGTTTCAGTGGATGGATGGTCATTAGTCTTTAGTTTTCAATTCTAGTTTGCTGATCTAGTTGCCATTTAGTTTTATTTATTAAATTCGTCATTTAGTTGCTTATTTGCTTTCTTGTCATATGCAATTTAGTCTTTAAATTATGTTTATGAGTATTTTTCCTTTTTGCAATTTGAAGTATTAAGATAGAGCTAGTTTGGTTTATGTTATGCAATTTCTTTCTTAGATTTAGATTGCAATTTCAAGTTGTAGTTAATGATTGAATTTAGTATAGCATAAGTTTTTTTTATATTAGTATAGAATGCATTTGAATTTCATAGATTAGAAAACAGTTTCTTGTTTTCATAGAAGAGATAGTTTCCTTTATTGCTTTCAATAAAATAGATTTCATTTCATGCATTGCATTGAGCATTTAGATTTCCTTTCACGCATTAGAAATAGTTTTGCATTAGGCATTTAGTTCACTTGCCTCTTAGGCTAGATAGTTGTTCAATGAGAAGTTTTGTTTGCAGTAGTTAGTTGCCTTTGCTTATTTGTCTTTTTCTTTAATAGGTTAGTTAGTTGCCTTTGCTTACTTGTCTTTTGCTTTAGTAGGTTAGTTAGGTGTCTTTGCTTACCTGTCCATTTGCTTTAATAGGCTAGATAGGTGCTTTTGCTTATTTGCTTATTTATTTTCTTTCATAGGGTAGTTGCTCATTGGATGTAGGTTGGCAAGTTAAAGAAGTTTACTTTTGTCATTTGCTTATTATGCTTAGTGGTTTTCTTTTTCTTATTGTTGAACTAGTTTGCTTTACATAGGGTTTTACTTGCTTTCTTAGGAACCATCCATCGATCCTTGGCCCAAAAGTACTTAGGTTACCTAGTTTCATTTTGCTTAGTAGGGTTTGCTCATTAGATAGGTTTTCTTGAGTAGATTAGCCTTAGATAACTGCTTTCCTTAGTTAGACTATACTCCTACAAACCTTTTACCTTTGGCATATATTTTTCTACTACTTTAAGTTTACTTACCCCAGGTTGACAATTTAATTGAGGGTGGTTTAGTGTCTTTTTTAGTACATATAAATCACCTAACAGTATTGATGCTTGCAAATAATGACTTAGTGGATTTATTATGTAGGAAGGGCAACTGATCTATTATGAATCACGAAAGATAAATGATCACGAGCAACTGTATGTCACCCATGATTTGGATCTCGCGTCAATTCTGCATGTGTTGAAGATGTGGAGACACTACTTGTTCAGAAGGAGGTTTGTCCTGATGGCAGACCATTATGGTTTAAAATACTTTTTTGGCGAGCCAAGGTTGAACGCTAGATAGACCATGTGTATGGCATTGATTAGTGAGTGTGATTTTGAGATCAAACACATAAAAGGAAAGGAAAATAGAGTGGCATATGCACTCAGTCGGAGTGTGCATACCATACACTTAGTAACTGCAAGTGTAGGAGAGTCTGACATCAAGCAAATTATTAGAGCCCTCTTACAATAAGATGAACTTTTCAATCAGGTAAGAGAATAATTACAACAATAACCCCATGAGACAGGTTATTAAGGATATCAACTTACAGTTGATGGACTACTATTGTATAACAACATGTTGTATGTAACAAATTTAGCAGATTTGAAGCATTTGATTATGGATGAATTCCATAAGAGACCTTATGTAGGTCATCCTGGTTATCATAAAATGGTAACAATAGTAAGGCAGTTGTATTACTGGCAAAAAATGAAGCAAGACATTGTTGAATATATGGCCAAATGTTTGGAGCGTCAACAAGTCAAGGTTGAACATAAACACCCTGCATGACTATTGCATCCTTTGCAACTTCTAGAATGGAAATGGGAGACAATATCCATGGATTTTGTTACTAGTTTTCCAACATGATGCAATTATGGTACTAGTGGATAAGCTAAGCAATCCAACTCACTTCATTCCCATTAAGTCTACTTTCAAAGCCATAGATGTTATTGATGTTTTCATGAAGGAAATTTCCAGATCGCATGGTCTACCCAAGACCATAATTTCAAACAGAGATGCTAAGTTCACTTCAAACATTTGGAAAGGTTTGTTTGCAAGATTGGGAATGTAGTTAGCATTTAGCATGACCTACCATCCTCAAATAGATGTTCAAACTAAGAGAGTAAATAAAGTGATGGAGGACATGTTAAGGATGCATTTTATGCACCAACCCAAACAATGGGAAGAGTATATACCCTTGGTAGAGTTTTCCTATAACAATGGTAATTAGGAATCATTGAAGATGATCCCATTTGAAGTTTTGTATGGAAGGAAGTACAATGTTCCAATCAATTGGGACAATCCAATGGACAAGATCACACTTTCACCAAAAATGTTGAAGGACATGGGACAAACAATGATCAAGATAAAGTATAATTTGAAAATAGCTCAGGATAGACAAAAGAGCTATGAAGACATCAAAAGAAGTCAAAAAGAGTTCAAGGTGGGAGATCATGTGTATCTCAGGGTGAATCCCAAGAGGAGTTCCCTAAGGATGGGGAGTTCTACTAAGTTATCACCCCGCTATCGTGGACCATTTGAAGTCCTGGAAAGAGTGGAACCAATAACATATAGACTTCCATTGCCACCTACTATTAAAGATCAGACTGTGTTCCATGTACCTTTATTAAATAAATATGTTCACAATTCTAATCATGTAATTGATTGGACTATGATACAGGTGGAACCAGAGGGATAATTCTAGCCCGAACCTCAATGCATCCTGGAAAGGAAAGAAACACCAAGGACAAGGTTTCTTTAAGGGTGAGGGGAATGTAACACCCTATTTTCCCCCATGGCTGTAATTATGATAAGACTTAAAATTATATGATTATGGATCATGTAATTGTGTTTATGATTAATAGAAAAGATCAGACAACCAACTGACAAGGAAATGCCTTAATTACTGGCCATGATATCACAAGTTGGAATTGGTGAGGTGGATTGGTGAGGTGGAATAGAGAAGTTTCAATGAAGAAAATAGGAAGCTTTCTCATCATTCCAACCTACACTAAAAAATATTTAATACATCACCCGCCAACATACTTAGATATGCATAGAGCCACATGATAAATTAAGGAGAGAAGGATTGGTGGTTGAAGAAATTATAATGGATGGTATATTTAGTGTTTGTAAGAAGTAAGAGTCAATTGGAAACTGACAGGAAGGACGTGCTAGATTACCCCTTCGAATTCGGGTCCCTAACTAGAGTGTTTCATTTGATGTAGTATTCAAGGGAATCTCGAGGAATGTGTGGAGGAAGAGATCAAATGTGGAAAACACCACGTAGATGAGAAGACACACAGGATACTGAACAAAGATTAGCATACGTGGGGGAGGAAAAAAAAGAGAACACAACAGAAGAAAAATGGACATGCTCAGGAAGATTATTATAACCTGAAAAGTTGAAGACAGGTTCTCACAGAGAGCCATAATGAACAGAGTGAGTTTCAAACTCACAGATAGACAAAGTGATCGGGAGGAGACTCACATGCATTTCTTTGAGTAACAAAGTTTCTAGGAAGTTTTCCTTGAGAAAAATAGGAAACTTTCCCAAGGAATTAATGGCCACCTTGAAACAGGGAAGACATTGTTCCATACTGAGCAATAGAGGACTGTGGTTTGGTGATTACTGGAAAAAAAACGACACTGGTAAGGGGATCTCGCTGAGGGACTATATAGTAGGGAAATATCTCCCTTGTGCAGAGGAAACTTAGTTGGAAAGGTGCGTGATAAACCTGTGGAGGTCCTAAGTTCAAATGGGAAGAGGGAAACTTATGTTGTTGTCAATGGAGTGAAGGAGAGTAACCTTCTTGGAACATTTTGGACTTGTAAACCAGTTGAATCAATCCCATTGTAGTATCATGGTTTGGTAAGGGGGTGGCATGATATAGAAAGGTATACTACAACATAGCCTACAATTGAGAGGAAATATTTGCTCTCTCAGTCAGTCGGTTGGTTTGATATTTCACTGAATAGATAAGTGTTTTAACTTAAAATGTTTCATTTATGTTTAATGATGCAAATATGTTGTTTTATGGTTTATATGATAAATGTGAATATATGAAAGGAAAGATTGAATTCCTGAGTAAAATGGATTATGCATGATTGTTTTCATAGTTAACCTGATAATTCTGTGTAACCAAGTGAGTAGAGAAGATGCATAGTATACCCCAATGAAACCTGCAAGCCTTTGAAATGGAAAGATTGCAGGATATAAATCTTCACAAGATGAGTAATGGCAGGAGGTCTTGATATCTAGAAAGATCTTTGTGTAGCTAGGGGACCATAAACCAGTAAAACCTCTTGTCTTGAAATGAAAAGTTTCCAGGATGCAAATATTCAACCAGATTGGAGTAAGTAAGCTTTAATCGGCCTTAGAAGTGAGGGTGAGAGTCCAAGAAGCCTGGTAAATCCCTAGGGAATTAAGAGACCCCGAGTGGCTAACTCCTGAATCAAACTGTTATCCTGGGGAAAACCCATATCTTGATTCGGGAGGATGCACTACCATTGATTCGGTATGGTGAAAAGATCCTGACTATTGGTTGAAAGGTGAGGTCATTAGAATGACCCAACACATGATTAAAATGGGAATTTTATGGGGGAGGATCCAAGATAATGAGGGTTGTTGATCTATCGAAGAGAGGGACGGTGAATTTTGGATTGTTGATGCCAGGAGTGATTCTATTAAGAAATGGACGGTCAAAGACCTAGAGGAAGGTCTCTACAGGAGTTCAATGACAAGGTAGTTCGAGGACCATCAATTTGTTGGAAGGTGTCCCATAGGATCTCAGTTGTTGGATATCGTATAGTTTGTTCTGAGGAGGAATGCCTTGTAACTTCAAATGAACCTGGACCGTTGGATGAGGTGCAACAAGGATTGTTAGATCCGTCGGAGTGCGTCGTCAAAATGAGCTGGTCGAAGTGGTCTATAGTGCTTGAGGTGTAAGAACTCTGATGAAGGAGGATTCTGAGAGAGGACATGAGTCGTAGATCTATGAGTTATCGCATGATGCAATCTCAATCATAGATTATTGTGGGTCCCACTTAAGACGAAGCTAGGAAAAAGGGTGTTGAGACAGATTATAACCATCGTGTAAGTAATGATCCATCCATTGGCTCCATTGGTTCTTGAGTTTGAGAGTATTGGTTCCATCTGAACCATCCATTGGTTCCATCCAAACAATTGGTTCCTGAGTTCGAGAGCCGTCGTATTGGTCAAAATGATCCATCGAAGTGAAACCGTCGGAATGGAATTTAAGCCGGTGACCTATTGTTCCGATGGGAAGGAATTTGAGTCTCTACATATTGTTGATTGGTGGGGAGAAGTAATTATAATTGTTCGATTAGGGGCATTTAGGTCATGAATCATGGTAGTAGAGCCTTAGAAAGGATTTCGTCGATAGTTGGAGATTATACGAGGAGGTTTACCCAAGTAAGCATTTCCTTAAGAAAAATGTTCAGTACAATAACATAACGAATGAGAATCCAAGATGTTCATATTAGAGCCCTTAGCATGAGAGAATAAGGAAAAATGGACATCCCACCAACCTAAGGAGGATTTGGTGGTTGGGTGTGCTACAGGGGAGAGAATACATTATGTATTTAGAAAACACGATAACACTTATTATTAACTACAAAGTAATAATAGATGATATTCCAAGATCATGTTAGCAATATCTTGCATTGGAGATCTGTTTTCAAAATTCTTTAAAACCTAGCTTGATTTATATGACTTATTCTCTAATCATCATACATGTCATGTAAATTTATTCTAATTTTTACTATGTTAATCTTCTTTATCCAATTTTCCACCTTTATTAAATAACTCTCATTTCTTAAGTTAAGCTTGAGCATTTCAAGTTTCTCTCACTAGTTTATAATGTCATAGTTTCAAGTATTTTCTTTATTATATTTTATATATTACTCTTCAAGTTATGGATGTCATTGACTTGTAGTATTTATTTATTCTCTAGAAATCCAATCCGTTTCAAAAGTCTTTAATGCAACCTTATTTTATTCCAAAATGACTATTACTTATTTGCAATGTTATGTAACATAAAATTCCCTTCGTATTGATTTTTTTTTTTATATCTTAAGTAATAGGTGAAAAAAATACATTACCAATCAATAATCTGGACAAGGTGCATTAACTTAATCTATTGATTATGAAACAATTTTTTAAAATCTAATATTTAGGTGATATTCTACAACTCCAAAGTTCATAACTCTACAAAATTACTAGGACGAACAAGTTATGGAAAGAAACTCTGCTTTGTCTCAATCCCAAATTTTTTGCTTTTTGAGTTATTTTCGATGTTGAAAGATTGATTGTTTTTGTCTATTATGCTAAGAAAGAAAGAAAAGAAAATTGTTTTAACATCCACGAGGCTAACAATAGCCTATGGGAAAGACCGCCTCACACAATGATTTATGCATTTCATCCCTTTTCATGTTCAACTTGATGATGAGCTCTCCCAATTTCTCCACTTTCCCCTCGCTGAATAAATTATTCCAAGAGCTAGCTGTCAAGATACTTACGTAGTTGTCCCTACTGTCTTTGAAGGCTTCACACTCTAAAATGAAATGTTTTTCTATTTCCACTTTTTCGGAGGTGAAAAACATACACACCCTTTCTTCCCAAGATTCCTTTGGTCTTTTCCAACACCTGGTTTCACAACGGAGTTGATGGGAATTGGTTCTTAATTGGGCAATAAACATTTTGGCTCTTCAAGATATATTGACCCCTATGTATTCTTTTTGATGATGAAAGTGGGGTTAAACTCTTTAATATAATACTCTTTCTTTCTCCCTAGCCCTTTATCCCAAGTTCGCTTGTGGATCCTTTCAATTACAAAATATTTTATCTCTTTATTGTTCATAGGGCACATGTTCAAGTGAATATCCCATTTACTAATTCATTTAATATTTTGCCACATCCATGTCTTCTATCTTTTGCACAATATGTCATTGAAGGCGACCTTAGGCCACCAACCGTCTTCCATTTGCTCAATTATTTTTAGATATCCTATGAGACGCACCATAGCAATTGCTTCAAGAGGAGAAGTCCCCATTTCACTCAACATGATATCACAAGGGACTAAACTTTTAATTTTAAACTTGTTTTTAATCAAGTGTTTTTTAATCTTCTCAATTTGCTTCCACTGTAAGTTAGATGTACTGCTGGCCCACACTTCACAACCATAGAGAACCATAAAAATCACTAAAATCCCAAAGAGAGTTTGCATAGTCTTCCAATCCCATAGCTCTGCCTCTCTACACCTATTTTGGAAAGCATAGAACGCTTTCCAACCTACCAAAGTTCTTTTCTTTCTGCAACCTTCCCAAATTTGATTTTTCTTGAAGTCAATTCCGAGGTATTTGTAATCTGCCACTTCTTCAAGAGTGTTGCCTTCAAAGTAGAACTTATGTTGATTATGTTTTCTTTTGCTAGAGAAAACTACCACTTTCGTCTTGCTAGTATTAACTTGCATCCCCACTATACTACAAAAGTGCTCAAGGGGAATTAAGTGTTCTTGTAACCCAATAGCATATTTAGAAATCAGAATAAGGTCATCTGCATACAAAAGAAGCCTTATCATAAACTCTCCCAAAAGAGCACCATCACCGTCCTGTATGTTTAACCACTCTTCAATTTTGTCTATATATAAACCACAAAGGGTAGGGGACAATGGGCACCCTTGCTTGACCCTGATATCACTCCTAAAAATTTCGAAGGTACCAACTGATGTTGTAATTTTGACTTTAACCTCCTCATATAGCCTATGCATAATTTCTCTAAGATGCATAGGAACCCCAAGTTCCTCCATTCTATGCCAAAGCTTATCTCTAGGGACTATGTCAAAATCTTTTTTGAAATCAACAAAGCAACAAAAGGCTTCCTCTTTTTTCTCCCACACTTTTTCAATGATGTGCCTTAGAGTTATATCGTGATCAATCATTGAGTGTTTAGGTCTAAAACCTGCTTTCCCTTTAGCACGCTTATCTCCTTCTTCCACCCACTTGTTGATTCTTTTTCTAGCATACTTCCAAATAACTTTGCAAACAAGGGGTTTATCATTATGGTCCTATAGTTGGAGGGATTGTTGACATCCCCACTCTTGAAAAGCGGTATTGCTAGGATTGTTGTCCAATCTGTAGGGAATCCCTGCTGAATGATGTTGTTGAAAATTTTCATAATGTGAGGTTCAAGAGTTTTTGAACCCCACTTTAGATATTCTTCTTGGAGTTCAACTAAATATTTTTCTTTTCCAACACCCGACTTTTTGATACCTACCTCAATCTCTTGCATAGTAAAGAGCTTAGTAGTACTGTTGACCAAGGGAGGGGGGTCAACCTTAGGATCTTGCTCATAAATCTGCTTTGGATACTCGAACCATTGATAAGCTATGATATTGTTTTCAGTTTGTTTATTTCTCATTTGAAGTTCCTTCCAAAATAACTTGGGGTTATTTATCCCAAGAAGATTAGTTCCTCCTTCCTTGAGATCATGAAATCAAATTTTTTCTTTCTTACAATTTTCTTGTAGGCTTTTATGTTTATTTCTTTCTGGCTTGACTCTCTCAAAATTTTCTTTGTTGTTTTGCATTCCTCATCAAACAAAGCATTAACCGGAAAGCAATTTGTTTTAGATTTCCTATTTTTTTCTCTTTTGCATTATGTAAGTGCACTTTGAATTAAATTTGTTAGCTCATGACTATGGAGGCCCTGGGACAAAATTTTCTCCTTGATAAACAAACTCTCTAGTGTTATGTTGAAGGTGTTACAGTTTTTTTGAATCAAAAGAATTATGCCCTTTGAAGGAGGTTTTTGAATGCACTGATTTTTTGTCTCACGTTGTTGTTGTTCAGCCCAAGTGAAACTTAAATAGATCTATCTATGATCAGATTTCAACTCCCACAGTTGTTCACCAATAAAAAATTCCTCCATTTTCTCACACAATCCATGCGAGCAAATTGCATAGTCTACTACACTTGCTCCATTGTAGGTATTGCAGGTGAAATTACCAAAATTTGCCCATCTAGCCAACCCATTACAAATGACTAAGTCAAATTCCCCACATAGATTAAGCAATTGCTCCCCAAAAACGTTGCAACTTTTGTTGTCCTCTGAAACTCTTGTCCAATGATGATTTCTTTCTTCTGTAAGCCAAATGGGATTGCAATATTCCTTACAATGAAGAATACTAGCTTGTTCACTTATTGTCCTAGAATTGAAATCACCCACTATAAGGACTTCACTTAGTTGACATTATGCTACAATATCATTTTTTAAGGCTACAAAGGGGTCTTTGTGGTCAAGCCCCCAATTTTTGTAAGTTTTTGAAACTTGTGGGGAAAAATAACATGCTACAATTCTGATGATGTTACCATTTTCTGATATTTTAAACCAAATGAATTATTTATTTGAGTCTTCTCTTTCTAACTAAATGAGACAAACTTTTTTTTTCCTCACTAAGACCATGATACCCCTGTGCTCTTTACCATTCTCAGCTGCTTTGTTCCACACTACCATCTTCACATACCCTTCAAACAAAGGTGTCTTGCACCCTTCATGCTCATGTGTTTTCAATAGACAAATTATGTCTCTATCTTCCGCGATAGGTCCGGTTATCCCCTATCCTAGGGATAACTAAGGAGATTATGTCTCGAGGACCACAGGTCCTAGTCATGGAGTACAAAGAGCCATATTGAATTCATGTTGGCCCTGGAGGGCCCATATTTTCTTCGGTGCCTCCCATCTATCAACAACAACAAAATCCATCCCATCAGCCTGGTTCTGAAGTAGCAGTGGGTCTTGCTCCATGAGGTAATGAGTCTGGGTATCATGGTATGTGTCACTCTGATTCTCAAAACATTTGAATATATGCATTGAGTTCCCTTTCGCTTCATGACATTTTCTTGGAAATTATTCCTTTTAACTTGTCCATACTCGGGGGGGATGACAAAGTTCCCTAGTAAGTTGGTTCCCTTAGGGATGAGTTTTCACTGGGTCGGTCTATGAAAGGTCATCGTCCATTCCTTCCATACTTATCAATTTTCATCATTTTCCCACTCATATATACCCTACATTGGTTCGGGCATTGGGTTTTCCAAGCTAGTAAGTGTTGTACCTTGCCTTGTTGAAAGAAGGGGACAAAGGCCCAGAGGTTAAAGGAAGCTGGAAAAAGTTAAAATCCAAGATCAAACCTTGAGATGCTTCACCCAAGGATCCCCGAGAAAACAATAAAAGGCTTCTTAGCAAGAAAAGGGGGGACCCATAAAATAAAATAAAACTCAAGACCTAGTTGGTGGATAGGGGGTCTCATCATGAGCCAACCTATTAGGTCCATGTGCATGTAGCGGTATGACACTACTATTCATCTGGTCACCACACAAAGGTAGTGTATGTTGGTGGCATAGCCAAGAGAAAGGGGGTCTCATCATGAGCCAACCTTCTCATCTCCATGAAATGCTTGTGGGTAACGCTGTCACCACTAGTCACCACACCAGGGCAGTGTCCTCTAGCTATTCTCTTGAAAGAAAAAGCAATAAGACAAAGATTAAAAAGGCATTGAATGGGCTAGGAAACAATTTCATCCATGATAATATGCACCTCACCCTCTACAGAGGCACCCATAGGTATGACCTACATTTCCCTTTTATCATTGCACCCCTTGCCCAAACATACACTACACCATCTCATGCATTTACATGAACTAGATTGGACTTCACTTGGAAACACCCCACACTAGAGGATGATTGGCCCAATAGGACATCCCAAGACCCTCTCCAAACCTGGCTTGTTAAATAACATAATGTCTTTGAGCATTTGTCTGGGAAAAAGGGGGTTTGATGCAAATGTTTGGGTAACTTGATTATTAGATGTGATTGACATTGCTATGATCCCTGTGACTTGTGAGCCCATGGAGGGAGAACTTTTTGTTGTTGCAGGACCATGCCCAATGAATAGGTACATTTGGGGAGATGATTAGCTCAAACCTCCATGGGGATAAAATCCCACCAAATGGATGTTGAGACCCTAGCCAGGGGCAGAGGGATACCAGAGGCTTGCACTAGAGAAAAGAGAGGAAGTTCCACCAGAGGCACTTTGGCAGGCATGGACCTAGGGGGTCTTTCCCTCCCACCATGAAGTTGGCCCTTGAAGGTCCATGACATCACCATTTTGAGCCTTGACATCATCCAGTTGGGGTTTTTGGCATGAGGTCGGCTTGGTTGGCATGTGTGGTAGTTTTTGAGGGGTTTGGAGCCCTAACGTTCCACTTTGGAGGCATAACGTTCCAAGAAGGGGCCTAACGTCACCTTAGGAGGGGCACGATGTCATCCCTAAAAGATAAAATTAGGGTTTTAATTGACATTTTCATGTAAAACTGGATTTTTGATGTAAACTGGCCATCTTGGCTTTTTTTGACCTAAAATGTAATTAAAGGCCACTTCTATTATATAAAATAGGGAAAACTCTCTTATATTTTTTTCATCATATTTGACTCACACAAGTGTGAGGCCTGAAATTTGACCATATTTAAGGGTTATTGGCTTAAACTAGTGATGCACACTTCTTGAAGGAGGCAAATTTTGGCCCTTTTTGGCTATTTTCTTGTGGAGGATCTTCAACTAGGGTGATTTGCTAGATTATTCTTGGTGAAGTAAGTAGAAATTCTGCATTTCTTTATTGTGAATGAATGCTAAGGTTATTTTTTACTTGTTTCATGTCTAAGATTATGAAATTGCTAGCCTGAAACACTAGGGGAATGACATGTGTTATCATGTTTTTCCCTATAATCTTCCATATGTTAAAATCTCTCGAAAGGCACCTAATTTGAAGTAAATACTAGAACCATACCATTGTAGCACTCTAGTAACCTTACTTCCTTTTCCAATTGAATAATTTATTACATTTTGTTCAAGGAAAGAGAAAATTGCTAGGGCCTAACCCTTGTTACTTTGGCCTTCTGGGCCTTTAGCCTCTTCTTCACACAAGGCAAGGTGCAACCCTTAAATGATTGGCCAAACCAATTATCGGACAAATGCAATGGGATGGATGAGTAGGAAGCAAGATGAAAAAGTGGTAATATGACGGGAGCGGACGATGACTTTTCAGAAATCCCCCCATTGCCAACTCAAAACCTATGGGTACAAGCTTACTAGGGCATCATGTCATTCCCCCCAAACATGGTCAAGTGGACAAGTATAATATCCAAGCATTTGTTAGAAACAAAAGGAATTAAATGCACATATTCAAAGGTTTTTCAGGATCAAAGTGACACATACCATGATACCCAGACTCATAACCTCATGGAGCAAGAACCATCTCTGATACAGGACCAAGCCGAAAGTGATGGATGTTGTTGCTACTGACAAAGTGGAGGCACTGAAAGGGAGAAAATATGGGCCTTCCAGGGCCATGCTCAATTCGATATGGATCTTGGTACTCCATGTCTAGGACCTGTGGGCCTCGAGACATGATCTCTTAGTTATCCCTAAAAGTGGGGGATAACAGTGACTAGGTGAGAGGTGTGGATGTGGGACTATACAAGGCATAATCACTGTTTTCTTCAGTCCTATTGCTGCTACACCCTTGCAAAAGAGACTTGTTTTAAAGTTTATTATGGAGGTCCAATTTTTTCCTTGTCTGCTCCCATTTTAGATGAGCAACTCTATGTTTTAAAATACCCCTAAATTGTTTGGCATTGACCCAAACCCACTTCCCTGCTTTTCTTGAAGAAGCAATTTTCACTTGACCTAAATGGTTTGTTTCACTAGAGACGGGTACCTCTTGCCTATTTTTTATGTGTGTTGAATGTATTTCCATTTCCATAGGAGACAAGAAAAAAAACATAATAAGGAACATGACAATACAGGTTTGTTTATTAGGGACAAAGGACTGAAAACTATCAGGAGCCCACCTAAACCTCTCGTAGCTAAATGCCAAATCTCGTAATGTTCCCGTCACAACTTCTCCCTCACTATTCCCATCCCCTCCACAACTTCCTCACTTTTCTCACACTGTTCCCTTACTATTCTCCTCTCTTGCTATCCTTGTTCCCATCGATATCCATTTTCCCTCACTTTTCTTGTCGTAGTCACAACTTCCTCCTACTATCCCATCGCGGTCGCAACTTCCTCATGATATGATTATCATTTAGCATCGAGCATATATTTATTCCAACATATTTGTGGGTATCAATTGTTTCTAGGTGTTTGTTTAGGTAATTAAGTTTTGGGTGCTCCTTTTTTTTAGAATAATCTAATTTTTATATTTTGTTGATATATTCCTCTAAATTTCCACACAAGTGTTCGAAAACTTTCAATTTTTTATTCAAGTTACTGGAACAAAATTCACACATGTAAGTGGAGTTGTGGTTTACTGACAACTCCATAAATTTTCATTGAACTATGGTTGCACAGAGAGTAGAGAGGTGCTATACAACGCGGTATGGGGGAGATGTTGAGACGTTAGTGTTATGCTATGTTAGATAACACTAGATTTAAAAAAATTAAAGTCCCCTCAATTTAAAAAAAAATAGCATTAACCTGTAAAACTTGACCTGAAATGAAATAATAAAAAATAAAATTACACCTTATAAATTGGATCACTCTAGTTGCTTGATCTAGGTTTAATATGGATCATTCAATTTTTCTTTTTCTTTTTCATACTCATACTCTTTTCTTTTATGAACAACTTCATCATCTTTTATGAACAGCTTCGTGAGTGCTCCCAATGGCCATAATGGTTGTTGAATCCTTGGTAAGTGTTTACCACCTATTCAACTAGGGGTTCAACTCCATGTACCATGAATATATGCATCATCAGATGCTACCAAGTCAGAGACTTATTGGTTCTACAAGGTAGTTTTGGCTTCAACACTTCTTTTTGTAATGAAATTTCCACTCCCCTGTGTGGGATAATAATTTAATAGGCCTGAATGGATCATAGATAGGTCAGTTTCCTTAGGAATTCATCATTATAGGAGTCCCTTTCATTGAGTGTTTTTTTTTTCCTCGGGTTATTAATTTAGCCTAACTAGCCTTTTTAATTTCCCTTGAGTTTTTCACTCCCACAAATAA
This sequence comes from Picea mariana, assembly GCA_032191745.1. NCBI lineage: Eukaryota > Viridiplantae > Streptophyta > Pinopsida > Pinales > Pinaceae > Picea > Picea mariana. The sequence goes on from JASDQU010735655.1 coordinate 295,573, forward strand.
TTCCTCTAAAGTTGTGAAAGGTGCTCTAATGGTATAGCCCTATAGTAGATAGTGTCTAGGAATGTTGTAAGTGACCATGTAAGACATTTCCTAAAGTTTTGCAAAATTCTATCGAGTCTAGATAGTTTTTTTTTAATTTATTAAAATTGCCTAAGTTGGGTAATTTTAATTAAATTTTGATGAAAAATGTAAAAACCTGGTCCTTGGGATTTTTCTAGGGGTATTTGTGCTCAAAATAAATGGAATGAGAGCCCCTACACCCCTGGACCAAGTTTCAACTCAATTGGACATGTTTTTCTAGGTGTTTGTCTATGAGGAGTCTTGGTCAGTCAAAAACAACAATTTAATTGCTAGTCATGACATAGTCAAAATGTCATTTTTTGTAAATTTGAGCTAAATAGTTAGAGTAAAGTTGGGAGATGATGCCTAAAACTTATACAGACCCTTCCTAACCCCTTTATCACCCTCATAACCCATTCCCACCTAGCCACCTCTTCATATTATTCTCCCCCCAAGGGAAGTTGTGCCCCCCTCCTTGAGCATGTTAAGTTTCTTATTGAAGTTGTTATTATTAATTCCGGGTTCAATAGTAATTATTACAGTTATAACAACATCATAATAAGGATCTTACTGAGAGAAACAAGATCACAAAGTACACAATCATTTATCTTGGGAAACCCTCTAGGGGAAGAACACCCAACAAAATTTCTTTAATATAGATTCAATAACCAAGTACAATACCAAAATAACTCTCTCTCTACAAGAGACAAACTACCATGATGCTAGACCAGAAAATAATCAAAGAAACATAGGGTAAAACCATAAGAAAACTTCCTCCTTATCCTCCTTCTCTTCTTCACCTTGCACAAGACTTGAAACCCTAAAAAAATGCGCAATACCCAAAAAACCAAAGAAGGTGTGCAAAATTGGATACTGGAATGAGGTGATGGGGTGTTGTATTTATACTGGTCATTTCACTTTTTACTGGGGCTGACCTATACTTTTATTTGGGGCCGACTTGTCAATATAATATATATATTTTATTTTATACTTTATCCACAAAAGGGGATAAGAATATTCTTTGCAGTTACACAATATTTTAACACTCCCTCTTGACAAGAAGGATATTCTTTATCTTTTGACAGGTCACTAGATGTCATCATCAACTGAACAATATCATCAACTGGATAATCATCATCAACTAGACAACAACATCAACTAGATAACATCATCATCTGGGTAACAACATCCACTGGATAACATCATCAACTGGGTAACAACATCAACTGGATAACAGGGGGCATCAATATAATCCACTTGGTCATTTGGCATCACGATCACTGACTGGTTCTCTATGAATCCATATTAAAGAATTTTTGTTCTCTTTATCTTCGCGCAGAATATACTCTTTATTTCTTTCATCTTCACGCAAAATATACTCTTTCTTATCTTCACACAGAAGATATCTTATCTTCACACAGAAGATGTCTTATCTTCACACATAAGATATTCTATCAGTTTTGTTGTTCCTTTTATGTTCTCCCTTCTCTTGTAGTCATCTATCTCACCCATCCACCGTGGAGGACTACTACCATAGCTTCACTCCTAGTCATCCCACATGAACTAGAGAAGATAAGATGCTAGCTTGGCCAAGACTAGAATCCCTTTCCATGATCCACGCAGGATCATAACGCCAACCTCAAGGGAAAACTAACCATTCCACATGGTCAAGGTTTGTGTTCCATGCTACTCAATCCTTGGCCAGAGGAGAGTATCTGCCCGCTGCCCCTTGGAGAAACATACACACTCCTCTCTACGAGGGTGGTCACACCCCTCTCTATTGTTAAGGTTTAAGCTATTATTAGGTTTCTTTTCAATTTACTAGATAACAATAACATATGTAGGATCACTAAGATAAAAACAATCACAAGATACACAACATTTATCCTAGGAAACCCTCATGGGGAAGAAAACCCAACAAAAACTTCCTTAATATAGATAGCCAATACAATGCCAAGACAATAAACCAAACACTAGAGAATATTCAACATTGAACAATACGCCCCTCTCTCTTCCTTCTTCCAAAAACTAGAAACTGCAGCTTCCTTCAAACTTGTGCACTAGATGAGTGAGCTGAGTGAGTGAACAAATGAGTGGTTGGATTCCTTTATTTATACAAACTGGCAAGCATTGAAAGGAGGCGTCTCTTCACTGGCAGGGCCAACTTGTCTTTATCGGTGGTTAGAACCACTTTAATTTTTCTGGGGGCCGACTTCTTAATTTGCATATTACAATTAAGGTTTGACCAATCCGAAAAAGGGGATTTGGTCAATTACAATGCCCGACGTGATCAATCCACAAAATGGAATTGATCTAATGAATAATAAATCAATAATAAATAGAATACTCTTTGCAGTTACAATATTTCAACACTCCCCCTTAACAAGAAGGGTATTCTACAACATCATCAGGAGAGAGAGAGAGAGAGAGTGAAACAACATCAACTGGGTAACAACATCAACTGGATAACATCATCAACTGGGTAATATCATCAATTGGATAACAAGAGGCATCAATATAATCCACTTGGTCATCTGGAATCACGACCACTGACTGTTTCTCCATGAATCCATATTAAAGAAGTTTTGTTCTCTTATATTCACGCAAAAGATACTCTTTCTTTCTTTCATCTTCACGCAGAAGATACTCTTTCTTATCTTCACACAGAAGATATCTTATCTTCACACAGAAGGTGTCTTATCTTCACACAAAAGATATTCTATGAGTTTTTCCATTCCTTTTATGTTCTCCCTTCTCTTGTAGTCATCTATCTCACCCATCCACTGGGGAGGACTACTACCATAGCTTAACTCCTAGTCATCCCACATGAACTAGAGAAGCTATGATGCTAGCCTGGTAAATATTAGATTCCCTTTCAATGATCAACGTAGGATCACGACACAAACCTCAAGAGCCAACTAACCATTCCACATGGTCAAGGTTTGTATTCCAGGCTACTCAATCCCCGGCCAGAGGAGAGTATCTGCCTGCTCATGCCCCTTGGAGAAACATCCACGCTCCTCTTTATGAGGGTGGTCACACCCCTCTCTACGGGGGTATTATAGCATGTCCGCTAGAGTATCCAAAACTCAACACTTGGATAGAGGCCAATCTTGGAAAATTTCTCATTCCCCTTCTCTACAAAGGTCTCTTCCTTTTCCTTCTCTATGAAGGTCTACCTGTGGGATTTCTCATTCCTTCTCTATGAAGGTCTCTTTTGTAATTTCCTGGGTGCCTTGAGTTCGAACATTTCTTTCTTTCTAACTTCATACTGGATCAACCTTCTGCCTCTGCATCTATAACAACGGTACTGGAGAAACCTGCAATTACCTGCATCTCATCAACTATATATGAGTATCCATATTTCTCTTCATCTTGAACATTTATGTTCTGCATCTTTAGGAGCCTCCTGCTACTATATAAATATTGGATATTGTCTGGTTCTTAGTGATTGTCACTATATCATAAGTCCTTCTCATGATGTTCTAACTTCTGCAAATCAAGGCATAAGTTCTTTCTTCCGATACCTGTAAACTTACTTATGCTTTCTGAGATATGTCACTTAGCCAATCAGTCAGTAACAATAAGCAGTAATAAAATAAAACTGTATCATGATTTCTATCAAAGTAGTACACATATTTTCTTAAGCAAAACTTGTTCAACCATGTACACATTTGAAACCCTAATCATGAATAAGACTTTTGAACTCTTTTTCACTCTAGCTATGAAATTACCAAATTTTCCCTTACTATCATAGCTAAACACATACCTTTGTCACTCTCATGAGTGATCATACCTGAAATAAATATTTATCTCTTTCTTTATCCTCTTCTTTGATAAATCTACATAGACACTGAAATAAAATGAGGTTAATTAACATTCTCACAAAAATCTAGCTTGTAATGATAAAGTATTAAAGTAAACAAGATACTAAAAATAAACATGAATACTTATCTTTTTTTTGTGTGTGGGGAGGCTCCACAGACTCCACCATTTTCTATATTTCTTCAGATCAACCATCTTCAATTTAAAGTACATATTTCTCAATTTCTACTAAATCTTCCTTTGAGGGAGGAGATTCCTCTTCCTCTACCACCTGTGCTTGATGCTTTCTTTTCCCTTTTCCTTGAGGACAGTCATAGGAAAAGTGTCCCAACTTTTGACAGTTGTAGCATCTGATCTTTGAAATATCTTTGTTCTTATCTGGAACTCTTACATAGTTAGCTTCTTTATTGTTCTTCCTGAAGGAACTTCTTCTATTCTTTTGAATTTTAAGAGCTTTCTCTTCGTCAACAATTAATCTGTTTTGTTGGTCTGCAAGTCTAGATTCTTCGTGTGTGCAATCTGCTCATAACTTATCAAACTTGGGTAACTTGCTTCTTGCACACACTCCTTGTACAAACGGAATCCAAAATGTTGGAAACCCATTTAGGGTTGTGGTTACAAGCTCTTTGTCACTAATGACATCTCCAATAGCTACAATTTGATCTCTAATCTGAGAAACTCTCATAAGATAGGATGAGACAGATTTTGAGTTTTCCATCTTCATATTACGAAGCTGATTTCTTAAGGCAAGATTATGGCTAATGTCTTTGCTTTCATATAACCTACTGAGTGATTCATACATTTTCCTTGCTGTCTATAGTTCGGATATATGAGGGATCAAGTGATCCTTTACTAAATCTGACACAATTCTCTTTGCATTATTTTCATTCTTCTTGTGCTTGGTCTTTTGCTCTTCTTCCTATGGTTTTGGTACACCCACTTTAACATGTTATAGGAGATCATTCTCGTCTAGAATCATCTGCAACCTAGCTTCCAAGATCTGAAGTTTCTAGATCCTTCCATCCCGTCTTCTACCCTCATACTGGTAGCCATTCTTTCTTGCAGTAGAAACCCTAGCCCTTCGGGCTATAGAAATAATAGAAAAATCAAATTTCTTGGATCTGAAACTGAACTCACCATAAGATGCACTAGACTAAGGCGAGTATGCTGGTATAGTCAGTTTCTGAAAATTCCAATTTCCGACCCTTCAAACTGGACCTGCGAAATTTTGGACTACAACTTTCTGGTACTAGTTCTGGTTTCATGGTTTTCTAGTACTTCTATTTTTTTTGTTTTATGGTACTAGTGAAAACTAAGGTTTCAATTTCCGGGATTTCTATCCACTGAAAATGTGTGCTCAAGATGCCAAAAGCTTCACTAGGGTAGGGCACACTTTTCTATATGGTTTTTAGGCAAAAAATTCTCTCTAATAAAATCCCTAATTTTCTTGTACGGCAACAATGACATTTTTGTTTATCCAATGAAAGGTGCTCTCATCAGCTTATCTCTGATACCATGTTAAGTTTTAATTTATTATTAGGTTTATTTTCAATTTACTAGATAACAATAGCATAGATATGATCACTGAGAGAAACACAATCACAAGATACACAACATTTATCCTGGGAAACCCTCATGGGGAAGAAAACCCAACAAAAACTTCCTTAATATAAATAGTCAATACAATGCCAAGACAATAAACCAAACACTAGAGAATATCCAACACTGAGAAATACACCTCTCTCTCTTCCTTCTTTCGACAACTGGAAACTGCAGCTTCCTTCAAACTTGCACACTAGATGAGTGAGTTGAGTGAGTGAACAAATGAGTGGTTGTATTCCTTTATTTATACAAACTAGCAAGTGCAGAAATGAGGTGTCTCTTCACTGGCAGGGCCAACTTGTCTTTCTGGGTGGTTAGAACCACTTTAATTTGCCTGGGGGACAACTTCTTAATTTGCATATTACAATTAGGGTTTGACCAATCCGCAAAAGTGGATTTGGTCAATTACAATGCCCGACATGATCAATCCAAAAAAGGGGATTGATCTAATGAATAATAAATCAATAATAAATAGAATAATCTTTGCAGTTAAAATATTTCAACATCTACGAGGGTATTCTAGCATGTCCCTAGAGTATCCAAAACTCAACACTTGGATAGAGGCCAACCTTGGAAAATTTCACATTCTCCTTCTCTACAAAGGTCTCTTCCTTCTTATGAAGGTCTCTTCTCTTTTCCTTCTCTATGAAGATCTACCTATGGGATTGCTCATTCCTTCTCTACGAAGATCTAGCTATGGGATCTGAAAAAAATCTCTTGTGGTCCAAAATCTTTCCATGGTATAATACCATGCTACCCATCTATTGGGAACCATCCATCTATTGGATAACTTTCTAGAGATGATTTTAGGGGCTAAATTTTGCTCATGGGCTAATTTTCCATGGTTTTTCCCAAAAAAATATTCGTTATTCTAAAAATGATTCGCCCAAATTCTTTAGAAAAAATTATTTTACATTAAAAATCGCCAAAAGTTTATACAAATTATATAGAGTCCTTATAAATTTGAATATTTTTACAAAAATATCGCAAAACATTTATAGTTGGCATATGAAGGATTACAAAGATTCTCCAAGGTTTCTACATTTTAAAATAAATTTCCATCCTTAAAATCATCCTTGTAACTTTCATCTTGATCAAAATATCTCATTACTCATCCACTGAGTAAACTGTTCCATGGACCACTGCTTTCCTAACTGCACCAAATCAAGATCCTCCATTTCAAACTCGGAGACATAACTCCCTCTTGCACCAAACTAAGAGCTTCTTTAACTGTGTAACATCTGATAATCATCATCCTTGAAGTTCTCTTATGTAATATCCTGTGTGCCTTCTTGAGTTCAAACATTTCTTTCTTTCTGACTTCATACTGGATCAACCTGCTCCCTCTGCATCTATAAGAACGATACTGGAGCAACCTGCAGTTACCTGCATCTCATCAACTATATATGAGTATCCATCTTTCTCTTCATATTGAAAATTTATGTTCTGCATCTTTAGGAGCCTTCTGCTCCTATATAAATACTGGATACTGTCTGGTTCTTACTGACTATCACCATATCATAAGTCCTTCTCATGTTGTCTAACTTCCGCAAGTCAAGGCATAAGTTCTTTCTTCTGAGACCTATAAACTTACTTACAATATGATTTTTGAGATATGTCACTTAGTCAATCAATCAATAACACTAAGCAATAATCAAATAAAACTATATCATGATTTTTATCAAAGTAGTACACATATTTTCTTAAGCAAACTTGTTCAACCATGTACACATCTGAAACCTTAATCATGAATAAGACTTTTGAACTCTTTTTCACTGTAGCTCTAAAATTACCAAATTTTCCCTTACTATCATATCTAAATACATACCTTTGTCACTCTCATGAGTGATCATACCTGAAATAAATATTTTATCTCTTTCTCTATCCTCTTCTTTGATAAATCTATATAGACACTGAAATAAAACGAGGTTAATTAACATTATCACAAAAATCTAACTTCTAATGATAAAGTATTAAAGTAAACAAGATACTAAAAATAAACATGAATACACATCTTTTGTTTTTGTGTGGAGAGGCTCCACATACTCCATCATTTGCTATCTTTCTTCAGATCAACTATCTTCAACTTAAAGTGCATATTCCTCAATTTCTACTAAATCTTTCTTTGAGGGAGGATATTCCTCTTCCTCTGCCACATGTGCTTAATGCTTTCTTTTCCCTTTTTCTTGAGGACAGTCATAGGAAAAGTGTCCCAAATTTTGACAGTTGTAGCAACTGATCTTTGAAACATCTTTCTTCTTATCTGGAACTCTTACAGAGTTAGCTTCTTTATTGTTCTTCCTGAAGAAACTTTTTCTGTTATTTTGAACTATAAGAGCTTTCTCTTCATCAACAATTAATCTCTTATGTTGGTCTACAAGTCTAGATTCTTCGTTTGTGGAATCTTCCCATAACTTATGAAACTTGGGTAACTTGCTTCTTGCACACACTCGTATAAAAGAAATCCAAAATGTTAGAAACCCATTTAGGGTTGTGGTTACAAGCTCTTTATCACTAATGACATCTCCAATAGCTGCAAGTTGATCTGTAATCTGAGAAACTCTCATAATATAGGATGAGACATATTCTGAGTTTTCCATCTTCATATTATGAAGATGATTTCTTAAGGCAAGATTCTAGCTAATGTCTTTGCTTTCATATAACCTAATGAGTGATTCATATATTTTCCTTGTTGTCTATAGTTCGGATATATGAGGGATCATGTGATCCTTTACTGAATCTGACACAATTCTCTTTGCTTTATTTTCATTCTTCTTGTGCTTGGTCTTTTTCTCTTCTTCCTCTGGTTGTGGTACACCCACCGTAACATGTTCTAGGAGATACTTCTTGTCTAGAATAATTTGCAACCTATGCTTCCAAAATCTGAATTTTCCAGATCCTTCCAGCCTGTCTTCTACCCTCATACCAGTAGCCATTCTTTCTTACAGTAGAAGCCCTAGCCCTCCAGGCTATAGAAATAATAAAAAATCAAATTTCTTGTATCTGAAAAATGAACCCACCAAAATATGCGCTGGACTGAGGTGAGTATGTTCGTATAGTCAATTTCTGAAAATTCTAATTTCTGACCCTTGAAATTGGACCTGCAAAATTTTGGAATGCAGCTTTATGGTTCTGGTTTTGGTTTTCTGGTACCAAGTCAAAATAGGTTTTGAATTTCTGGGATTTTTGCCCACTGAAAATCTTCGATTCTTGTGCCAAAAGATGCACCTAGGAAGGGCACAATTCACAATGTGGTTTGCAACCAAAAATTCCAAATATTCAAGAAACCCTAACTTTTGAATCCTGACAAAACTAAAGATTGAATCTGTGACAATGTTCTTTCAGGCTTGCTCTGATACCATGCTAAGTTTCTTTCTTAAGCTATTATTATTAATCCCAGGTTCAATAGTAATTATTACAGTTATAACAACAACATAATAAGGATCTTATTGAAAGAAATAAGATCACATAGTACACAAGCATTTATCTTGGGAAACCCTCAAGGGGAAGAAAACCCAACAAAACTTATTTAATATAGATTCAATAACCAAGTACAGTACCAAAAAAACTCTTTCTCTACGAGAGAAAAACTACCATGATGCTAGACCATAAAATAATAAAAGAACCATAGGGTAAAACCCTAAGAAAACATCCTCCTTATCCTCCTTCTATTCTTCGCCTTGCACAAGACTTGAAACCCTAAAAAACTACGCAATACCCAGAAAACCAGAGAAGGTGTGCAAAGATGGATGCTGGAATGAGGTGTTGGGGTGATGTATTTACATTGGTCATTTCACTTTTTACTGCGGCCAACCTATACTTTTATTTGGGGACAACTTGTCAATATAATTTATATATTTTACTTTTTACTTTATCCACAAAAGGGGATAAGAACCCTATTTCCATAAATTCCTCTTCAAAATTCAGCAAAACATCCACAACTTGATCCTCCAAGCATAGCGCATAAGTGTAGAAGAGCAAGATAGCCAAAGAGGATGAAAATTTCAGACTTGTTCTCTCACAAAGGTGAGAAGTTATGACGAAAAATGAAATCAGGGTTTTCCCTTTTTATATGAGGCAACCCTAAACAATTTTTCCACATAATTTGTCAATTACAAAATATAAAGAGGGCCAACTCCTTAATTTGCCTCTACAATATGCGAAAAATGAAAAATATATAAAATAAAACCCTAAAAGGGTGACGCCATTCCATAGAAGGGTGACGTAATGCTCAAAATGATGACGTCAAGGCTCAAAGAGTGAAACGTTAGGCCTCCAAAGGCCATGTGGCATGCTCCAATGTGCAAGGGTGTGTTTCCTCATCCCAAACCATGCCAAACCATCTCCGTAACCACTCACTCCATCAAATCCTAGCCTCCAAAGGTGATGTCAAAAGTTAGAGGATGATGTCATAGACCTCTAAAGGCCACGTACAAGTGCAGGAGGGGTGAAATATTGTCCCCAAGTGATGTTAAGGTGCCTCCAAAGGAAACGTCCTCCATCCTTTGTGCACAAGAGCTTCGGGGTGCTCTGCCATCCTGTGGGATTCTAGCCCATATGAGTGGCATAATGAACAGTGCTGCTCAAACCAAGCTCATATGTCCATCGTCTAAGGTCCTGAGATTGTGAGAGCCACTGTCTGAGGTTGGTAAGTAACTGGATGACCCACTGCTCTCCATCACATGTGCCAAATTCTTGCAACAAAGGCACCACCTCCTGGGTGCAAGCCCAGGACGTCCCTTAAGAACCATGTCAGCTCCATTCAAAACAAAGAAAAATATAAGACAAGGTAAACCAAAGTTCATAAGAAATATTAGTCCTTAAAACATGTAAAGTAAGTTGCAACTTAAGACATAAGCCATGTAAAATGATTCACCCCAGTATCCCCTTCAAACATCACACCATCCAAGACCCCATGTGAGTTACCAAGTTTGAGTATGTGAGGGTCTTCATCCAACCCTATTATGTGTGCCACCTAGACATGAAATAAAATAACCCAGGTAGAGGGATAGGTCTCGAGAGTGACAAGGGAAAATAAAAACCCATGAAGAGTAAGTGTGAATGTGATATGGTATTAGGCTTACTTTGCGGCTTATGGTATCCATTTCTATGAGCGCCTTTGTAGAGGTGGTGCTTGCTTGCTTGAGATACCATTGGTACTTTTTGCATTTCGAACCATTTATTTGCCTTTTGATACCCAGTTATAATTTGCAATTCCCCTTTATAAGTTTTCAAGATTCATTCCTTTACTTTTACTAGGCAATAGTCCTTTATAATTGGTGCATTCATTCGCATCTAGATAGGGGCGATTACCATTAGAGGGGTTAGATCTCAAGGTGGCCTGAGGATTTTATGGTGCCCTTTATAATTTAGCAGTAACATATGCATAGAGCAGTTGCATCATCCTTTGGGCCTTCAACCCCTTCTTCTCATGATAGAATGGAACATAACCAAAGTTTAGGATATATGAAAGGCTTCAAGATGGAAAGTGTTAAATATGATCGGGAACAAAACGTTACCCTTGGGAGGGCCCCCCAGTATTACCCCTTTTCCCTGGGAGGTGACAACATGGGACTAGGGCACAGAAACTGACCACCAAGGTGAAACAAGGAAACTAACACAATTTCCCAAACCAATGATCCATTATCTGAATTCAACCAAGGATCTTCACCCACATGCTTGATAAATAAGTACAACACTTTGCATGAAAAAACGACTAATATACCTCATGGTGACAATGGATTACCATCTCCCATACTCTGGGTTGCTTGAATGTGATGAGACTTTCTTGTCACAAATGGGAGGCAAATTAGGGGGTTGTTGGGCTACCATCTCTGGACACGCTAATCATCATCATGGTGTAGATCATGTTCTCCATTGTGAGCCTTGAGACATGATCTCCTTCAGTTACCCCTAGGCATGGGGCGGTAACATTTGGCTCCAACATGGGGACATGTTCTCAACGTAGAGCACACGAGAACCTCGACATCTCTGGTTGTCCAAGACCTGCAATTATGTGCCCACTTCAACCAACAAAACACTTTAGAAGTATATGCTGGTGGATGTTATCCACCGACTGTCAGTGATAATCCAAAACTTTGCTAAAAAGAGAAATTTTCCTTAACTATGAAATGACATAGCAAAATTAAGTGAAAAATGCAATTTCCTAACTTGTGTTCATCATATGTACAAATGAAAAAGAAACATGTATAATGTATATGCAAAATATGCAACTATAGTAACATGATATGCAAAATGCAACATATATACAAATGTAATGCAAGATGCAAATTCCTAACCTAACCTACCTACTCTAATCGATGTTAGTTCAAGAATTCAAGTCTCTTCCCCATGATGGGGCTTGAGAAGGGGCCCACTAACCGGTAGTGGGGGCCTCCTCCCCTATAATGTGGATAGGTACTAGGAGTCATTGACGAACTTATTCACAATCTTGTAGGGACCCAACCAAAGCTTCTCAAACTCCTTTCGTGTATCAGGCTAGCCCTTCCTTGTATCCCACTCTAAAACCAAATCTCCTTGTTTCTAATCTCCTCCCTTAGGGTCAATTGGTTCTTGTATTACCTTGGTATATTGTCTCGAGGGAGGGGGGTGGGATTTTGTTGTAAGAGCATCATCTTGGCTCGGCATAATCAATAACTCTTTATCCTCTTTCTTCAATATTCTGACAGAGCCAATTTTTGTATCTTTATACTTGTCTGGTTGTTGCGAGTAATCGTCCTTCTTAGGCCATTCTAGAGCATCAAAATCTTCTTCTTGGGAGAAACGAAGGTCATCTAGGAAAAAATTTGGAAGGACTCATCGACTAATTCAAGGATCTCAGTTTTTGGGTCAAGGTCTATTTCCTCAACATGATTATTTTCCATGGTCAAGTTGGGTATGTAAGCATAAGTATTATCATCCAAAGGTATAGTAGCATAGGTCAAATCCATCTGTACAGTATCACCCAACGTTGCAACAAAATTTCTAGACAAAATCATTCCCCATACATCAGGAACATCTACAACCACAATGTCAATCAGGAAAACCATCTCAGGATATCGATCAAGGCGGACCTTTACATTTTCTATTACACCATGTGTGGGGATGGCCATAGATTCAATATCATAGACATTTCTATAAGTCCTTGTGGTTTCCAAACCCAATTTCCTCATTACTTTCAAGGATATGATACTTTCACCTACTCCCGAGTCAATCATACAATTATTCAAGAGTTTATTGTTCACTTGCAATGAGATGAAGAAAGGTGGGTTCTTGTCATATTGTGGTATGAAATGATTTGCTTGCAACATTATAGGAGGGTCCATCGGTTCACCTTTTACCCTAAAGAACTTCTCAACTTTACTTTTCATCAAAGGAATCTTAATGAACTCTTTCAGGCGTACAGGTACATTGATCTTTGCCAAGACACTTTCTATGTCAATATTCAAATCAATATCATCAGTGGTTGGCAAAGTGGAACTAGGAGGAGGATTACTTGTTGGTGGAGGAGGAGGTCCTTGTGGAGGGGGATTAGGGTCACTGGGTGGATCTTGTGACACATTTCTTCGTCTTGTGTATACTTTTAATCCTTTCTTCCTAAGTCTCTCCCTCGACTACTCATCCAGGTTATTTATAATTTCCATCCCAGCCCTCCTGGTTGCTTCCCTTTTTCCTTCCTCAAGCTATTTAGGCATGATATTGAGGCAAACTTGAAGAGATACAATAAAGATATGGTTTGTGGCATCGAAGGCATTCATTTGATCAGGTTCCCTATTACTCCTTGGGTATTCATATTCCCAATGTGAGTCCCCACAAGGAAATCACCAAGGAGTCTCTTCTTGACTTATGACATTTGAAGGATCTAGAGTGTTTGGAACCCTTTGTTTGTTTGAATGCCTAGCTCTCCATGCTTGGCTAGGATTTTGAGATTGTACCCTAAAAGGAGGCTTGGGGGCTTGTTGTTGGGACCTTTCCAAATTAGTGATTTTGTTCATCATCAAGGTTTGGTTCTTGGCGAGGTCATTTATGGCCTCTTCAGGTCGTGCCCATGGAGCGCTAGTATCTTGAATGGGATCAACATTGTGTAGTATCTTTGGTTTGGTATCGAATTTGGATCTCGGGGCATAGAAAGTTTCTACCTTGCATGATGAAAGATTAGCCTCAATTTTTGCAGCCATTTCCTGGGCTTCTTGAATGGTCTTTGGACCCTTGTCTTTAAGCAAGTACCTAAAGTGTCCTGGGAAAGCCTTGATGTAGAGGAAGAGAAGGTAATATTTCCCAGGGTGATGACTGCTAGGTATTTATTGAAGAAAATTCTCAAACTTGGCATCAAATTCTTTCACAGTTTCATTTTCTGATTTCTTAATTTCGATAATTCGTGTCAACAACAAGTTGGGATCCTCTTTGGTACTCCATGTTTTAAGAAAGGTCTCCTCAAGTTGATCCATAGTATTGATACTCTCATTAGGAAGATTGCCATACCACCTCCTAGTAGCATTGGTAAGAGTGCACGAGAAAAGTTTCATTACCAAATCTTTGGTGTCATCACTCATGGGATTAAGTTGAAATAAGGCCCAAAATTTACTTAAGTTGAAATAAGGCCCAAAATTTACTCATATGTTCTTCAGTAGTGGTCACATCATTACCAGGAAAATTGAGCAGCGACTTCTCATACTTAGGAGGCATCTGTTGAGGATATCCTGGGATAGAAAAATATCCAAAGGCTTGAAGATATTGGATGCCCATTGTTTTTGAGCCATTGTAGGAAAATGAAGGTTTCCACCAAACAAGGATTTCACTACAGGTGAGTTGTGGGGAACCCTTTCTTGTAAGTCTTATGAGGGTTAGTGTTCTTTTTATTGATGTATCAGATGCACGGGGCATGATTTTATCCAAAATGTGGGCTGCAACTATGGGAGGCACTATTGAAATGGACTTGTCTTATGCTACTATCCCTTCTTCCGAAAATTCATTTGTCAAGTTGCATAGGGAGAAAGAAAGGAAATTCCATGTTGAAGATCCCAAAGAACCCATGAATGAGTCTGTTTATCATGTGCATGACATGGGCATTTATGGAGTAGCATTTGAATTTTTAGCACCTGTCAAAGAAAAATTCAAAGATGAGCTACCAAATGTTTATAATGTCTGGAACACCATGGATTATTTTGATGGTCTCTTTCTTGAAGAAATTCCACGTAAAAAGGGTATTGATTTAGCACCTTCAGAATCGGGAATTGGGTTGGATTTGTCAGTTGGGTCAGCATTGTCAGCATCATTTTGTCAGCTATCAGATGGGTCGGTTAATGGTCAGGATGAGTTGGACAAGATTTTTGGTCCTTCCACTCCATATGTCTTAGAGCCTGGAGATATATACTTTGGTAAAGAGGATATATTTGACTGACAAGACGAATATAAAAATGAAAAAATAGAAAAACCCGGTGATCACATTGAAATGAATGTCAAATCAGATCAAGATCTCAGGATGATAAAAATAAAAAAAGGTACTTCAAAGAAAAGAAGAAAAAATGGAATAAATATTGTGAAGGATTTGATGGATGATATTGTTCACGATGAGTTCAATAGTAAAGATGTCATCCCTATTAAGTAATATGCCAAGACTTTCAAAGAAAAGTAAAAAAGGATAAGTTGTAAACTTTTCCCAAAGGCACAAAGGAGAGGATCCATAGAAAATCTAATCAAACGGTTGAGTCAAGCTTTTAGTCAAAATCTCACAGATCAGGGTAAAGTTAGAAAAGTCTTCAAAAACTCTTCTCAGCTAGCTGGATGACAAAAGATTAAATCTGCCAGTAAAAGGGCTCCACCCTGAGTTGTTCTTCAGCGAAGTTATCTAATGCCCATGGGGGCATCCTTTGTAACATACTTCTCTAACCCTTTCCCTTGTATTTTATCTGCATTTCTTCCTTGTATATTTATTTCCCTTTCTTATTTTGTGTTTTTCCTTGTATATATGTATAATAGTTGTGCAACTTCATTTTATACTTGGTTTCTATATTATATGTGTCGTTGATACATCCATTTGGTGAGATGTTTGTGATGTAGGATACATATTTTGGATTCTCGCATGCTCTCCTTTGCTAAAAGATCAAGCACATGTCCCCATATGTATCCAATGTTATCCACCAAGTTGCACTAGAATGGACTTGCAGTTGAGCCTCGAAATATTGAACATTCATATGTTCAAAATTAGAGTTCAAAAGTCAAGCCGGTCAATATGACCACTTCTTTCGCATTTCCATACCCCCTTGGGGAATTGTAATAAAATGTATCTAGCATGATGAATTTGTAAAAGGATTATTCTCCTAAGACTAAATCATGAGTGAACAACTCTAGAGTGTTTTTTTACTTATTAATTATTTCTCGCTTGAATTAATTTTCTAAGCGAGTTATAATTTTTGAGTTTTTTCACTCAATTCCTCCAAAGATGGAGTGTGTACTAATGGTGAGGCTTTAGCTTGGAAAATATAAGTCTAGTGTCTAAATGTTTATAATACCATGTTATTCATTAAAATTGAGTCATATGGAAATTGCGCTAAGTCCCCCATGTTATCCCCGTTTTGTGGATAACTAAGGAGATTATGTCTCGAGGCCCTCGAGTTGCAGATATGGAGTGTCAAGAGACCACATGACTAGCAGTATCCTTTTTCACAGATGGAGACCCTTCTCACCACCACAAAGGTCATAGATTTCCAGATGGAATCCACCACACCAGCTGGCTTGTGAAAGGCACTAGGCCTTTCTCCACGAGGTACAAGTCAGGTATTATGGTGAGTATCATTTCAATATTTGAGGCATTTGAGTATGTTGTATCTTAGACTGCGTTAGATTTCATGATATATGCTTGGACATTATGCCTTTTTCCTTGCTTCATCTTGGTGGTTGATATTGTGCCCTAGTAAGTGGTTTTCCTTAGGGATGGGTTTGCTACTGGGAACTCCCTTGAAGAGCCATCGTACCGTTCCCGACCATAATTATCACTTTCCATCACTATTTCCCCCCATTTCCTTATCTCTTGGGATTTTAAGGTGTATTGACCCAAGAAGGGGTTGTGCCTCATTCTATGGGAAGAAGGGGCCAAAGGCCGAGAGGGATTGATGTTGGGTAAAAGATAAAAGCCTATGTATGAACCTTCCATATGCTTCACCCAGGGATCACCCAAGAAAGCAATGAAACACTTATCTTTGAGAAAAGGGGGACCTATAAGAAATATGATTATGAATGCTTAAAAGATTAGTTGGGGGATAGGATGTCTCATCACGAGCTGGCCTATCATGTCCATGAATATCTAGTGGTATGACATTACCATCATCTGGTCACTAAGCCAGGGTAATGGCTCTCAGTTGCATGGTTGAGAGAAGGGGGTCCTCATCACAAGCCATCATTCTCATTTCTGCTAGGTATTTTTGGGTGACATTGTCATTCTCTGGACACCATGTCAGGGGAATGGCTTTCAAATTTTCCTTAAATTTATGAAAGAAACAAAGAATGGAAAAATAATGGGTTTGGAAAAAAGTGCATTGCAAACGAAGGTACCACACACCCTCTACAAAGGCACCCATGAATGAGACACTACAACCCCTTGTATGTCATGAACCCCATGCCCATTTAGTCTTGGCCCTTAAACACTTCATCCACTTTACATGGATTAGAGAGGGATCTCTTGGAAACACTCCTTGACCTAGGGAAAATCTACCCAATAGGACACCTTTTCAACCCTCCCGTATTCAATCTTGCCAAGTTGCATAATGTCTTTGAGCACTTAACTGTTTGACATGGTAATCTTTGATGCACATGCTTAGGTGGCTCATTTATTGATTGGATTTACTTATCATGATGTTATGACTTGAGATCCTTGGAGGGCATGCTTATTTGTCTTTGCAGGACCTAGTTGGTGGACAATTTTGGAAGAACAAGCCTAGCTTGGGCTTCCATGGGGCTTGAAGCCCACAGGTGGATGTCAAGGGCCTGCATGCCGGATGAGAGAGATGAAACCTAGGAGGCCTAGAAGATGACTTGGACGACATAACCTAGCCCCCACATGCCAAATGTTTTTCTTAGGAGAGGCAAAACGTCACCACTAGAGGCGTGACGTCACCTAGGGGGTTAGGGTTTGGTGGTGAGGTTGACATGCATTGGCACAAAGATGTTTTGAGGGGTTTGAGGCTTTGACCATGAAGGAAGTCACCCAAATTCTTGAAATGTGGCTTTGGGAAGCCCTTCTACACTCCTCCATCACCAACGACTTTCTCCTAGTGCCAAAACGTCCCCTAAAGGGGTGATGTCTTTATAAACTAGGGTTTTCTTTGTGCAAAAAGTGAAATTAAAGTGAATTGTTTAATATTACTTTGTAAAAGGGGTAATATTAGGGTTGTTGACCCCTAGTTTTGTGGTTTTCCCTTAATTATGTGGACAAACTATCTTACTGACATTTTGTATAAATAAGATATCATAAGATCTCATTTTATCATAACTCCCCCTCTTGTGAGAAGTACTTGGACTGAAATTTTCACTACACTTGGAGTATTTTCCCTCTTGTGCTATGGAATGAATGTCTCTTGGTTATGGCTTGATGATGATGATGATGTGCTATCCCTTGGAGGTCATTCTAGCTTATTGTGGTGGTTTGCATTGGCATGTTAAGGATTTTTCTTGAAATGGTATGGTTCTTTACTTTGTTATTATCATTGGTAATTCAAGTTAAGGTTGTTTTGGCCAAGGCTAGATAGGGAGTATAAGGATATACACCCCTATCCTAGTTTCCACCATTATTATCAAGAGTTTAAAGCTATTTTGCAAGGGTTTTGTTGAGGAAGTAAGAGGATTTACACCCCTCATTTTCAAACCCTAGCTAGGTTACCTACATTGGGAAGTAAGAGGATTTACAGCCCCAAGGGTTTGGTAGTCCTAGCTCTTTATTTTTGACCCCATTAACCCATAACTAAAGGCACTAATCTTGCATTGGAGAAACAAAATATTGTATTGGGAAACATAATTTCTTGTCATATTAACTTTTTGCAACTTAGATTGTATTCCTTGTGCTTAGAGCACCTCACGCCCACTAGGGCGTCCCCATCAAAGGGGTAGTTCTTGCTGTTGTTACAAATTTTCATCTTCATCCATTAGAGCTGCAGAAACCCTAATCTAATTGCTTGAATAACTCTCTAATCAACCGTTGGAAATTGCCCAAATTTTGCACACTTACACTTCTTGGTCTAACGCACTTTTTGGCAAAGTTTGGAGGAGTTTTAGTGGCTGATTTTCATGCTGTAATAAGTTGATTGTTACAGCCATAAGGCTGATATATACTGCTGTAGAAAGTGTTTACAACGGACTTTCCTTATCATGCTAGTATCTTTGTCTTTAATCTTGAGTTTTGCTAGTGTTTAGCTAGTCTTTCTCTTGTATCTTTTGCTTGATTTCTAGAATTTATCTCGCATCTTATTGTGCCATTTTATTATTGATATACACTGTTACTAACAGCTGCTATTAGGGACAACAAGCTTAACTTTCTTGTCCAATTGGTTATATTGCATCATATGCTTGTTTTTCTTGTGTCTCAGGCAGGTACTTCACCATTTGCAGATTACTCAACATATTTTGAAAAACTTGGACCTTCACTGGACTCTTTTCCAAGAACTTCATGCCACTTAGAATTGACCTTTAGGGACATCCTCTCCATCTTCATCATTTTCCATCTCATTCCCCCTAGGGTCACCGAAATTACCCCCTTGAGGTGACTACCTCATCTCTAAAGTGACGGGGACACCTGCCTAAGGTGACAGTGGGTAGGTGACCTCCTAGTTGTCGTCAATTGGTAGTTGGGTTTGTATTTTCCCAACCTACAATTTGTGCGATAACACCCCCTAAGATTTTTTAATATTTTCAGTTAATAAAAAATTCCTACAAAACAGAATTTTTTTAATTTTAATTTAGTCATAAGTTAAAAAAGTGGTACTAGGAGGCATTTTATGCCTCGGGAGTATTTGTTTTTGGACTTAGAATACCCACTTTACCTAAGTATCCACTTTGTGAGTGAAATTAGTGATTTTTAATCACTTAAAACTATTTTTATTCACAAAAGTCAATAAAAGACATAAAATATAAAAAAAATCAGCAAAACTATTTTTTGGGAAATATGTTGAAGACATGTTTTGAGTCAACTCACCCTTCTTTGAGTTAACTAAGCCTTGTTGGCAATTGATGGAGAGTTTAGGGTGAGTGAAATTAATTTGTATCATTAGCTGGAGATTTTCCCAATGAGAGGTGCACCCTCCTTGAGGAGAGGTGGCGCACTTATGAGGTGGGTTGCCTACCTCTTGAGAGGTGGTGCCCTTGGAAGCTTTGGAGAGGTGGCAAATTTCCCTCTCACACTTGGATCCCTTTCAATGCCGAATGGTGTGCCCTCCTCCTCCATGTGGTGTGCCCCTCTTCATTGGTAACTTCTCCCAATTTGCTATATATACAAGCACTGACCCATTGCATAAGTTGGAGCTTGGTGAATTGATGCTTGTAGTTGTATTGTAATCTATCATTCTCATTGGGATAAAAAGGATTTGGAGGCTACTACATGGTGTAAAGMATTGTTGTGTGGATCTTCTATGTTGAATTTTGTATGAGGTATACTCTTTCTTAGTAAATTTTTGCATTTAATTTGTTAAGATTTGGTCTTGGAAATGGAGCTATGTGATGTCCCTTTCCCAAGAGTAGGCCAACAAGGAGTGACTTAGTAGTCTATTTGTTCCCATAKACTATAGTCAGGGAACAAGAGGAGAAATAAGAGTGAATTAGTGGCTAAACAATGAATTAAGCCAAAAAGCATAGGAAAAGTCACTTAAGCTAAAGTCAACAGAGAAATAGAAGAAAAAGGTGTTAAGGGGGAGACTTAATTAATTAATCACTCACCTTAGGAGAAAAATCTCCTAGCTTAAGTGATGTCAACGAAGAATTAGATCGGGAAGAGTATAAAGGGAGGAATTCGACCTAATTCCTCATTATGTTATGATTTGATGTTGAGACAGTTTCTAGAGGAGGAGGAAATCGACCCCCTTGTTGTTTTGTGGATTTCTGAAGGAAACCACCACCATTGATCGGTTTCAGTGTTGAGAGGCACACCCTAGCCTATTGGAGATACCATCCAAGTATTTCACTATGTTTTTCAGGAGATCTAGTTTGTAGTGATTGTGCAGCGCAGCCAGTGAAAGCGCAAGGGTTAGATAGGGTTTGTGTAGTTGCATGAAACCAAGGATTATCTTGCAGATTCCTCCCGACCCAGTTGAGATATATCCAAGGCGCTTCTTTTGAGCCACTAGTCATTAGTTTCTAACGGTGGAATCTCTCATAGCATAGTAGACAGCCAGATAGTGCGCAACTCTTGAGGAGGGGAATTTGGGGTTCCACGGGGTATTTCGAATCAGATCCGAGGAAACCCTTCCTACCCATTACAGAGGAGATTAGGATGATCGTTTCGAGATATACATCCTCGAATTCCACTGGTGGGATCACTAGGGTGCACTCACACAGCCTAAGAGGTGCGCAAACCCCCAAGGGGTGACATTCAGAGCTTCAAATGTCAGATCTTCAGTCCGACAATTGCCAGGAGCAACCTAGAGGCTAGGGCGCTCAGTTTGGGATAGATTCCAATATGTTATGTCGAGTATAGCCATTAGGGCGAGTTTTCCAGTATCTGCAGCAGTTGTCGTGAGCTTCTGGAACTACATTTTGTCGATCTATCTGTGCATGCACAGATCTTCCTTCATCTTCTGATCACAGGTATTTCATATTAGTTTCATTGTATTCCAGTGACGATCCATGAGATCTAACTGATGACTATTTTATCTGCTTCCAACATATTATTGTATTTCTTTCTTTTTCCTCATAATACATATTAGTGAGATGGTGTTGTCCTTTCTTTCGC
>JASDQU010735656.1:12667-35635 GCA_032191745.1 Picea mariana
TGTGGAGTATAGGAATTTGTTAGTTGCCTCTTAATTCCTTTGTTTCGACAATAATCATTGAATTCAATTGAAGTGAATTCACCTCCTTTATTAGTTCTCAAAGAAGCAACCTTTTCTCTAGTTTCATTTTCAACCATGTGTTGAAAATATACAAACTTTTCAAATGCTTCAGACTTTGCCTTTAAAAATTACACCCATGTCATTCTAGTGTGGTCATCAATGAACGATATAAAGTATCGACATCCAACAAAACAAGATTTCGTTAGACCACATATATCACTATGAATCAACTCCAAATACTTTGTTGCTCGCCATGAGCTGGTTGGAAAAGCTTCTCGCTTTTGTTTGCAAAAAATACAAGCTTCACACTTGGAATTTTCTTTCTTGAAAGTTGGCAAACCCTTTACCAAATCTTGGGACTTAAGTTTCAAGAGACTATCAAAGTTTAAGTGACCAAATCGAAAATGCCATAATCTGAATGAAGATATTTTGAAATTCACTGTTGCTGCAACCTCTTCCTTTCTTTGGATGAATTTCCCATTCATTCTTAGTAACTTTTCGTCTTCATATCCTGTCATAATTGTTTTCAAGTTATCCTTCTCTGACTTAATCTTCACCAAACCATCTTGCATGATGATTTGATGTCCAACTTGTCTAATTGTGACTAAGGATAACAATTTTTTCTTAAAAGTTGGTACATACCAAACATTTGAAATCCATTTTTCACCAATTCCAAGGAGAAAGACTTTCACTGAACCTTTTCCTTAAGGTATATGAGTGGTATCATCAGCTAAATAATTGGGATTTAGTTGAACATATTTATAATTCCAAAAATAGTCTCTGCGATAAGTCATAAGCTGAGTAGCCCATGTGTCCAATATCCAATCATTTTCAAATGAATCTACATGCTGAATTGCTGAAAAAACATATTCATATTGATCATTCTGATAATCTTGATCCTCTGCATATTGAGCTGATTGTTGAGAATTTAAAATTGATGTCTGCTTAAAATTTGGCAATTGATCATTGCTTGTAAGACAATTTGATGCATAATGACCCATCTTTAAACATCTTTTACATCTTACTTGACTCAGATTTCTGCCTCTTCCTGACTGTGCATTATTATTGTGAGGATTACTTTGAAAATTTTGTTGATGAAAATTGTTACGACCTCTACATTGACCACAACCTCTACCACGACCTCGATTAGAAGACTGATTCTGAAAATTTCCAAAAATTGATTTTCCTCTTCCTTTAGAACTTTAAGCTTTAGTGAAAAGAAGATCTTCTCCTGATTGTTTTTGTTTTCCAAAAGACTTACTATGTTGAGACAATAATTCACTAAGTGAATCAAAAGTTACAGTTAATAACTTATCAGTTATTTGCAAAGTCTCAAGAAAATGCTTATAATATGGAGGCAAGCCATTTACTACAATGGAGACTAGAAAACTATCTTCAAGTTTAGGAAAACCGTCTTTGATGATTTCCTGATGAATGTTCTTAATCCTTGAAATGTATTATAATACATCACCATTGTTTGCTAATCTTTGTTTAAGAAATTTCATTTGTAAATCAACTCTATGAGATGCAGCATGAGTATCAAAAAAATTCTTTAACAGATTCAAAGTAGGCCATGCATCTTTCAAATTCTCAATATGAACAAACGTGTGTTCAGTTACAAAAGAAAGTAGCAAAGCAAGTGATTTTTCATCTTTCAAAT
Source organism: Picea mariana (assembly GCA_032191745.1). Classification (NCBI taxonomy): domain Eukaryota; kingdom Viridiplantae; phylum Streptophyta; class Pinopsida; order Pinales; family Pinaceae; genus Picea; species Picea mariana. Next base: position 14,388 of record JASDQU010735656.1, read on the forward strand.
TCCATTTTGCTAAAGAAGTAGCGTCGGTGGGCTTAGTTGGAGCAATATCACCATCACATATATCATGCCATAATTCATTATAGATGAAAGTGTTATGCATGTGCCCACTCCAAGATTTGTAATTCTTGGGTCCATCTAACTTATCTGATTCTGTGAATAGGTTGATTAATTTAGATATGATGTTTGTTGCAAGATTACAAGAGAGTAATCCACAAAATGCCTAAAGAGAGATGCAAGGCACCAAAAAGAAGGAGTACTCAGTCCAACGTAAAAAGAGAGCTTTTAAGAGCTTGGCCTTGACCCTTTAAAAGTCTCGATGAAAAGAAAAAAAAATGAGAGAGTATTTCACTGGACTCTTCTCAACTTTTCACTTAAAAATTACAATCAAAATTTTCAAAAGATTGATCCTTTTATAAGACATATAGTCTTTTACAAATGACAGAAAAAAGCCCCTCCTTGAGATAAAGTCATTAATGACTAAAAAAAAATCTTTTCACAAAATGATAAACCAAACCTTTAATCCACTCATTACATAAAATGTGTGCCGTCAAAGCATATTTATAAATTAAGAGGAATGAAAAGTTTTAATCTTAAAACCACGACACCTTCATGTGTGCCATCAAAGAAAATTTATAAATTAAGAGGAATGAAGTTTTAAGAGGCAACAATCACGAGTGAATACCAGGTGAATCAAGTGGAGCGAATCAAGGAGGGACATGCACACTTCTTTGAAACAAACTAAGAAATCTTCCTCCTCCTCCCAAATAGAATTTGATGACTACAACGAGTTTATTCTGTTGTTGCCACAATGTCTTTCAAAGTAAGTTCTTTCTTCAATGTCCAGCGCCCAGAATGTTGACTCCTGTGACTGCAATTTTTTGAAGAAAATCCCCACGATAGCGTGGGCTCTCCCTTACTCGATCCAGCGTGAAAATTTTGTTGATGAAAATCCCCACAATAGCGTGGGCTCTCCGTTACTTGATCCACATGGAAATTTTGTTGATGAGAATCCCCATGATAGCGCGAGCTCTCCCTTACTCGATCCATGCTCACCGCACCAGAAAGGAGGCTCAGATATCTGCGTGGAGGCACCAGAAGGACTGTAGTTTGATCCTGTGTGGACGCACCAGAAGGGAGGCTCAGATCTCTGCGTGGAGGCACCAGAAGGACTGTAGGTTATCCTGCATGGACGCACCAGAAGGGAGGTGCAGATCTTTGCGTGGATTGTAGTAAAATTCGCTTCAGATCCGCATTTGCCTCCAGTTATGGATGTTCTTCATGTATAAGGGAGAAAAAAAATACGCCTCAGATCTACGAATGCATCATATGTGTGTTGGCCTCCAGTGATGGATGTTCTTCATGAAGCCAACCATACAACACAAGTCTACTCGTGAAATAATGAAGTTGCACTAATTCGCTCTTGCCACTGCAAATCTTGAGGCACAATATCACAAATCTTTCAACAACTATGACATAAGAGAAAGCACCAGTATCATCTTCAATCACTCCATAAGACTTTACTAGAAGTTACAGGCAAATTAAATGGAAGTGCGCTCGATCCCAATGTAATTTTAGATCTCAGATACAAATCCCAGATTCATAGATCACTAGAATTTCTAAAAACTAGAAAAAAAAATATAGAATCTACAATATGATCCAGATTTAATTGCCAAATTTAATTGATCTGAAGCAATGTTTACAAATGAGCCCTTTTTGATAAAGAAGCAATGGATCTACAATCTATGAAATTGCAGATCTATAAAAATTTACAATTCTAAAAAAATGATGATTCAATCAATTATTGAAAACAATTGATTGCCGCAATTACAATAACACTTTCCTTATTTAAAACAACGACAATTTACCTTAGTACTGTTGCTCTTGAATTTGAAGAGATACATGATGATGTTGTGGAGATTTCCTTGCTTCCTAAATCCATCACCAATCCTTCCATCACCATTTCACCATGGCTCTGATACCATGTTAACAAAGTGTCCTCAAACGTGTAATTTTATTGATAAGGAAAAAGTGATTACAATCTGAAGTGAGAACTCATAATCTACTCCTTAACCTCACTTGAAGAAGGAGCTAGTTTATATAGCTCAACTCTAAACTAAAAACTAGGAGAACAACCAATCACATAATCGCATGAGTATGATAAGTGTCATTTACGTAGAAGCTAGGTGTCCTTATCCTAACAAACTAGAATAAACTAATTTTTAAAAGCATTTATACTAGAAAATACTTAGACTAGAGAACTTTAGGATTATGAGGCTAACAAAGATGCCATGTGGATGACAACAACAAAAATTTCCAAGTATGGTACAATTATAGAAGAACTCTGGGAACAAAGCCCATGAACATGTCTTTTCTTCTCCGAGAGTTTGATGCAGGAGCATCTTTCAAAATTGACCTAGTGTTTGACCTCTAGAAGGTCTTAAGAATTTATGAGAGGAAGTTGGGTTCGTCATTGTTGTAGAAGCTTGTATTTTGTTTTATTTTCCTAAGTTGTAATAGTTCTAGAATGTCTCTAAGTGTGTTCGCGGAGAAAGTGTTTTTCTATGCAATGTAACTGTTATGTCTATTTTAGATAGAAATTGAGGGAGTTAGATAATCTAGGGTGAATTGTTTGGATTATGTCCTATTCAAGGAAACAAATCGATTGTCATTAAGAGAAAAATTAGAGGGTTTTTGTTTTTTATGATAGATTCAAAACTATGGAATAGATTTTCTCTTCTTTGTATAAATATAATCCCCTAGGTGTGAAAACACAGAGCAGTGGGAGTAATAAGAACGAAAGTTTGTTGTGAAAACTTGTTTTTACTTTCAAATTCGGCCATTCATTGAATGAATTATCTCCTAGCTCAGTTTCCACATGTATAAATTGTTTTGTTTATTCCCGTTCCATCGAGATTGATAAATTTGGCCGTAATGAACCCACAAAGGTTAGATTTTGGTATCAAATTCATATGTAAATTCGAGTCTGGGGAGATTTCTATCTTTAGTGAGTTTCTAAATATAGTGGGGCTATTATATCTGGCGATTGCTTGCTAACTAGACAACCTTTCAAATCTTTTAAGTAATTCATGTTCATTTACCTTTGGTGGTCGGTGGGCCGGTTAACGGATAAAAAATCGACAGACCTGCAAAGTCCGTCAACCTGACCAAGATCACAAATAAGGTAGCACTATTTGTATACCCCGGTGGGCCAGTGAAAGCGTATAGTCAGTGGTCCGGTTGAGTAGAGCATATCTGGTGGGTGGTGTAATGGGCAACCCAACATCCGATTATTAAAAGAGTGTGATTGAGAGTTACCATATGATGGTCGGTGGTCCAGTGAACAATTGGTGTAGGCAAGAACTTCCCTCGGTTTCCCGGTGCTCTAGTGGATTCAATGGTCGGTTGACACCAAGAGTTAATTGACAGAAAAAACCTAAAATTTTCAGAATTATAGTGAACCTTGCAGATTTACTTTGGGTTAAAGGTGTGGAGCTAATCTTGATTGGTGTCAAGGAATGCATGTATGCTATCATTATAAAATATTTCACGGGGAAATTATCAACTACCCTACCTATGATAATGAGCTCTATGCCCTGGTTCAAGCTACCAAGAAGTGGAAGCACTATTTTATGGGCAATGAGACCATCATCCACACAGATCACCAGCCACTAAAATATTTGCTGGTCTAGAGTAAGCTACAAGAAACTAAACATTACAAGTGGATGGGGTTTTTACAATAGGTTCATCTAGTCATCAAGTATAAGATGGGTAGCACAACCAAGTTGGAAAACATGCTTCCTAGGCCACCCACATCTAAGATTATAGCTTTTGGAACTTTTATGCACATGGAGCCTTTTATCCATGATGCATACAGAGAGGCATACACAAAAGATGAGGACTTCAAGGATTTGTTTCAACAACTACAAGGCCAAATTTGTATAGAAGAAGGTGACAATAAGGTTGACTATCATATCCATAATGGCTTACTCTACAAGATAGACAAGCTTTGTGTTCCTAAAGGTGAAAGATTGCATCTTTTCAGAGAGGATCACACCTCCAAGGTTGCTAGACATTTTGGTGTTGGGAAGATGATTGCTAACTTACAGAGGTATGTGTATTGGCCTAGAATGCAAGAATATGTAGCATGGTATATTATAGGATGCATACTTTATTGTACCAACAAGCCTAGTAATAGGAAGCGAGGTTTATACCATCCCTTGCTTGTACCCACTCGACCTTGGGAAATAATTTCCATGGATTTTGTGGGAGGTGTAACCAAAAACTAGGAATGGACATAGCTATCTAGTTGTGGTAGTTGACAAGTTTAGCAATATGTGCATTCTCATGTCTTGTAGAAAGACCATCAAAGGACAAGAAGCAGTAAAAAAGTTCTTTGAACATGTTTGGGTGCACTTTGGGATACCAAGGAGCATCATCTCAAACATGGATACCAGATTTCTCAGTGCATTTTTTACTAGATTGTGGGAGAAGATGGACACTAAGTTGAAGAGATCTACAACATTCCATCCATAGACAAATGGGCAGACAAAAGTAGTCAACATGACTTTTGTGCAAGTTTTGAGGGGTTACAATTAGAAGCATCTGAAGACATGGGATGAAAATATAATATATACATAACACTCTTTTGATATTTTCCACCTTCATCCTTTGATGTTGCATATGGATAACAAGGAGGAGTGAGGGAGGACCTCACATGAGATGAATTGAGAGAATAAAAAATTGTTGAGAAGATTAGGTAGATCCATTTGCAAGTACAAGAGATGTTGAAGAAGTCACATGAATAGTATAAGGTCGAACATTATCAACACAAAACCGAGAATTCATTCAAAGTGGGAGGAAAGGTTTGGTTATGTTGAACAAGGAAAGGCTACAAGGTCATATTAAGAAGATCAAGGCTCTACAATATGGCCCTTTTGAGATATTTGAGAACGTGAGATATAACACCTATAGACTCAGTCTACCACCATACATGCAAATTTACTTAGTAGTGAATGTGGAGAATATGAAACTCTATGAGCCTTTCATGTTGGATTAAGAGGAGTACAAGGTCCTACCTACTGTTGGCACAAGATCAAGACCAGGTTTCTCAGAGGTTACCAACAAAGGGCACCACTGTATTCTAGGTATGCTAGCATATTCAACCTTTACCAAGAGACGAAGGTCTCACTCGAAGTGTAACCGAGACTTCTGTGTTGAAGTGAGTTAGGGAGAACTTAACATTAGATCTAGCTTCTACACTTCTTAGATTCATATATTAATGACAAAGACATGCAGTGATAATGATCAAATACTAGATAGATAAGAATGAAGTAATTACACAACACAAATATAGATCCATGCACATCATAACATATCAACAAGAAAATAATTTTTAGGGCCCAAAACAATCCATTATATTATCAGTAACATCATCATACTGTCATACAACACGTGTCTCTCATTAAGACTCAAAACCTTACTGGGAAAGCATAGTAATACCAACAAAGACCATTACAATGGGTTATCATGACAGTGTTAACGCGATCCCAACACTAACAATGATATTAATGATGACAACAACAATGTCTTGCTCTCTTGTTCACCCATCAACTCGTTCAACAACCTTTTCCTTGACGCACTGCTTTCTTATTTATGTTTTTCCTTTGCCACTTCTTGGATTCCTTCTTTTGCTATCTTCTCAGCTTACCATTGGCACCCGATGCTTTCGACCTTTGTTCACTGCTTTTCCGACTGATGCATGGTGATTTTGGTTGTTTTCGCTGTTGTTATACTTCCACTTAGTTGTCAGTGCTTCTAACTATTTCTGCCGCTTGTAGTCTTCCAACTGGCATGCAGTGCTTTCTCAATATTTCAACATTTCCAAAAATGGAGGGCATAATAGGTCCCGACCACAACCATTGACTCGTTCTAAGTCAACCTTTCGCTTACTTTTTGAGGCCTTCTTCAAATAAATGGCCCAACTTCAATACTTTTTTTATGGCATGCTGGTGGAAGATGTCGTAATGCTCCACTTGATCCTGCCACTTTCTTGCTAAAATTCAGGCTCCCACAACAAACACTTGTGCAACTGCCACATTTGGTTCCACAGGATTAGTAGCCAACGATGTATTCCATTATGTCTCTACAACTGAATCTAGCTACTGCATCTGGATGTACACAACTTGCACTATAGGTTGGAAGTCTCTGAGCTCTTTCTTGGCCGCTTGAGCAGCTTGGTGCATGGCATCCAATTGTTCATCTGCTGCTTGGATATTCACAAACTTTTCTTACTGCTCAATGGGATCAGTGATGGCTTAGGCTTCTCCATTCATCTGTTGAAGTTGTGCTCACAACTCTTCTACTTGATTACTTTGTCATTCCAACAAACTGACCCAGTCGTTGACCATCGTGAAGAGTTTACTACAATCTCTCGTTCGATCATGAAGGGAGGACAGAATGAGATCCCCTTCTACCACTGCCCGAGTAACTTTCTCCATCATAGCTTGGAGATGCTCCTTCTCTTTCAGTTTAATCATGTCCATTTCTTGTTGAATACTGTCGGTTCTGACAGCCAGTTGTGACCAAACATCAACAATAAACTCAACTTTTTGTGGTGGCACAATCGAGGCAATGTATTTTGGTAGCTCATGAGAAGCATGGAAGATATTATGCCACACTTGAGAATTTTTTTTAGAGATTGTATCGATAGTTGACTCGACCTGTGCACGCAGTTCATGTTCTTGATCCCGATCCTCAGATACTACAACTAGCTCCTAATGCAACTAGAGTGTTTGTTTGGTGAGTTCTTCATTGGTTTTCTCAGTAGTGACAATCCTGTGCTTAAGATAATCATTTGAGTCATGTAGAAGATGTAAGAGTTGTGGTGTGGACTAGGCCACAAGCTCCCCGCTGGTGAGAGATGGATACATGGGCAATTTTGATGCAAGTGGTTGGCCACTAACAATCAACCTTTCAAATAAAGTCGGAGTGCTTGTGCCATCAAGACTAGTAGTGGTTGTGTGGAAGCTCCATGTGAACCTTTCTTGGACATATGGGGGGAGCATACCAACCACTTATGTGCGCTCCAGACACAATTCTAGGATGGCACAACATTGTTGGGGATCTTTCAATAAGGGTGCAACTTGCTCTTTCATGGACCTCGTGTTGTGAGCTGAAGTAGTTTCTTCTTGGGTATCCATGGGGTCATTTGGTGGATCTTGACCCATCTGATCGTGCATAATTTCTAATTTTTCTAACTCTAGATTGGGATTATTCTCTAGAGGGGTAGTGAGTGGGACACTGACCTACATAATTTGGGGAATGGGGACTGTAGTTCCTGCATCCATAATGAATGGGGCACTAGAATCTTTCTTAGTTGTTGTGATATGAGTGTGGGCAAGGGATGATGGAGTGGTGGACGAAGCGCCTGCAACAAAAATAGCTGGTTGTTGATTAAGTTCCTCAATAATAGGTGTGGGATTTGTATGGATCACAGGGTCATTAGGAATAATGATAATGGGGATAGAGGATGGTTTAGGGGGGATAGTTTGAGTGAGGGATGGAAGTGAAGAAATAAGTATAGCATCAATGATAATGGGTTTTGGGGTGGATGTAGACGGAGAGTCAGTTCGTGGTTTCTTAAGAGGAAAAGCGGTGGCAAGAACTTCGTAGAACTCCTTACTTGAGATTTTAGCAGTGTCCAAAATTGATAGAAATGGTAGCAGTGGGACAAACCTCGGTAGTGTCTCCTCTTCCTCATCATCCTCTAACTCTGGGGGTGTATGTTGTCTCTTTGACACTGTCATGCTCTAACTTGGGACATCTATCTATGTAGGGGTTGGCCGTTGTGATATTGCCAACATATTGTATGATATGCCCAATTTCTTCTTCTCCCGCTACACTTCGAGCCACGAATAGACCTCTTTGTCCAGAATTTCATCGTCCAAATAGAAAGGCAATAGAATGGACTTGTCAAATAGTGTTGGAGCAACGCCTAGGTGTCTGACAAAAGTATGATCTCGGTTCATGCCAAACAAGATCTTGCTGGTATGTCGATTTAACAGCTCTCGTGGAATCCTCATCCGATGGGTTGTGTTGACAAGGTCATTATACCACTTCAAAAAGGCACTGTCGTTGAATGTACTATTTGTTTGCACTGTCATTCCTAGCTAGCCAGGGGTTGAACATCTTGGTGAGTCGGCGGTCGGGAGTGTAGAACAGTTCACAAACCTATGGAAAATTCCACTTTCGCATTGTAAATGTAATCAACAACTAACCATATATGAAATAGTCAACCCAATCATGCATGTCAGCACAATAATGTAGTAGCTAAATTAGAGAATATTTGCACCAATTTAATGGCACTCCTTGTTTATAAAATTCATCAACTGAGATGGTGTCGAGTGCACACTTTCCCTTTGAGTAGTTTTTCATGGCTTTTCCTGTGATCATATAGCATGCACAACAGAGCTGTTCATTTTTAATGGGATCAATGAGTGCTCCGTGACCTCCTCGTCTAGTGCCATCTTATCATAAATATTGAGCTCCTCTTTCTTTCAACCATGCTTCCCTGAACCTTAGAATGCTTGAGATACATCTTGTCCATTCATTGATAAACCTGTCAATTTATGAATGTCCTCAACATGTATGGGATATGCCTTCTCCAACCATACACAACCGTTGTGCACTCGATCGATGAGAAAATTGGTGCATATGGTGACTTCTCCTATAGTTACAAACACCGGTAGATCGCGCAAATTCATTATACTTGATTCCTGAAACGTCATATATGAAGGTTTTCGTTGCCATTCCAAATATCCAGATGACATAGCCATATAATCCATATATGTGTCGACTGCCATTTGAGGAAACAATGCCACATCCATGAAATTGACGTCGAGTAGTCGAGTTTGCTCGACCTTGCCTTGTAGATCTCCTATAACCTCAACTCATGGATCGACCATTGACCAATTCCATTGGAATGACAACTTTTGCAATGCCCCCCCAACCAGTTGTAGCATGACTCATGGTTGGAAACCTATGCAGATATACAAACACAATTGGGGGACGAGGACGTGGGGTGGGGATGCACATAACACTTGACAGGCTCCAAGGATGGATATGCAAATAACTAGATAAAAAAAATAACTTGGATAATCAGGCGATTACAAGTTTATAGGCAACTGCAGTGAGGTGATAAGAAGTAAGTATTAAACAATCATTAAGGGAGACACCACAGAAATAATTCAACATTAACGACGAATATGACCAACCAACACGGCAAGATCTAATCAGTGATTTGGGAAATAACAAGCACAAATACTTACATAACTTTGACAGGGCACGACACTCGAAAAATTAGATAACACCCCAATGGTTAAATGGAAAGGTACTGACTGCCTTTTGGACATTCATAACTATAATTGACGTGAACAAAATGGGAATGGAAATGTACGAACTGCATTTAACGAACAAAGTGACAACGACGAGACATTGACTTAGACCTCAAAAACTATTAAATGCGTAAAATATTTGACATAGACTCCTCCCCGACCATAAGGGTGTGATTCGAGCTGGACAAACTGACAATGACAACTAGACTCTGGAATGAGTTATAGTTGGACACATCGTTGTGTTATGGACAAAAAGGGAAAACACTAAAACAAAATTGAAACCTACCTACTTTATTCACTCCCTGTGACACGAGTGATGAAAAACTTCTTTCAATGAGCAGAGATATAGCACTTTAGGTGTGTGCCATTCACCCATCCCGGACGAAGAATACCATTTAATTCTGCCAGTTTGAAAATGCCCGATTCTCGAATTTCCGCAACTATGAAGAGTTTGATCCAATGCATTTGTAACTTCCCTGATTTCTTTTGATGCTTGTTGTCATACAACAAAACTTGATCACCTTGCACAAAAGTCCTCGTCTGAATGTGCCTGTCATGCTAAGCCTTTTGTCTAGAGTTCTCCACAGTTTGATGAAAATCTTCCAAAAATCTAGCTTCATCCAATTCCAACAGCTCTGTGACTCGTTTCACAATTGATTCATCATCTATCACACGAGTCACTTTCATAATATATAAATTTGGGATGATGAACTCGACTGGGACGGTTGCTTCTCTGCCATAGACCAGTTGGAAAGGAGTATGGTTATGCAGTTTCTTTGTAGTAGTCTTGTAGGCCCATAACAAAGTTGGAATGTAACACACCCATGGTGGGGTGTAAAAATTTTGCGCTTCTTAAGAGAATCAATGTCCTTATTTGGGGGTTCTACTCCATTCTTCTCTTCTAGGGCTTTCCAGCCACGACCTCCATGCTGCGAACCAAACTCATAACTGGAAAATATCTTCTTCTAAGTCCTTTGGGTTCTCTCATTCCCCTTATACTTGCATATGACCGTGAGCTGTGACCAGACGCCAAAATAATAGCCGCCAAGACAACCACCGCACGAATTTCCCCAGAATGGAAATTCTCTGAAGTTCACAATCTGACGTCGCGTGTCCTTGGGGATTTTGATGGTCCTAATTCACTTTGGGACTTCGACATTTGGGAGTCCCGGACGCCCACACAAACTTTCCTCCCGAAGTACTCCGTACCCAGAGTTCTAGATCAAGCGCCACACGTCTGTTGTAAATCAACGACTTAGTTTCATTTCAAGACTTCGACACTCGGGAGATTCAGATGTTTTTGCAACCTTTTTCTCTCGAAGCGTTTTCTTCCAGAGTCAAGGATTGTGTGCCACACATCCTTCTATATCGACGGTCCTGGTTTACTTTGGGACTTCGATGTTCGGGTGATCCGAACATTCCAACAATCCATTCTTCTAGAGTACTTTCTTCTGGAGTCGAGGATCGTGTGCCACACGTCCTTCCCGATCAATGGTCCTGGTTTACTTCGAGGTTCGACGTTCAAGAGTTTCTACCTCTCCACACTCACTTTCTCCCGAAATTCTTTCACCGAAAGTTAATGATCTATCGACACGTGTCTCCCACAAATCGACGACTACAAATCACTTTGGGACTTCGTGCTTCGGAAGTTCCAAAGTACTCACCAACACAAACCTCCAGAGTGCAATCCTTCCATATTGTCAGATCTCCAGACACGCATCCCCCAATATCATCGGTTAGGATAAACTCCGACACTTCGACCTTCGAGATTTCTCACCTCTTGCCACAATATTTCCTACGTAGTGACTTTTCTCCGAAGTGGCAGATATTCTAATGCCTGTCCTCTGAGATCGACAAATCAGGTGAACTCCGGCCTCTGGGCCTTCTGGAGTTCTTGCTTCACACAATCCATTTTCCTCCGGAGAACTAAACCTCTAAAGTGAAGGATCTGGTGTCACGTGTCTCCTGGCGCCAACAACTAGGATGGACTTTGGCACTTCAGTGATTTAACCTGCTCCCCACCTATAAACTTCCGGAGTGTCCAAGCTCCATACTAAAGGATCTGTCACCACACGTCCTTTATAATGGATGGTCGAGATCTACTTCGGCCTTTGGGACTTCGGGAGGGTTATTCACTCCTTGACTGAAATCTCTCGGAATTGGTCAACGTCGGACTGACCATGGCCTAGTTTTGATGATCCTGGTCTATCCATGTAGACCCCAAATCGATGGTTCACAACCTCCTCTTAGGGTCCCACTGTTGCGCCACACTTGGAAACACCATCACTTGACACGTGCATTCCCACATGCTCTCGATATGATACCCACCTTCCCTCGATCGAACGGTCGAGAGGGGTCCCAAAGGATCCATAGATCCAAAGTCCGCATTAATTTTCTACTTTGTTTTTGGGGGTTTTGGCGTTACTAAGCCTCTATTCTTCCGAAGCGGTCAACGTCGAGTTGACTACCTCATAGATTTTATGGTCAGGATGGCTGCCGGACATCCTCAGATCTACGGCCTAGATTAACTTAGGGACTTCGGGACTTCGAGGAGTTTACCTCCCTCACGACGAGCTTGATTATTTCGTTGAACTTGCGAAGTTTGAAGGACTCAAGGGTTTAACTACCGTTCTCTTTCCCATATCCAACGGTCATGATAGACCTTGGCTCTTCTCGAACGGATCTCATCCGTTCGTCTTCCAGAAAAAGGAAAACCTTCCCTTTTGATACTTCAATCTCGCTATTCTTCCCAAGCTTTGTTAACTCTAAAAGACTTAAGAGCTTTGTGCTCTTTCTCTTGAACTTAACACTTAGAAGGACCTTCTGCGCACCTCTTGTGCTCCTTCATCAATCTAGAATTTAAGACGTTCTCATCCTTTTCTTGCCTGACAGAGACCCTGTGCATACCTGCACTACCTCTCATGAGATTAACATTATTATTCCTTGCTTATACTCACAATCAAATGGAAATAAAGGGACACAACATAACCATTAATCAATCATGCACAGCCCTGCAAACATTCACAGTATATCCAATTTTATTTCACAGTTACAGCTCAATTACAGAGGGTATGCGAATACTTATCTATTACAAGTTGCAGCCAACTAACTGATTGTAGGTGTGTGCATTTCCACCCAACCATATGCTCAGAGGCATTCATCCTTAGCACTCTGGCTACCCCCGTGCCAAGCCATGATATCACTAGGGAACTATGCCATCTCTCAGAGACCTTCTCTTTGTCACAATATCCCTGCGAGGTTTATCAAATGCTTCCTCAACATCAAGCTCGCGTTCAGGTCCTTCAAGTTGTGTTCTCTGCACTTCCTTTTGGTTAACGCATCTCCTTCCAAGATTGCGCTCTCCTCTGGTGTTTCCTCTCTCTCCCTCTGTGTGTATTTTACCTTCCTTCTTTAGGAAGGTTCCCAACCTATCCTATTCCTTCTGTCAGAAGGAAGATCGGGTCTGCAGGTCTCTATGGTACTTCAGGCTGACAACCCATGTTTCCATTCATGGGGGTGGTTGATTATTCAACCACCAGTCCTTTCCTTCATTAATTGATTCTTTCCTCTAGAGATATCGTGGCTCGTACTTCAATGCTTCACCCCCCAACATTCAGTTATGGGCAATTTAACAATAATACATTTACATCGTTCACATGCCTTAGCATGGTAATCCTATTTTATGATTAATTACAAGTTGGGGGAAACATGGGTGTTACATGGAACCTTTTCATCCCAATCATCCCTATTGGTGCATCATACTTTTGTCAATCCTTTCTCGAGAATCTTGTAAATTGCTTCTATTGTATCATTTTCTTATGGATGATACGAGTGGCTAATTTTGTGACGTTGAATCAAGAATTCTCGGGTGAGGGTGGCTACAATCTTATTGATGAAATTTGTGCCTTAGTCACTAGTCAAACTCCGGGGACACCCAAACCGAGTAATGATGTTCACAAAAATAAACTTGGTCGTTGTATCACTAGAGCAATCCCTAACCTTTGCTTCGAGTGCTTGGCTGGTGGATTGATAGGTCCTATAAATTCAAATGCCCATTTGTCAAAAGCTTTGAGATCCTGAATAAGATGTAAGGGTAACTCATTCCTACGTGATGACTTATCGACCTTCTGATAGACATCACATGCTCTGGCATAATCCTTGGCATATTTAAATGCAGTTGGCCACCATAATCTAGCTTGAAGTATCTTATGTGAGGTTTCTTTCCCTCCAACACGTCCTCTCACAACTCCACTGTGATATTCCCACAATATCTCGGGCTACTCATGGCCAAGTACGCACCTTCTAAGAATGTTGTCCAACCCCAACTTATATAACTGTCTTGCGATCCATTGATAGTCTGCAACACAGACTACTAGCTGCATGTTCTTAGTTGCAAAATATACATTAGGCACAGTACTAGTAGTGAGAAATGATGCAATATAAGAAAGATAATTAGGGATAGCCTCAATTTTAAAGAGATCCGCATCTGGGAGCTAATCATCAATAGCTCCGCCACTCTCCCCTGACTTCAACTGGGATAGATGATTAGGACCAACATTTAATTTTCTTGGTTTGACAATGACCTCAAAGGAAAACTCCTGAAAAAGAAACAACCACCTACAAATCCTCCCTTCTAACATAGCCTTATTGACCAGATATTTCAGAGCTGAATGGTCAGTAAAAAATTTAAAATGACCTCCTAACAGATAGTGTCTAAAATTTTGCAAAGCATGGACCATGGCTAAACCTTCTCTTTTAGTGGTAGTGTAGTTGCCCTCGGTCTGAGAAATATTTCTACTCGCAAAATAGATGGGATGATCCCAATTTCCTTCACCAGGTTGCGCAAGGATCGCGCCCAAAGCAATGCAAGAAGCATCGATGCGTAGATGGAATTCCACCTTCCAATCAAGAGATATTAGAATAGGGGCAATACTCAATTTTTCTTTGAGAATGTTGAAAGTTTGATCAAACTTGGGTTTCTAGCTAAAGACTTCATATTTCTTCAACAACTGCTCCAGTGCGGCAATTATGCTTATGTAACTTCTAATAAGCCTACGATAATACCCAGTATGACTCAAATTTGACTGCAATTGCTTAGTAATTGTAGGAGGAGGCACAATAAGAATCACAACAACCTTTGCAAGATCAACCAAAACTCCTTCTTTACATACAATATGTCCTAATAAATTTCCAAAGGGCACGCAAAAGTGACATTTCTTTAGGTTTAGAGATATCTATAATTGCTTGCAAAGGTCAAACATTAACCATAGTAACCCTATGTGCTCCTTCAACGAGCTATACGTTGTTTGATCATCCATATGCACCTCGAGAAACATATGAATAAAATCGGGGAATGCATCAATGGCGATCCTAGAAAAGACAACAAGAGCATTCTTTAGCCCAAAGGGCATGAAATTATAAGCAAACAAACCCCACTCTATAGTGAAAGTAGTATTTCTTTTATCCTCTTCCGCAATTCGAACATGATGATAACCTAAGAATCCATTGGTAAAGGAGTAGGATTCCTTTCCAGCCACCTGATTGAGCACTTCAACACTGAATGGAGTAAGAAAAGTATCATGTACACAAGCTGAGTTCAAACTTCTATAGTCCACATAAACTGTGATATCATTCTTACCCTTCTTGCTTTGTATTATAATGGGACTAATCCACTCGACCTCATCCACATGGAAAATTAACCAAGATGCAAGCATTCTGTCAATTTCTTTCTTAACCTTTTCTTTGAATCTGGGATTCATGTGATATGGCTTGTGTTTGACTGACTTAGCATCAAGATTTAGTTATGTCTTCATCTCTCCTGAACCTCCCTTAATCTGTTTTAGCTGTGAAAAACTCTTAGGAAATAGATCCTCATACTCCCACAACAAATCCTGTATCTTTTTCATACTTTGCTAATCCAAATAGTCCCCTATGGATGATCCTCGCTCCTGATATTCACTTTCTGCAACTTTAGAGGCTGAGTATATGAACTACTTATGTCACTTGATAGGGTATCCTAAACTTCTCTTGTTCCTACAGATTCTTTAAAGGTCAAGAGTTGGAGTTCTTATAAGTCCTCAGGGTCTTCAGGATCCTTGTCAACCTTGCTACAAGCCATGGGTATTCTTGTAGGAGATGGGTAAAAAATATATTCAATTAGATGTGCATGCTCAGAACATACTGTAAGTGGACACTTGGGCTTGAATTCATTACCAAATAACATTTTCTTACCAAAAAGAGATAAATCATGGTAGAACTGGATCTATAGTATCTTCTAATATGAAGTTTGTCTTCTAGTCTCCTCGTGCACATACCAGGCTTTTGGAATTATTCCCAGAGAATGGAAGAATTGATGTGTCCACAGATAAGAGGGAATTTGGACAACTTTCCATACTCTAAGATAATGGTCAATGTGTTCAGCTGGATAAGATGGGCCATCATATGCCGCCAAGGATAACATATGACTCTTTTTCTTTCGATCTTTACTCAACTGGTCAACTTGCGTTCGGAGAAGAAAATTGTGTTGAATAGCGAGCTTGACTTCATCCCAAGAAGAGAGAGTTCCTTTATGAGTATCCCACCACTTGGATGGGGAAGACTTCAAATCTAGGTCAAGTGCTGAGACTCTTTGTTCTTTCACAACCTTATTCTCCATGTCAATGAGAAAACTATACATATTTTAAGTGCCATCATATGTTCGATAATCACTTATCTTCATTCCAATCCACCTTATTGATCAGACAATTGTGCAACATCTTGAAAAATTATTATACCAGCCTTGCTACCAATCGTTGAATGCTAATTCTGAATCTTCATCCACTGACTGGATACTCCGCCAACTAATGGATCCATCATCAATGGGATTGATATAATCAACTCGTTTCCTTGCAGTGAGAGCATACAATTGATCAATGGCATTTGACTCCAAATTATCATATACTGGTTCGATGTACCTTGGATCTTGATAAGGATCTAGTGGTTGAGTGACCTTCATGCCATCAGACTCAAAATTCATAGTTTGCTTTGTAAGATCAATGAAAACATATTTTTTGTAGGCCCAATCAATGCCTAACAGAGCTTGATATGGGTCCTTCTCCACCATTGTTTCAATCACCTCGAAATCAACTATTTTTTTTTGACTCTAGCTAATCTTACTTTAACGTTTTGCAGTCTTCCTATTGGATAAATGCAATACTGATTCGCCATTCGCAACTGAATAGGGGAATAGACTAAATTGGGATTTCCCATTGCTTCCCAAGTCTTCTTTGGAAATATGTTGACGTTAGATCCCAAATCCAAAATAAAATCCCTGATCTCATAGTCATCAATGTGAACATTCAACCTAGACTCTCTTCCAGTTCCCCTTTTCCTTCTCTAAGCCCTACTTGCCTTCCTTTTTGGAAGGTTAGGAGCAATAAATTCATCTCGGTTTCCTTCAGCTCCCAAGACCACTTTGATTGTGTTCTACAACTTCACAGTAAGTTGTTCATCATCCATAATATTAGAAAATAGCTGAACCTAAATATCAACAACCTTCTGTGACATACCTAAGGATTCCATTTGAGCAGATGACGCTCTAGCCACCCTAGGATGATGAGGCCTCAATTTAGAACTCATCTTTGCAACTACAGGTGTTGAAAGACTATGCATCTGTCTGAACATTTCTACTGCATTCTTAAATAATTCCTTCAGCTGTATAGGATCATACTTGGTATTTTTTGGTACAACCTTCTGAATCTTTATTTGATGTGGACTTTCTTCATCCATTCTAGTCTTTGCTCCTCCTCTGGTGATGATATTAATATAAGGCCTAACTCTTTCGACCATGGTTCTAGGTTTATAATTTATCAGATTAGCTCCTCTCTACCTAGCACGATCTTCCCATTTAGCAATGAAGTCTGGGAAATCTTCAATAGCATGAGTGTTATTCTTGAAATGTGCACACCAAGGTCTTCTTAAAAGTGGAAAGTCTCTTGCCAAGTGTCCTTTATCATCACAATTGTAGCAACGAGTTGGTCCTCTTCTACCAGCGCATCCACCTTGGTATCCACCTCCACCTCTATGATCCCTTCTAGGTCATTGAGGTCCTTCATTAACCCTAAATGCATATATGTCCATTCTGTTCATAAGTGCATCCAAAGCACGACATTGATTGGTGTTATGAGAGGGAGAACAACATAACTCACAATACTTGGTGTTCGATGCAGGTGTATACTTCTGTAAAATTGGACAATGCCTTGGAGAATGCCCATGACTTCGACAAATCTTGCGCTATTCATTGTTTTGACCCCCTTGATTATTCAGAAAAGCATGATATTAGACAGGCCCATGAAATGGTGTTGTAACAACAACTTGTGCGACTCCTCCTGTTCATCTCACTAGTGGAGGACCCATTAGTGTTTTAGAGGTCCCTATACCCCTCAGTCTCGAACATTCATTTGTTGCATGACCTTCCATGTAACAACTTGTACACCAGAATTGCAGTCGACCTACTTTAGGAAGGTTCAACTCTTGAATTTTCTTAGTTAATGCATAGATTTGGCCTTGCAATTGCATAATATTAACATCTTCTATGGGTTTCATAATTCTCAAGCTCCCAGGATAACCTACCATAGCTTCAATCTTCATGGCTTACTCCAATGCTTCTCCCAAAGTAGCTATCCTTTATTGAGTCAAAGGGATACAGGTCAAAGGTAGCAACCCCTAAATAAACCATTCTCTCTGATGATCCTCATGAATAGGGTTTGCGAATTTCCCTATCACATCCTTAAATATTTGGTTGTATTCCCAAGCAAACTCACCATCTGTCTGCTTTATCTCCCACAACTTGGAGAGAGTTTACTGCTTCGACTATGGTAGCTGAAATTATTCTATAAACCTCTGCTTCACCTAAGCGAGCATGGATGCTTGCCCCTGAGATTATGGCTCAATAGCCCTCACTTACCACTTGAGACCCCGACCTCTTAGGGTAGTCTGGAACTCAACTAGCATGTTTGCATATAGAGTCACGCGAGACCTCCATATGCCTTCGCATAGAAACTAATGTTCCTTGACATCCTCATCCGATTTACCCCTAAATTCAGGGTATCAGGTGAGGGATCCTGTATTTTGATTCACCATTAAGGGATTTGCAATTCTTATTAAAATGAAAACTGAAGGTCTTGGTTGCAATATGACTGAAGAACTTTCCACGCTTCCAGTACTACCACTACTATGATTGACTGAACTTGAAGGGTTAGGAAAAAAAGAGATTACAGAAGGATTTACCGTAGAAATTTCCAGATTTGTAGATGGCGTTGGGGGGATGGTTGATTCAAGGCTGGTTCCTTTACCTCCAGAACAAAATTCTTTGATTTGGGGGGTATCGTTTCTTTGTAGTGCTATGTTTACATCTCGATGCAATCTGGCATCTTCTGGTGTTACATGTTCTGATTCTCCCGCAACTTCCTTTGAGTTGTTGGCTAAGTATTCTTCTTTAGTGGTGGTGTGTACCCTGACTTTTTCATCTGTCTCCTCTGTACTCCCTTCCTCTTGTCTGCTTCCTATAAAACTTTCACCTCTCTCACCAAATTTCTCCTTCAACCATCAGTTGGCCATCCTTCCTCATCTTTGCAATTCTTGCAACTCTTCTAACTCCCTTCTATGACTACTTTCAAAGCTGATCTCCCTCCATGACTGATTGGATATCTTCATCACTTTTCTCATCTGTTTCCAGCACCGCTTTTCAATAATAGAAGCCCTCCTTTAAGCTTATTCGTCCCTTGCACTTTTCTATCGACGATCCCCCATATCTCCCATAAAATCTTCCTTGACCTAACTCATGAACCCTCTCATAAACCACCCTCCCTCAAGCGCAGGGGTTTACACTGCCATTTCATTTGAAGGAATAAGTAACATTCCTTCTTCTACTAATAAAACCTTGACCCACAGAGGGATTTCCTGCAACAGTCTTCCTCTATCTCCTTCTCTAAATATAGCTTTGGATTTAGAAAAGGCTTGATGGATTTTTGTAGCGAGCTCGATGATGTAACCCTCCAAAGTAGTCCGCACCCAAAAGTCCACAACATGAGAGATGATCTAGTCGACAAATAGCCACTAGACCTTTCACATTCTAGTTATACCTATTCTTAACCCAATCTTTGTATTTTGGGGCTTCTTGTAGTCTATATAACCACTGAAACAACTCTTTGGGGAACTTGATCCAAAATATCTCGTACTAGTCATGAGTAGGCTTTGAATAGAAAACAATTCTTTTTACAACCCTAAATCATTTATGTTGCAACTAGGCTTCCTGCTGTATGAATGCGTCACACCTTATTTCCCACCAGTTCTCAACATCAGAATTATAGATCCAATGAGGCATCCTCTAAAATATCACTTTAAATATTGGTCCCAACAACATAACCATTTGTTGGCACAAGATCAAGACCAGGGTTCTCGAAGGTTACCAACATGGGTACCACTGTAGTCTAGGTATGCTGGCATATTCAACCTTGTGTAAGGGAAGGAGGTCTCACCCGAAGCATAGCCAAGACTTATGTGTTGAAGTGAGTTAAGGAGAACACAACATCAAATCCAGCTTCTGCACTTCTTAGATTCATATATTAACGACAAAGACATGCAATGATAATGATTAAATACTAGATATACAAGAGTGAAGTAATTACGCAACACAAACATAGATCCATGCACATCATAATACATCAACAAGTAAAGAATTTTTAGGGCCCAAAACAATCCCTTATATTATCAACAACATCATCAACCTGTCATACAACAGATGTGTCTCTCATCCAGACTCGAAACCTTACTACGAAAGCACATCAATACCAACAATGACCATTACAATGGTTATCATGACAGTGGTAACTTGATCCCAACCCTAACAACGATGACAACAACAATGCCTTACTCTCTTGTTTACCCATCAAATAGTTCAATAACCTTTTCCTCCCTGCACTACTTTCTTATTTATGCTTTTCCTTTGTCGCTTCTTAGATTCCTTCTTTCACTATCTTCTTGGCTTACCATTGGCGCTTGATGCTTTCGACCTTTTTTCGTTGCTTTTCCAACTGACTCATGGTGATTTTGACTGTTTCCGCTCTTGTTATATTTCTAGTTAGTTATCAGTGCTTCTAACTGTTTCTGTTGCTTGTAGTCTTCCAACTGACATGCGACGCTTTCTCAATATTTCGACATTTCCAAAAATGGAGGGTGCAATAGGCCCTGATCACAACCGTTGACTCGTCTCGAGTCAACCTTTCGCTTCCTTCCCTAGCCCTTCTTCAAATGGAGGTCCCAACTTCGATACGATTTTGATGTCCTGCTGGAGGAAGTTGTCGTAATGCTCCACTCGATCCTGCCACTTTCTTGCTAAAATTGAGGCTCCCGCAACAAACTCTTGTGCGACTACCACATTTGGCTCCACGAGCTTAGTAGCCAACAATGTATTCCATTTTGTCTCTGCAATTAAATCTAGTTGTTGCATCTGGATGTAACGACCCTGCTTAAATAGATGTATAGGATTATTAATTGTAATTAATTTAATAATCTAACTGTCATAAAAAGTTAGCTAAACAATAATTATTTCTTAAATAATATTAACTAATTAATTATTATTTATTACTTATTCATGTCTGTCAAGGATTAATTAATTATTAATTAATAATCATTAATTAATGGAGTAAAGAATTAAAGGGGTTAATAAGTTTAATTTGTTAAAGACTTACGTATTCGGGAAGGGATAGGACATTAAATATAAGGATAAGATATTAATAAGGGATAAGATAAGATAATAAATACGAAAGGATAAAATAATAAATAATTGGATAAGGGGCATTAACTATGTGTAGGTAA
>JASDQU010735656.1:43450-69115 GCA_032191745.1 Picea mariana
TGTAGGCATCATTCCAAACTGTTTTCGAGAAGGAGCAATCCCAAAAGAGGTGTTGAATAGTGTCTTGATTATTTTGGCAAAGATGATAGTTGAAAGGGCCATGGAAACCTATTTTCATCAGGTTTTCGCCAGTTAGTATTTTTCCATGATATAGGGACCAAATGAAGATATTTATTTTGGGAAGAGTGTCTTGACAACAAATATTTTTCCATTTTGTTGAGGACTGGAGCACCCTTGAAGAGGAGAAGAGAATGTTGTAACCTTCTTTGAATGAATACCCATCTGTTCCCCAGCCTCGTCTATCTGAAATGTCTCTGAGTATAGGATCTACTCCTTTAAGTAGGGAAATCAACACTTGGGCTTGATTGTAGATGTGAACAGGGGCATCTCCCAAACTCCACGCCTTCCAGTTTCCATCTTCGTTCCATATTGATATATCGAAGAGAGTGAGTTTCTGTTCTGAACTCAACCATCTTTTTAGGTCCCCAATTTATTCCCCTCGGGAGGTGATGTCAGCTCCCAAGATCGAGTCTTGCCAAAACTGATCGATTTTCCATTTCCAGCGATCCAAGAGAGGTGCTCTTTAAATAAAGGGATTGTGACTCTTATGAGTTTCCAGATTTTTGAGCCAGACTGGAGTCAGGAGTAGTGTCCATGCATCGTTTTCTGCCCCCCAGCCTGTTTTTTTTTGTTATGGCCATTTTCCACCATTCCTTTCTTCATTATATTATACTCCATAGAAGGTTGGCCCCATTTCTATTAAGTCACTTCGGGATCTTTGATTCCCAGTTCCCCACTTTTTTTGGGTGAGGTTACTATATTCCAATTCACTAGATGAAATTTTTTGGAGTTGGATTTCCCCCCTTGCCACAGGAATTTGCAGATGAGATGGGCCATGCCTTTTATTGTAACACCCCAGGGCCGAGCCCCTGCTGAATTGTAATTATGTTTATAGGCTGGTGAGCCAAGTGTTATAAGCTGGAAGACTTATATGTTTATTAGGCTGGAGAGCCTCGATGCTTAAGGCCAATGAGCCTATTTTTGTGTATGTAAACACTCATATCATTAATAAAATTACACTGCTGCATGTAGACCAACCGCAAAGAAAGAGTTATGGGGGACTAAGCTCCATTAAGAAGGGTAAGGGAAGGGGCTAAGTGTCTAGAATTAGGGGCTAAGCTAGAGGGCTTACCTCTAAAGGAATACTTTTATATTATTATTTCCTAAAGGCTAAGGTTGACATAATCTGTGTTGTCATAAGTTCTTGGGGAAAGGGAACAAGTGTTAAGTGGAGCTCATGCATCTTCAAGAAGACATGTGTCAACTTAGGGGCATGCAATTTTAAGTGGGAAAATTCATCTCAATGGGGGTGCTCTTGCCATTCTCACGACCGTTTCCATTCTCGCAAGTTTTCCATCTTACTTGATTCACCCACTGATACATGCATTGATCCATTGCCTTCATCATTGACCTCTACATCATTCACGCACCCTGGAACTGGCAGGCACTTGAGCTATCCCGTACTTGTCCTATGAAGCACAACACACCTGTACTTTTTCTGAGCTCATACCGTGCCTCAATGATTTTCTTTTGCTGCTATGCAGTTCCTTGACTGAGCACGACTTACTGCCATCGCCTGTTCTATACCGAGCTTTGTTGTTTCCAACAACCTTACTTGAATTGACTTAAGAGCTGGATTGAAGAAGCAAGTTGTCAAGCCTATGGTTTGAAGAGGCCAGTCCCGAGGCCCATGGACTGAAGAGGCAGGTTGTCAAGCCTATAAGCAAACCTCTCTAGGTGAGAGAGGTTGTTGGGGAAGCGATTTTCCCAGAGGGAGCCCAATGACAACTATAGTTCTCGGAGAATTCTTGTCTGGCCTGCTGTTGAAGCCTTGAAAGGGAAGTGGGGCAGCCAAAGGACTGTTGAGCAGAGAAGGGGCACACTTCCTGGGGTGGGACAAGAAAGCGGGGAATGAGAGGCTATAGGATATTAGTGTGAGTTGCCTCCTGGGAGAAAATCCTTCCTGTTGATCTACGCGACTTTCTTGTTGTCCTTGCCAAGCCTAGGAATCCCTTGCCCGATGGAGTTTAGTCCCAACTCGGGAGTGACCCACTGCTGAGCGTGATGAGTAGCATGGTTTAAGGATGGGAGGTTCGTGGGAGGTCTGCACGCAGTTGGTGGTCATCTATTGAAAGATAAGTACCAAATCGTTGTTCTCTGTATGATGTGTATCTTGAAAACAAGTTATAATGTTATTAGAATTGTCTGCATATATTGTGTGTATGTTTAATGTTGTTTCCGCATGAAGAAGTAGCATGAACAAAATGCTATAACTGTTTAATTTGCATTAGATAGATATGTATATAAATATATACGATATCAGAGCATGAAATTTATTCGGTGGCATGGCTTGACCTGTTGGTTTAAGGCCGAGGATGCTACGAAATGGTATCAGAGTGTTATTTGGAGTAGCATGGCCTAGACTGGGTGGCCGGGGGTGTTACAAAATGGTATCAGAGCAAGGAGAGACGTCCAGAAAGTGACGTTGCCCGACCAATTAATGGTTGGGGATTTCACAAATTTGTATCAGAGCCAAGGTTTCAACACTGATCCTGGATGGTCCATGTTAGTGGAAGTTGAAGCAAAAATTTTGGAAAAGAATCATTGTCGAAATGGACAAAATTCTAGTTCAAATCCCATGATTTCTACACGGAACCTGGATGGGCCATGAATGAGGAATTCAGAGAAAATCCAGAGAATTTTGATGTACAAAGTGTCGGAAGGGCATTGCGAGAACACTTGGATTGTGTTCGGAAGCACAAGAGGCATAACGGTTTAAGAAATGGCCACAAAGAAAGAAACCACAACAATCGTGGGGTTGGGCCCTAGGATTTGTTCAGGAGAAGGAGGATTCTTCACAATCGTCATATTTGGAGAAAAGTGCATGAAGGTTAACCTCCAAGTCATTCGGACTTCGCGACTTTGACAAAAGTTATGGGATATAAGAGCAAGAGGGGCCAAAGCCCAAAGTTCTGAAGTTCCGAAGAGGATCTACACCTTAGATTCGGGGGGGGAGTGTTCACCATTGGATTTGACCAAGGACGGATCAACTTGATTCGGGAGTTTGACATTTGGGAGAATTGGAGTGTGCTGATTCGCAAACCACTGAAGCCCAAAGTCCCGAAGCAAAAGAGAAGAAGTGGTGTGATAGGATGGCGTCACTAGTAGTGACATGGACACATGGGATGTGTGCCACGTGTCAGTGAGTTAAGAAACTTTGGATGATTTAAATACTAGTTAGAACGTGACACGTGCCCCTCGTCTGATTGGGCCATGTGTCCCTTTCTAATATATCTCCATGTGGGCCTCCTCTCGAGCATGGATGGTGCGACCCCTGATGGTCACAGTGGACGCGTGGTGCCATATCATGAAGTTCGGAGACTTTACACTCCAGAAGAAATGGTTCATGATGGAATGGGAGGAAGAAATCCCTGAAGTTCCATAGCACCGAATTAACGTGACGTAATGACGTCACCGGGGGTGACGTGGATTTATTCGAAGACTTGCAGTTCGGGAGAATTAGGGTGTGCAAGGTGAAATTCTTCGAAGTCCCGAGGCCCCGAAGCTTCGAAGTCCTGAAGCCTCAAAGTCAGGATTTCCATAGCAAGTATCAACCGTTGGATGCTGCGAAGACGTGGATCGTTGATCCACTCTACTTCGCGAGTTCGCCAATTTGACATTCCGAGAGGTTTGTTGGGAAGTGATTTGGAAACCACCGAAGCAAGAGTCCTTGAATCTCCGATCCACCGTAGATCCATCGTTCTTCGCGCGATTGACAATTGGTTGTTCTGTGATGTTTGGGACGCGTGGAAAAAGGGAAATCTCTGAAGCCCTAGAGCCTGAAGTTTCAAGGTTCTGGATAAGTGCCCAAATAATTAGCGCTGGGTCACAACCATGGTCACATGCGAACCAAGGGCGGAAGAAAAGGGGCTAGCACCCAAAATTTATTGCCGAACAGAGCTGGGCTTAGAGGAAGCTTGAGAGGTTCTTGATTGACCAGGGCCCGCTAAAAATGGAGTCGGATATTATTTTGTAGAACCATATTGGTTTATGTTATCATAGAAAATTATTATGCCTAATAGCCTGATAAAAAATTTGGTTGACTGTAAATTTTGCAGAGTTAACAAATGACATAACCAAACCGAATTGTTCCATGGTGTAGAGAAATGAAGGAGGCACAAGATGCTTACAGTTCAGAGAATGAAGTTAGATTAATGGATGTCCATTTGGGAGTTGAAGGATCGAACTCCAATGGGCATGGAGAAGAGATAGATAAAGAAGGGAGAATTATGAAAATAATTAAAAAGTTGCAAAAATATGTCCAAATTTACTGGGCAGATAAAAAAAAGCTTATGAGAGCGAGGGAGAAACATGGAGACTTCAACATGAAGTTGATGTAGAGCCTAGCAAGAATATAAAATAAATTGGACAAGGAGAGTGGCTCAAGCTAATCAGAAAGTCATAGGTTTCCTGATGAGAAAAGAAGAACAATAAGTGTTAGCAGGCATCACCAACACTCCCCGAGGCATTCCAATAAGAGAACACACAATAGCTCATGTCCATCCCCTGTCAAGAAGCATAAGAGGTATGGGGTGGATGAGCCATGAGGGGAAATGAACAAAATAAAACCTCCTACATTTGATGGGGAGCACAAGAAGGATGAAGATGCAGAGACATGGCTGTTGGGAATGATAAAGTATTTTCAATTGCATAATTATTCTTCTCATGCAGAAGGAAGAATTACCATCTATCAACTCAAAGGAAAGGCATCCATGTGGTGGGATCATCTTGTGCAGGTGCAACACATTAAAGAGAAAAATGTTACTTGGAGGGAATTGAAGAAGTATTTCGAAAATAAATACTTGACTAAGAGATACTATGACAAGAAAATGAAAGAGTTCTTTGAACTCAAGCTTGGGAGTATGACAATAGATGAAGATGAAATCAAGTTTTTAGAATTGCCGAAGTATGTTTCTTTCATCAAGGATGAGATAGTTAATATTCAGAGGTATTTGAGTGGTTTTCCATCATTCATTAGTGAAAAAATACAATATGATGATCCCAAAACATTGGAGGAGACCATAAGGCAAGCTAAGTGCCTATACGATCAACAAAAAACAAGGCCAACTTTCCAAAAAGATTTGGAAGACAAGAAGAAATTCAAGATGGATCAAAGGAAGAAGGGAACTAAGCCACCATTCTTTAGAAATAATCCTCAGGGACAACCAACTTCTAGAGAACCCAGAACGATTGAGATAGGTGGTCAAAAGCCAAGGCAACCACCTATTCAATCTTGGGGTTGTAAAGGAGATAATATGTTTAGAGATTGTCCTCACAGAAGTGACAAAATGAGAGTTGTTCACAATGTTCAATGAGCTGAAACAGTGGAGGACATGGGCAGAAGTGTGCCCAGGATCTATGCATCTCTGGGCAACAAGCAAGCCAAGTATCAGTCACATATGATAGAAGTGGAAGGTATGATCCACAACCGAACCATTACTATTTTAATTGATTCAGGAGCTAGTCATAGTTATATAGATCCTAAGATGGTGGAAAGTTTGCATTTGCCAAAAAACAAGCATGGAAAATCTTGGTTGGTGCAACTGGCTACCAGAGCCAAAAGAAAACTTAATGAGATGGCTAAGTCATGTCTTATGGACATGAATGGACTGAGCACAAGGGAAGATTTGAACATCTTGCCTTTAGGATCCTATGACTGTCTAATTGGGATGGATTGGTTGGACCAACATCATGCTATCCTAGACTATCATAAAAAGGAGTTTACTTGCTCGGATGAGAAAGGGAACCTAAGGAAAGTGAAGGGAATTCCTAGGGCAGTGACTATCAGAAATTTTTTGGCAATGCAGCTGAAAAAGTGTTATAGGAAGGGTTGTTAAATATTTGCAGCCCATATGGAGGAAGCATCTAAAAATAAGGTACCAAACCTAGAGGATCATGAAATCCTGGAAGATTTTGAAGATGTGTTCAAGGAGGTACCAGGACTACCCCCAAATAGAGATATTGATTTTTCTATAAATTTAATGCCTGGAGCAGCTCCAATATCAAAAAATCCTTACAGAATGAGTTCACTAGAATTAAAGGAGTTGCAAATGTAGCTTGAAGAACTTCCAAAGAAGGGGTATATATGCCCAAGTGTGTCACCTTGGGGTGCCCCAATCTTGTTCGTGAAGAAGAAAGATGAGGCATTGAGATTGTGCATCGATTTCAAACAGTTGAACAAAGTGACTATAAAGAACAAGTATCCTCTACCAAGGATTAATGATCTCTTCGATCGGTTGAAGGATGCAAGGATATTTTCAAAGACAGATCTCAGGTCAGGATGCCATTAGGTAAGGATTAAAGAGGAAGAATATCAATAAGACCTCCTTTAGGACAATGTATGGTCATTATGAGTTCACAGTGGTGCCATTTGGGTTATCAAATGCACCAGTTGTTTTCATGTGCCTAATGAATGGTGTTTTCCGAGAATACTTGGACAAGTTTGTCATTGTCTTTCTGGATGACATCCTTGTATATTCCAAGTCGAAACAAGAGCATGAGCATCATTTGAGGATGGTGTTGCAAGTGCTAAGAGAGCATCAACTGTATGCCAAAATCAACAAGTGCTCATTTTACCAAAATCGAATCCATTATTTGGGGCATATCATTTCAGAGGATGGGATAATAGTGGATCCTGATAAGATAAAAGCCATTAGAGAATGGTCAACACCAAAGAATGTGACCGAAGTCATATCCTTCATGGGTCTAGCTGGCTACTACAAAAGGTTCATTGTAGGGTTTTCAAGAATAACTCATCCCATCACTTCCTTGCAAAGGAAGGGGAGGAAGTTTCAATGGACAGAAGAATGTGAAAGAAGCTTCCATTAATTGAAGCAGTTGTTAACTAGTGCTCCAATTTTAAGGATTGTAGATCCAAATGAAGACTTCATCATATGCACAAATGCGTGCAAAGAAGGACTTGGAGGATTCCTTAGTCAGAACGGATTTGTAATATGTCTCGAGTCCAGAAAATTGAAAGAGCATGAAAGGCTCTATGCCACTAAGGATTTGGAGTTGGAAGCCATAGTGCACGCCTTGAAGAAGTGGAGGAACTACCTCATGGGAAAGAGGTTTGAGTTGAGGACATACATTAATGGTCTGAAATATTTATTTGATCAACCAACTCTAAATGCCAGACAAAGTAGATAGTTAGAATTTCTCAATGAATATGACTTTGATATAAAGCATATCAAGGGGAAAGAGAACAAAGTGGATGATGCACTCAGCAACAGAGTGCATGAGTTGCATGATACAACCATTTGCATGTACCAATCAGATTTGAAAGACAAAATTATGGAGGCTGCAAAATCAGATTTGCAATACATGGAATTGGTAACAAAATTGCAGCAAGGTAAAATGCAGCAGAAAGTTGAAGATTGTGAATTGGGAATTGATGGAATCCTCTTGTACAGAAAAATGGTTTATGTGTCCAATTCTCTTGAATTGAGGAGTGTGATTTTAAAAGAAATGCACATGGTACCTTATGCCGAGCACCCATGATATCAGAAAACAATTTCAACAGTCAAGAGCCAATATTATTGGCTAGTCATGAAGAGGGAGATTGTTGATTTTATTGCCAAATGCTTGGAGTGTCAAAATGTAATGGCTAAGAATAGACACCCAGCTGGTTAGCTACAACCATTACCCATTCTTGAGTGGAAATGGGAAGTTGTAACAATGGATTTCATCACAGGATTTCCTATAACAAGGAAGCAACATGATGCAATCATGGTGGTGGTGGACAATCTTACTAAAGCTGCCCATTTTATTCCTATGAAGGTTACTCACAAGGCAACTAACGTTTCTGATATTTATATGAGGGAAGTAGCACGTTTTCATGACATACCCAAGACAATTGTGTTTGACAGAGACCTAAAGTTTACCTCAAAGTTTTGGAAGGGGTTATTAAAAGGGTCCAGAACAAATTTGAACTTCAACATAGCCTATCATCCCGAGTCTGATGGGAAAACAGAAAGGGTGAACCAAGTGATAGAGGATATGCTAAGGATGTATGTGATGGACAAACCATCTAAATGGGAAGATTATCTACACTTGGTAGAATTTTCCTACAACAATGGGTATCAAACATCACTGAATATGAGCCCATTTGAAGCACTTTATGGCAGAAAGTGCAACACCCCAGTAAGATGGGACAACCCAGCTGATAGGGCAATGGTTGGGCCAGAGTTGCTCAAGGAAATGGAAGAGCAAATGCTGAAGATTAAACAAAATTTGAAGGTTGCCCAAGACAGGCAAAAAAACTATGCTGATAAGAACATAACTCACAAGGAATTTAAAGTAGGGGATCATGTATTCTTAAAAGTGAAGGCCAACAGAAGCTCCCTGAAGTTGGGAAATTGTTCAAAGTTGGCAGCCATATATTGTGGGCCGTTTGAAATCCTAGAGAGGTCCAGTAGCATATATGTTTGCATTGCTTGCATCTATGTCTATACATAATTTATTTCATGTCTCATTGCTTAAGAAATATATACCTGATGCTAATCATGTTATTGATTGGAATGTGATTCAGGTGGAGCAAGAAACCGCTTTTTAGGTGCATCTGGTGCGCATACTGCACCAAAAAAGAAAGCAGCACTAGAATCGAGCCATAGGGCTTGTAAAAGTCCAGTGGACCTGGTACGGTCCTGAGGACGCAACATGGGAGCATGAAGATGCTATGCAGACAGAGTACTGACATCTTTTTGAAGATTTTGGAAATATTGTTGTTGTTGTATAAATAAGTTACACCGAGGATAGTGCAAAAATAATGGGATGGGATAGTAACAACCCAAGGTCGAGCCCCTGTTGAATTGTAATTATGTTTATAGGCCGGTGAGCCAAGTGTTATAAGCTGGAAGACTTATATGTTTATTAGGCCGGAGAGCCTAGATGCTTAAGGCTAGTGAGCCTATTTTTGTATATGTAAACACTCATATCATTAATAAAATTACATCGCTGCGTGTAGGCCGACCACGAAGAAAGAGTTATGGGGGAATAAGCTCCACTAGTAAGGGTAAGGGAAGGGGCTAAGTGTCTAGGATTAGGGGATAATATAGAGGGCTTATCTCTAAATGAATAATATTATATTATTATTTCCTAAAGGCTAAGGTTGACATAATCTGTGTTGTCCTAAGTTCCTGGAGAAAGGGAACGAGTGTTAAGTGGAGCTCATGCAGCTTCAGGAAGACATGTGTCAACCTGGGCGCATGCAGTTTTAAGTGGGAAAAGTTAGCTCGTTGGGGGTGCGCTCACCATTCTCACAACCGTCGCCATTCTCGCAAGTTTTCCATCTTACCCGATTCACCCACTGATTCACGCATTAATCCATTTCCTTCATCGTCGACCTCTGCATCATTCACGTACCCTGGAACCGACATGCACTTGAACTATCTCGTACTTGTCCTGTGAAGTACAATGTACCTTTACTTTTCATGAGCTCATACCATGCCTCAATGATTTGCTGTTGCTGCTACACAGTTACTTGACTGAGCGCTGCTTGCTGCCATCACCTGTTCTATACCGAGCTTTATTGTTTCCAACAACCTTACTTGAATTGACTTAGGAGCTAGACTGAAGAAGCAGGTTGTCAATCCAGTGGTTTGAAGAGGTGGGTTTTCAGGCCCGTGGATTGAAGAAGCAGGTTGTCAGGCCTATAAGAAACACTCTCCAGGTGAGAGAGGTTGTTGGGGAAGTGATTTTCCCAGAGGGATCCCAATGACAACTATAGTGCTCAGAGAATTCCTATCTGGCTTGTTGTTGAAGCCCTAGAAGGGAAGTGGGGCAACCGAAGGAATGTTGAGCAGAGAAGGGGCACACTTCTTGGGGTGGGACATGCATGTGGGGAATTAGAGGCTGTAAGTTGTTAGTGTGAGCTGGCTCCTGGGAGAAAATCCTTCCTGTTGATCTATGCGACTTTCATGTTGTCCTTGCCAATCCTAGGAATCCCTTTTCCGGTGGAGTTTAGTCCCAGCTCGGGGGTGACCCACTGCTGAGCGCGATGAGCAGTGTGGTCTAAGGCTGGGAGGTTCGTGGGAGGTCTGCATGTAGTTGGTGGTCATCTGTTGAAATATAAGTACCAAATCTATATTCTCTGTATGATGTGTATCTTGAAAACAAGTTATAATGTTATTAGAATTGTCTGCATATATTGTGTGTATGTTTAATGTTGTTTCTGCATGAAGAAGTAGCATGAACATAATGATATAGTTGTTTAATTTGTATTAGATAGATATGTATATAAATATATACGGTATCAGAGCATGAAAGTTATTTAGTGGCATGGCTTGGCCTATTGGTTTAAGGCCAGGGATGTCACGAAATGGTATCAGAGCATTATTTGGAGTAGCATGGCCCAACCTGGGTGTCCAGGGGTGTTTCAAAATGGCATCAGAGCAAGGAGAGACGTCCAAGAAGTGACGTTGCCTGACTGGTTGGTGGATGGGGATGACACAATTTTATAAGAGATATTACAAAGAGATATAGGTCTAAATCTATCTAGGGTGGACACTCCATGTTCTTTTGGAATGAGTGCTAAAAAGGAGGAGTTGGTGGCTCCTCCCATTTTTATTTATTTATGCACGTCTCTTATCATTCTAATGAAATCTTGCTTGATTACATACCAATATTTTTTATAGAAATGAAGGGTGAATCCATCTGGCCCTAGAGCTTTATCCTCATTAAATTGATTGATTACTTTTAGGATTTTTGTTTCTTCAATTTATCGGTTGAGTTTGAGATTGTCTTCATCCGAAATTTTGCTTGGGATATGGCTAAGGAGAGATTCAGAGGGGGATTCCTTTGATCTTCTATATGAAGTATAGAGCTTGAGGAAGTGACTGGAGGTTTGCTGCTTGATTTGGTCAAAGTCCTTTATGGTTTTTCCCTCTGAAGTTCTGATTTCTGAGATTTGATTTTACCAAAGTTTGGATTTTGATTGCCTGAGGAAGAAGGAGGTATTTTGGTCCCCTGCTTTCAACCATAGGCTTCTGGACTTTAATCTCCAAATGATTTCTTCTTCTTTTAGTGCTTGAATGTACTATTTATGTATCTTTTGTTCAGACATTATATGGCTTTGTTGGAATTCTTTTATCTCCATTTCACCTTGAATATTTTCTTGCTGAAGCTTTTTTTCTTTAACCTTGGTCTGGATCGGGTTCGAAGAAGTTTTTGGCTAGGTTTTGAGGAGTCCTTTCACCAACTTCAACTTCTGCTTCCAGATGTAGATTGGGGAGCCTATGATCCACTGGTTCCAAGCTTGCGAAATAGAGGGGAGAAAATATGGCCGATCCATCCAAAAGGGATTGAATTTGAAGGGGATAGGGCTCCGATTTTTTTGTGGTTCAAGCAATAAAGAGATAGGTCAATGATCTGATCCTGCCCACAAGAGGATCAAAGAAGAGGATTTGTCTGGATGAGCAAGAAAAGAGGTACTTATTAAGAACCGATCAAGCCTAGCCATAATGTGACCTGGCCTTGCTCTTCTGTTATTCCATGTATACATACCTTTGGAGGGGGGAACATCAAAGAGGTCCAGATTCGAGATTAGATCATCCATTTTTTACTTGAATTGGTCCCTCACAATGGATCCCCCTTTCTTTTCTTTTATTCCTCTTGTGGTATTGAAGTCCCCAGCTATAATCAAATTTTGGGGGGGATTGTCATTGGCCAGATCCTGAAGGGATTGCCAGCACTCAGCTTTTTCCAAATAATTATTTGGCATATAGACATTCATAATTGAATAGAGCATACCTGTGGCTTTATTAGTTAGAGATACCTTCATCTAGAACTGGGACTGCAACTGCTCATCTAGCTTGAATTCTTTCGCGTTCCAAATTGTGCCAATTCCTCACGAGGCTCCTTTGGAGATGATTGCTTTTCCTTCTCGTTTTTTCCATTTTTTTTTTTCATTTCTTGGAGGGTTTCCAGATCCCTCATTTTTGTCTCCTGGAGTAGAAGGATTGAAGGATTTTATGTTTTTATTAACTTTCGAACTTCTTCTTTTTTATCTCTGCTCGCTAGTCCTCTACAGTTCCAGGAGACAACTTTCATCATTTATCAGAGTGTTCCCCCCCCCCCTCCCCCCCTCCCTTTTAGAGGGTTGAGATGCTACTCCCTTATGATGGCCTAACTTATTTTTTTTTCGGATTTACCCTCTTTTTTTAGTGCTTCCTCTATAGTTTTTTGGATGCCTAATTCCTTCTCTCGGTCTGCAGTTGATTCTCTTTTGTTTCTATGGGATTTTCTTCTTGATTTTTTTATTGTAGCTGGTTGGGTGATCTCTAGGTCTGTATCACTGTCAAAAGTTTCATGTCTTTCTTCTTTTGAAAAAACAAGGATCTCTGGGGGTGGGGTTTGGAGTAGATTTTGCTATGGTTTCCCCACTTGTTACCGTGATTTCTTTTCCTTTTCCTTTTTTGATTTCATGTTCTGTTTCTTCTTGTCTTTTTCTTTCATTTTATTCTTGACGGTCCCTGAGGTCATCCATGATATCTTCTGTTGGAAGTCCGACATACCTATTGTGACTTGATTCTCCTTTATGGGGGGAGCTTGGGGGTCTTTCTCTCGAGCCTGTAGTTTTTTCTCCTTGCCCTTGTGGGGGGTTCATGGTTGTTTTCCCAATAGTTTTTTTCTTTTTCGGCTGTTGCCATTGGTCCTATTTCAGATCTTGGTCCTGGGGTTCTTTAGCTTGTGGGCAACTTTTTGTGAAATGACTGTATTCATGACATGCTTTGCATTTGAAATGGATTTTCTCGTAATCGACCTGTTGAACATAAGACAAATTATCCAGAGTCAACTGGATTTCTTCTGGAAGACCTTTTTCCAAATCCACTTCCACACAAAGTCTGGCACAAGCTTGAATCCCTTCTCGTGGTTCAACACGAGCGATGTATTTCCCCAGTGAGTTGCCTATGTTTCTTAGGGTTTCATCGTTCCAACAGTGTAGAGGGAGGAACAACAACCTTACCTAGACAAGGAATGCTGAAGGGATATCATTTTCTGGGCTGATGTCTGGGGTCCATTTATTGAAATACATTCCTCTTGCCCCCATGAAATAAGGTCTACTTCGGAAAATCATATCCCTATCCTCTTTTTTGAATAGAAAGGTGAAGAAACCCTTACCACAAAAGGCCGCAGACATCTATCCCTAGATCAGTTTTCACCAGTTTAGTTCTAGCCAGCATGGATTTGGGGGAGGGTCACAGTCCCGTGAACCGCCCTATTAGTCAGTTGTTAGCCAGTGTAAGAGCTAGCGAGCAAGCCGAAGCAGGGTGCACAACCACCTTAGGGATCTCTTCCATTTTTTTTACGAATCTGGAGGGAGCTGCCTTGTGGAACTTTGCATAAGAGGAGATCAAGGCCTGGAAATCCGAAGATGAAGAGCCTGGGGGGGATCCCCCCTCTCAAAGGAGGCCATAATCGGCCCATGCGAGGTCGCGTGGGAGGGTCCGCGCGAAGCTGAAAACCAGAGTCCCTAGAGAACCCTAGCAGAGCTCGCACTTTTCAACATCTTAATACATATAGGAGAGGACTAATGGACAAAACATTATGAGATGTGTCCAAAATTTGAAACTTATAGTCTATGACAACAAAATAGTGCTTTGCAGAGGATTTCTATAAGCTACTAGAAGTATATATTTGAATAAATACTCCTAAAATAAATCAAACTTTAAAAAACATTAGACATTACTGAATAAAACCATGTTGGTTGCAAGCTTCCTCCTGGTTCCGTTCGTTAGTCATGGAATTATGATCCACATTCCATATTTCCACATCCCCTTGCTAATATTTAAATGTCTCCTTTTCCTTAACCTCTCGAGGCCCAATAGACAACCTAGTAATTGAATGGGCCATGGAATTAATTCTTACTATTCTAATAACTAGATGTCGGAGCGCTGCACACTCAACTTGAAGTTCCTCAATTTATCGCTTCTGGCTATGTAGATTTTCCATTATGAATGTATCTTTAGAATCCCCAGTGTCATCTTGGGAGTGCACTCTACTAGTTAATGAAAATATTGAATTTCTATTATTAATGTTTTAATCCTCTTGTCTTCTCAGGACAATGTGAATTTCAATTGTTTCACACAGAGGGCATCTCCTAGCATTCCCATGCTCCATTTTAGATTCCCAACATGACACTTCTGCAATCCTTTTTTCACCGCTCACCACACTTAAGATAGAAATTCTATTATCATTGTCCAACACTCCAATAGGGGCGAAGACAAAGGTTGAGGTGCTAACCTTTGGCATAAATATGAACCTTTGGTATAGAGCAACACAAAACATCAAATTGACTGGAAAGCCACAAAATCCATAGAGGTAACCCTGCAAAACTGAGTTTCCAAGCCACCAAGAAGAACCCCACAAATCAGAGCCCAAGTCAGAGCCACCTATTACTCTTGAACTAGGGTCAACACAACAAAAATCCAACAAAAAACTAGTTCTAAGATCCCACGAGGACAAACTAGAAGGGTGAAATTCTGATACTAAACCCCAATTCGAACCCATCTGAAGAAAAACCAAGCTAGTGGGAAATTAATAATTTTAAGTTATTTTAAAACAATAACAAATATATGAAACTAATTTGCCTACACCGGGGGTAATTAAGTCCCATTGAGACTTATGAACCAACCAAAACTTCAATATATGAAATTGCGGGCGTGCACAAGCGTGTGTATAACATTAAGATAGCTTGGGTAAGTTAATGAAGTTTCACACCTAGTTGGTTACTATAGTACTTGCTTTGGCATTTACTAACAAGTATTGCATGGCAGCTTAGTCCCTGCCAAGGAAAGTTTGAAAATGTTTGAAAATGAAGAATAATTTGGCTACACAAAGAAAAGCACCAATCAATCACAAAATGAAAGCACATAGTTGGAATTTCTTTCCCTGCTAAGCAAGTTTGAAAATGGAAAACATTTCAGCCACAAACAACAAAGCACCAATGAATCACGAAATGAAAACAGGTAGCTAGAATTTCTTTGCTTGCCATGACTGTTTGAAAATGGAGAATATTTCTACAATAGACAACAAAGGGTGAATGAGTCACAAAATAAAAACACGTAGCTGGAATTTCTTTGTTTTGTTTTGCTTTGATGGGGAGGTTTGTTGCCTATAATGCGTAAACAAGTCTGGAATTTTTTTAATATGGATATTATTTTTATTTATTAAAAATAAAAAGGTGGTAGATGGTAGAGCAATATGTAATTAGCATGATCAACAAATTAAAAACTCAAAATGCTATTGTACTTAGATAAATGTTAACTATAAATTGTGTATAGTGTTTAAATTTATATATATATATTTAAAATGGTTAAGAACATGTGTTTCCTCTTAAGAGGTCACAAGTTCAAATCCAGAGGGAGGTAGGGTATGTATACCTTCGTAGACTTTACCAGTCAAATCGCTGGGCGGGAAATATATTTTAGTTGGCACTGCAGTACTTGCAAAAACACTAAGACTGAGAAAACATGTAAAAAAT
This sequence comes from Picea mariana, assembly GCA_032191745.1. Lineage (NCBI taxonomy): Eukaryota > Viridiplantae > Streptophyta > Pinopsida > Pinales > Pinaceae > Picea > Picea mariana. Next base: position 59,052 of record JASDQU010735656.1, read on the forward strand.
GTTTATGAATTACGACTTTCCCTAAAACAAATTTTTTCTCTTCAAAATGTAATTGGCATGTTACATAATATTTTACGTGGAGGACTTCATGGAAGTCCATTGTAGCTAAATGTTGGAAGCAAAATTTTCTCTTCAAAACGTAACTTGCATGCTGCATAGTATTTTGTGTGGAGGACTTCATGGATGTCCATTTTAGCAAATGTTCGTAGCAAATTTTCATTATTTGAAGAATGGATTATTATAACATAAAAATGTAAAAACTTCATTGTATTTTACATGACCGTGATACCAACTTTTCTCTATATTAAAATCAAAGGTTTATTTGTATTTAAAATAATTGTATTTTGAATTTGTCACATGTTATTTTGATCATCGGATCATATTGCGAAAAAATATATTAAAATCAAAGGTTTATTTGTATTTAAAATAATTGTATTTTGAATTTGTCACATATTATTTTGATCATCGGATCATATTGCGAAAAAATATATAACAATGTAAAAGTTAAATGATAGTTATAGATAGCGATTGTTATTTAAATCATAGATATATGCACATAAGATGAGTATAGTAGGAAATATATAAATTTTGTGTATGATCTTAAATCTTTTACTATCACTAACCATGAAATTACCAATGCACGAGGGAGGGAAGTAAATTGGATAATTGGAGCAATCTGAGTGTGAAGTAAATACTTGACATATTCGTAAGTTAACTTAACATCTCTATGTTATATTTTGAGGAAGATCACTCAAGCATATACAATATAGTGCAGGCTGTTAGATTTCGTTGACCTTGGGAACTTGTGAAAACTTGTCGAATTAGTGGCTGCAACCTATGCCTTGTCCTTGCTATCATCGTTGCATGTGAATTGAGCACACACCATGCATTTAAGCTTCTGCATTGTGTTCTCTAGAAATCTACATCGAAGCCCATCTTCCCAATATAGAGAGATCATTGAGTTCTAGACGTTCTATCTATTGTTTCAACATTGGTAGGACGTTGTTATGCCTGGCACAATTGGGAGGTATATAAAATTTAATTTTTCTACGCTTTCATTCTTCGCCATTAATGCCTATTTTCTAGTACTGAAATAAAGAGATTGCTGATGATTGGGCTTGTAACCTGAATGTGTATATACATTATTGTATGATGAAGAGGAATTTATAGAACTCTGCCAAGGCCTTTTAGGCATAGGGAAAAGTCTCCTCTAAGCCAATTGGTATGGTTGGTTTTTTGTTATTTTTCTTTATTGCATCGTTTTTTTTCCCCTTCTCATTTATATATGGGAAATGATTTCTAAGGCCTTTTTATGTGAGCTCCAACAACTTATAGGTATGCTATTCTTCAATGATAAACAAAGAGGCATTGTTGAGGCCCTTCTGGGGTTTGCAATGTTTGGTGTGTTGGATGTGTTTTGTTGGGGGTTATCGATTTCTTTTCAATGCTCATAATCAATTAATGCTCTTGTGGGATTTTCATTCGGCTGATGGTCTATTTTCTTGGACATGTTCATTTCTTGGACCAATGAGAAACACTCACAAGTCATTGCATCTTACATTGAGGTAAGCCACACTCTTATTCAATCATACTCTACCGATTCAAACTTACACTTTCCCAGTTTTATCACCAGAATGCGATCTGTTCTTTCGCTTTCCAATAGAATTAGCAAATTTGGATGTCTCTCGCATAGACTCTTCCCCCTTGTGTTTCTGTGTGCGAGAACCCTCCTACATATGTTTCTAGATATGTGTTTTGTTTCAAGATGTGTTTTGGGTGAAACTAATCACATATTCCATTTTTGGGTATGTAACATTCAATCTTGGGAGGATTCTGTTGAGTGAATCATTGAGTGTTATGCTATTGGCTTATACTTTTCCTTGCATTAGTTTTTGAAATACACTCGAATCTATATCAAGCATATGGTTGAAAAGAAGGCTAAATGTGATCTGTCATGGAAAAATTTAGGAGCAACACTTGTGTGAGGCACTGCTCATCTATATTATGGGATTTGGATAGATGTGGCCGCTATATCACACTATTTATTAATGGCCACCTGCATTAAAAAATAAGGTGCCTTGCCACACTCATTTCGTACTTAATTGCCACACTGAGAAAACAAATTTGCAATTAATTATGTGTTTTTTGGCAATTTAAGGCACATTAAAGATTTATAGATTTTGAAGGTGCCTTTACCTATTTAAGGTGCATGGAAATACATCTTCTAGTACATTTAAATTTTCAAGTGTCCTTACTTGTTGAAGTTGTAGGTTCCCTACTAAGATATTTTTCACAATTTGGAATTTTGTTTATGCCAAATGCCATGCAATTGTTTGTTATATTCTCTTATTTTCACAACTCTAGTTTGAAGACTAAACAACTATTTCTTTATATCCCCCTAATACAATGAGTCTACTTCTTTTTGTTTTATTTGAGCAATTAATTCTATGCTTGGGACCAGGGGACAAATGGTTACTATTTCCAACCTATCTTCCAATTCCTAGGTCTAGAGCATATGCACAGTGGAAGTAACAAATTTTGATTTGTATTATTTTCGACTTCTCATGGGAGCTGAGAACACCATGGAGGTTAAAAATAGACTCTCAGCTCACTAGGATTCATGGTGGATGGGAAATCATTTCTTTCTGTCTCCACTGATTTCTCCCTCTACCCTGGTAAGTATTTGGCTGAAAACTACTCTAAACGAGAGACTTTTTCTTAAGTGACATATAATATCTTTCAAATGCTAGAATACATTTCAAAATCTAAGGCAATTGAGCTTAATTACCTAGATTGAAAGCTTATGTTGAAAACTTGGCTGGATTGGCCTCACAGGTAACGAAAAGCTATGGAGTCATACTGGCTAAGACAAAGCTTGAACCATGGGAGGTAGCTGTAATTACTTTTGCCTCTTACACCTCTTTTGCTTCTAGTGGAATTGCATCTTGAATTGTTTTATGCATCTCAAATGGTTGTGACTTACTTACCTACCGAGAAGGAACTGCATCAAAGTTTGCTTAAGGTGGTGATTGGAAATTTCAGTTAAGGTATACGAGTGGTGCAATGTGTAAGATTTAAGATGAACTAACATTCATTAAATGCATTTAAGGAAAGTCTATATTGCCAATGAGATCATATTTAATGGAAGTTGAGATTACTAATGAGATTGCTGTTGGGCCGAGAATAAGACTTCAAATTCACAGCCAATAAGATTTCAAAAAAACAAGTTTTTTCACTTATATTAAATGATACAATATACAATGTTAAGATTTTCCTAAGTTCAACTTTAGCGTTGAACAAAATATTAAAAGTCAAAGGTTAACTAATAGGAGGTCAACGATAAATTGAATTCTATAGTATCGGCTGAAGGTAGGGACTAATAACTCTTAACAAAGGCATTCATGGGAAAATAACCCTTAACAAGTTGGGAGCTAAAGTTTAACTCTTCAACATTGATGTATATTTTTTATCACCACATTATATAATAAACTAGCCAATGGGATAACAAACTTGGAAAATATTAAGATATTTTTTAAGTATATTATGTAATAAATTAGCCAACATGCTAACAAATTTGGTAAATGTTAAAGATTATTTTTAATTATACGAAGGATTGATTGAACAAGAACAATTAACTGAGAAAAAAGTGAATATGTCAAAAGCAAGATTTGAACCCGAGAGGGAAGTACACCAATTTATCATCTCAACCAATCAAACTAAATCCATTTGACTTGATTTATTATTGTAATTATGTTAATATCATTGACTGTTATTAAAGCCATTTGACCAAAGTTTAGTACTTTGTCCGATAAAAAAAATGTATTAACAAGGTAAATGTGTAAGATTAGAACAATGCAAATCATATAATCAATGAATTTTATCTCTCTTAGGATGTATTAGCAACTTAAATGTGAAGGGTTAGAATATTGCAAACCATGTAATCAAATCATTTTATGTGGAGTAGGATGCATTAACAAACTAAATGCGAAGGAAATAATAGTGTGAATCATAAAAAATAAAATAATAAACTAATTTGTAGGGTCACATCAGACACCAAATTGATGCATGAGACCCCCTTGTTTGTGGGACAAGGGACCCTCTTTGACACATAGATTTGACTACTTGATGTAAATACCCTACCCCCCTCTAGATCCGAACATGTGACCTACAAAGAAGGAATTTTGAATAATTTAATATAAACAATTGTAAAAGAAGCGTGATTTATAAAATATTACTTAGATTATTTTTTTTGTCATTCTAAAAGTCGGTTTTAAAGTAAAAATCTTTAAATTGATATGATAGTATTGTATATTCCTATAATACTAAAATTGAAACTGGGAAACTTTTATATTAATAATAAAAAGAACCGTAGTAGAACTAAACAACCAAAATACATTGTTCTTAGAGGCTCGAGAGATATTGAGCACAACACCTCATTTTCCAGAAAAAATCCTAGCATTTAGTACTAGTGTATATCCTATAAAAACAACCTAATATCAACATAACTTTGAAGTACATTAATAACTAAAAGATATTGTATATAATTGCCTCTTCCATTCCTTGCATAGAGTGCTTTGTTTCTAGATCACCTATTTTCATATTTTCAAAGGGCTCTTAGACTATATCTTCTTCTCTGCTTTTTTTATGCTTCACAACTTCCAAATTCAGATGATTGGAGTCACTCGACATTCCATTCTTGCTCCATTGAGTGATTCTAATATGGGCACATCCCTCTTCAAATTATGTTATCATCTAACTCAATTGGACAAAAATCCCCATAATAATTGCATATGTGAGATTAGTTGGTATTCTTGTTCCTAAATTTCCATTGTGATAGTGTGAAGAGTGTCCCTATTATCCTTTATTAATTCCTCATGCACCTATAGGATTCTTTGAATTTCTTGAATAGCCATGACTATAACTAAAAGTGCACAAAGACTTGGAAAAGAGATAACTAAGAATACAAAGGCGTAGGGCCAAAATACACCAAAGATTGCCTCTACATAGCCAGAGTCAGCCTAAGCTAGAGTGAGCATAAGCTAGATCACTCTCTAGGGCGCAGAGGAAAAATAAGATCCAACAAAGGACTAGTAAACCAGAAGGGAGAGTTACCAAAATTCTAGAGGAGCTTGAGACTAAAATTTACCAATAGAAAAATGAGCAGAGCTGGCAAAAGATTGAATTTTAAACCAAGAAACAAAGATATGAAATATGGTTCAAATTCCAACCTGAATCCAATGCCTGGCCACAAAAAAAGAGTATAATGAACACCATAAATCCCTGAAGAGAATTGCTTGCATCCCCTGTAAATTGTCCACTTGGAATTCACTATCCCACCTACATCAGATGGTGTTCCACTTAGACATTCAATTGCACTTAAGATCGGTAATTTGTGCATTCTCAGATGAGCGTTAGGTCACTTCATGATAATGAAATACCTTGGGATCGAGTTTACCTCATGTTGGAAATGTGATTATGTAAATGTACTAATTGAAAAGTGGATCAAATTTCTAAGGAATGGCTTGATAAAATATGGATCCATTAAGCCTTAACATGCCATTTTTTTTCCGTTATAGCTTCATTGTCCAATCGACCGAATTTTACGTTTTGTTCTCTCAAAACTTGGAGAAACTTAATGTTTTGAAAACAAGCCACCTCTTGGTTTATTCTTAGAAGAATCAAAGAAAGCTTGTGATTTTTCTCCCTGGTGGTTTTATATATAGGTTGAATAACAACTAAGGAATCTCCTTTCATAACAATGAAGGAAATTTGTCAAACTCTATCCAACTTTGAACCTTGGAGAAGGGCATATGCCTCTGTCTGGTTGTTTGTGCAAATTCCAAGATTCCATGCATAATGTAGTTTCATTTGTCCCTTGAGATCTCGCAGGATTCCCCCCCACACCAGACACCCCTATATCCCTATAATACTAACATCACCAATGATATCAATGCCATATCTACAAACCTTACTTAATTATAATTATTGATGATGGTTATTAACGTCCATTGAGACCAACTTTGGTTTATTAGACCTTAAGAAAAAAAGATAAGGAGTTAATTGGTTTGATTTATAATTTTATTTGTGTGCTCAATTTTTTTAAAGAGAAGCATTCCTAAAACCTTATAGTTTTGATGAGTTAAGAGGTTAAGAAAGTTGATATTGTAAAAAATATTCTAAAATCGAGATTTAATTTGGGTGCATGCAAAACATTTTAAGATAAAGTGATTTCCATCTTCGGCCCTCTTAGTGATATATATTTTTATAAATGCTCCCTTGCTCATACTCAAAAACATGTTTCTAATCAAGTTGCATTTCACTTCTAGAGTAGCTATTTGTTGCTTATGTTGAACTAGAGTACCCATAATTTATGGAAACTGAGAAGTGGTCCGATGTTCATTATCATGAATCTTTGAAGTGATTGAAAAGGTGGGAGGCTTATTGCATTTGATTAACTCCTCAAGATTATGGAGAGCATGTATGATTTCTTCCAACTCCCTGTAGTTCATTAGGACAATGCAAATACCAAGACACCAACGAAAAGTCAAATACACACTGCAAAACATGAACCAAAATAATCTTCTTTTCTGCACAATCACCACAAAAATTTCCCCAATTTGACCCTTTCTCAACACTATAACACCTAAGAACCCTGGACACAACAAAGAATTGGATCAACCAAGGAATCTCTCCACACTTCTTGAGATAAAGTGATAAAAAATAGAGTAACATACCACTCCACGAGGGCAAAAACCAAATAATAACTGAAAGAAGAAATTCAAGGGACCTCCTACAAAGATATATCTCAGAGACAACGACCCTCTTGGGTTTCCACATGAATTGAAATTATATATACCATATAGGCACATTACCAAACAAAAAGAAAGACTTACCATGTAATGGCCACACAACAAAATTAGATTCCCAACTTCCCAAGAATGCCTTCCTCTCCGTGGATCCATAAGCCCACCTTGACAAAGATAAACACCAAATGAAAGTTCAAAATTGTGTATTGCCATGAAGTTGAGCATGTGATGGGGGTATGCAAGTCTCTTCAATTTACTATCCTTGGTTTTAGAAGGAGGCGCATATATTATGACATATGAAGAATTAAATCCTTGACACATGTCTTTGTGCTCATTGGTATTTGATTAAGGTACATGTTGGTAGCTTGTGATTCCATTGATCCTAATCACCCCCATTTTTAATGCTGAGGCCTCTTTGACAAATCGATCCGCTTGATGATTATTCTCCCTTAGAACCTAATAGAATGCAATTTGATGAAAGTTGTCAACCTCTTCACGAGATTATGCTGATATAAATGCTAAATTATAGTCATACAGAGAGGTTTGGAACATCATTTAATTAATAATAGCACTTGAGTCTTTCACAACAATCAATGAATGAATTTGACAGTCATTAGCTATGCGTAGAACTTGTAGTAAGACACATTCTTCAAATTTCTTGTCAGAGGATTTCCCTAGACCCTATGCATAAGTTGATTCTACTGTTCCTCTTGTATCAATGATGACCCCCCCCCACAATTTCCACCCCTATGATATATTACAATTTTTATTTATTTGTTTTTTAAAAAATTGGAAGATAGTATATTAAGCAAAGGTCGTGGCAATGCACGCGATAAAAGTAGAAAAGAGTGGAATTCTTGCAAAAATAAGGTCCATAGAGGGATATCGAAGACTACTATGCTTGCTTGTAGCTAACAATTTCAAATGCTCAGAGTAGGAGCATACAAGAAATGTATTTACAGTGTAGACCCTAATAAAAACCCTAAGACTATACAAAAACAAACATTGCATCCGTTATTAGCTAGGAGGAGAAAAAACCTTTATACTAGAAGCATCCATTACTCACCCTGAAACTAGAGAATTGATATTAGGAAATATCAAATTTACCATAGGAGAAGAGGCTCAATATGAATAGGTAGTTGTAAACGATGGCACTTGAGTCTTATGGGGGTGAGCTTGGAGGTCCTCCAATTGGCTCCTTATAGCACTACATTCATCTTGAAGTTGTTGGAGCATCTGGCGATGTCAGACAAAATTTTTGAGGATGGTAATCACTTGAGTAGAGAGGATACCCAAGCAAATTTGCAGGGTCTATGTTAAATTATAGAGGTTTTCTACATCCTGCTCAAGCTGTGAGAGTAACACCTTGGAGTTAGCTTTCCCTCACTGCACCATGGGGTTGAGATCAACAGAGAAGCATAGAACAAAAAATGCTAGAATACCATAGAAAAAAAAGTAACAACAATGTCTTGGAGGCACCCGATGAAGTACCAACATAATTGTAGAGTGTGAACCAAATACACTCAACTTCACTCAGAAGATTAAATCCATAATGACCCATCTCACCAGAACCCATTCACAATGATGATTGATGATATGCTTGATCCTATCCATGGCAAGCATGACCATGTCACATCCAGTTGAGAGAAAGCATGAGGAGGGTTTAAACACAAAGTCTAGATAGGAGTTGTTAATGTGAGATGATGAGAGACTTGGTGGTTGCATGAAGTAGTTGATGCAGGTGGTGGTCATGTGGAAAGCTCCTAGTCTCTGCACTTGTTTAGGTTGCTTTGTATTTATTCACAGAGACGTGAGATAAGGACATTTGAGAGAGAGCTTTGGTTGCAACAATCTACTACAGTATCAATGCCTACCCTCACATTTGTACTTGTCCCTACCTTCCAAGCCATAAATCTTATACCTATAATTGGAAAGGCCAATGTTAAATCCCATTACTAGTTGGAGACATTTTGGGTAGGATTTTGTCTTTGTCAAATCTTGTCAATGATTGAATCTAGGGATAGGTGTTTATTTATAAGTATACGCCTCCATAAGCTATCTTGAGTAATGAAAACCCATAGAGAATTTTCCGCAAGAGCCTTACCAAAACAGTGGAGTTCCTTTAAACCCCATCCTCCCATGGATTTTAGCTTTGATAGTTGCTTCCATGCAACCAAATGAGAGCCAAGGAACTCAACACTATTCTTCCAAAAGTAATCGAAACATATATTTTTGATACTAGTGAGGACCCCTTTTGGAATATAAGCTAGAAAATTCCAGTAAATAGGAATATCTTACAACACTGATTTTACTAGTGTTAGCCAACCGCCACACGATATCTATCTATTGCACTGACAATTGATCCTCTTCTCAATATGTGATAAAAACCACCTCCAATATGCCTTCACTTAATTATTGGGTTTTAGGATGAAACCCAAGTATTTGACACCCTCCCTAATATCATGAGCAGAGAAACAAAAAATAGGTTGAATTTGAACATGTTCCTCCTCTACAAACTCTGAAAAGAAGATGGTAAAATTTTCATCATTTATTAACATTCCTATCACATCACATAACCAATCTAATATTTCCTTCAACTTATTCCCTTTTGAAGCTTCACACAGGGAAACAATTAATATATCATCTATGAACAATAGGTGTGATAGGTTCCCATTTCTTCCTATTTGAAGACCCCTCACTGAATTCTGACTTTTTGTAGCCTCCAAAGCATGATTGAGTCCATCCACAATGAGGATAAATAAATAAGGCGACATCGGGAAGCCCTAACAGAGGCCTCTGCCATCCTTGAAGAAAGGGAACCATGCCCCTTTTATTAGGATAAGAAAGGATATTGTCATGATACAAGTCATTGTCCCTTTCACCATATCCAAGCATAAACCAATTTGTAGGAGCAATAACTGAAGGTAAAACTAGGAGACACGATCATATTCTTTAGATAGGTCTATCTTTAGAATCAGAACAACACTCTTTTGAGTTTTAATGGTGTGTAATCCCTCTTGGGAAGACCCAATGGCATTATGAATGAGGTGACTTTTTAGGAAGCCAACTTGTTCAGGACTAATAAAATTAGAGAGAAAGGGATTTATCCTGATAGTTATAATCTTCAAAATAATTTTGTAAATGCAATTACATAAAGTTATGGGTCAAAATTCCATAAAGGATGAAGGATGATCAATTTTAGGAATGACAATGATCAAGGTAGAGTTGAGACTGGGGAGAACATTACCTAAGGTCCTT
>JASDQU010735656.1:73207-87852 GCA_032191745.1 Picea mariana
AGAGATCATTGAGTTCTAGACGTTCTATCTATTGTTTCAACATTGGTAGGACGTTGTTATGCCTGGCACAATTGGGAGGTATATAAAATTTAATTTTTCTACGCTTTCATTCTTCGCCATTAATGCCTATTTTCTAGTACTGAAATAAAGAGATTGCTGATGATTGGGCTTGTAAGCCGAATGTGTATATACATGATTGTATGGTGAAGAGGAATTTATAGAACTCTGCCAAGGCCTTTTAGGCATAGGGAAAGTCTCCTCTAAGCCAATTGGTATGGTTGGTTTTTTGTTATTTTTCTTTCTTGCATCGTTTTTTTTCTCCTTCTCATTTATATATGGGAAATGATTTCTAAGGCCTTTTTGTGTGAGCTCCAACAACTTATAGGTATGCTATTCTTCAATGATAAACAAAGAGGCATTGTTGAGGCCCTTCTGGGGTTTGCAATGTTTGGTGTGTTGGATGTGTTTTGTTGGGGGTTATCGATTGCTTTTCAATGCTCATCATCCATTAATGCTCTTGTGGGATTTTTGTTCGGCTGGTGGTCTATTTTCTTGGACATGTTCATTTCCTGGACCAATGAGAAACACTCACAAGTCATTGCATCTTACGTTGAGGTAAGCCACACTCTTATTCAATCATACTCTACCGATTCAAACTTACACTTTCCCAGTTTTATCACCAGCATGCGATCTGTTCTTTTGCTTTCCAATAGAATTAGCAAATTTGGATGTCTCTCGCATAGACTCTTCCCCCTTGTGTTTGTGTGCGCGAGAACCCTCCTGCATATGTTTCTAGATATGTGTTTTGTTTCGAGATGTGTTTTGGGTGAAACTAATCACATATTCCATTTCTGGGTATGTAACATTCAATCTTGGGAGGATTCTGTTGAGTGAATCATTGAGTGTTCTGCCATTGGCTTATACTTTTCCTTGCATTAGTTTTTGAAATACACTCGGATCTATATTAAGCATATGGTTGAAAAGAAGGTTAAATGTGATCTGTCATGGAAATTTTTAGGAGCAACACTTGTGTGAGGCACTGCTCATCTATATTATGGGATTTGGCTAGATGTGGCCGCTATATCACACTATTTATTAATGGCCACCTGTATTAAAAAGAAGGTGCCTTGCCACACTCATTTCGTACTTAATTGTCACAACGACAAAACAAATTTGCAATTAATTATGTGTTTTTTGGCAATTTAAGGCACATTAAAGATTTATAGATTTTGAAGGTGCCTTTACCTATTTAAGGTGCATGGAAATACATCTTCCAGTACATTTAAATTTTCAAGTGTCCTTACTTGTTGAAGTTGTAGGTTCCCTACTAAGATATTTTGCACAATTTGGAATTTTGTTTATGCCAAATGCCATGCAATTATTGATTCTTGCCATGCAATTGTTTGTTATATTCTCTTATTTGCACAACTCTAGTTTGAAGACTAAACAAATATTTCTTTATACCCCCCTAATACAATGAGTCTACTTCTTTTTGTTTTATTTGAGCAATTAATTCTATGCTTGGGACCAGGGGACAAATGGTTACTATTTCCAACCTATCTTCCAATTTCTAGGTCTAGAGCATATGCACAGTGGAAGTAACAAATTTTGATTTGTATTATTTTTGACTTCTCATGGGAGTCGAGAACACCACGGAGGTTAAAAATAGACTCTCGGCTCACTAGGAGTCATGGTGGATGGGAAATCATTTCTTTCTTTCTCCACTGATTTCTCCCCCTACCCTAGTAAGTATTTGGCTGAAAACTACTATAAACGAGAGACTTTTTCTTAAGTGACATATAATATCTTTCAAATGCTAGAATACATTTCAAAATCTAAGGCAATTGAGCTTAATTACCTGGATTGAAAGCTTATGTTGAAAACTTGGCTGGATTGGCCTCACAGGTAACTAAAAGCTATGGAGTCATACTGGCTGAGACAAAGCTTGAACCATGGGAGGTAGCTATAACTAACTTTGCCTCTTACACCTCTTTCGCTTCTAGTGGAATTGCATCTTGAATTGTTTTATTAATCTCAAATGGTTGTGACTTACTTACCTACCGAGAAGGAACTGCATCAAAGTTTGCTTCAGGTGGTGATTGGAAATTTCGGTTAAGGTATACAAGCGACGCAATGTGTAAGATTTAAAGATGAACTAACATCCATTAAATGCATTTAAGGAAAGTCTATATTGCCAATGAGATCACATTTAATGGAAGTTGAGATTACCATTGAGATTGCTGTCAGGCCGAGAATAAGACTTCAAATTCACAGCCAATAAGATTTCAAAAAAACAAGTTTTTTCACTTATATTAAGTGATACAATATAAAATGTTAAGATTTTCCTATGTTAAACTTTAGCATTGAACAAAATATTAAAAGTCAAAGGTTAACTAATAAGAGGTCAACGATAAATTGAATTCTATAGTATCGGCTGAAGGTAGGGACTAATAACTCTTAACAAAGGCATTCATGGGAAAATAACCCTTAACAAGTTGGGAGCTAAAGTTTAACTCTTCAACATTGATGTATATTTTTTCACCACATTATATAATAAACTAGCCAATGGGATAACAAACTTGGAAAATATTAAGATCTTTTCTAAGTATATTATGTAATAAATTAGCCAACATGCTAACAAATTTGGTAAATGTTAAGATCATTTTTAATCATACGAAGGACTGATTGAACAAGAACAATTACCTGAGAAAAAAGTGAATATGTCAAAAGCAAGATTTGAACCCGAGAGGGAAGTACACCAATTTATCATCTCAACCAATCAAACTAAATCCATTTGACTTGTTTTATTATTGTAATTATGTTAATATCATTGATTGTTATTAAATCCATTTGACCAAAGTTTAGTACTTTGTTCGATAAAAAAATGTATTAACAAGCTAAATGTGCAAGATTAGAACAATGCAAATCATATAATCATTGAATTTTATCTCTCTTAGGATGTATTAGCAACTTAAATGCGAAGGGTTAGAATATTGCAAACCATGTAATCAAATAATTTTATGTGGAGTAGGATGTATTAACAAACTAAATGCGAAGGAAATAATAGTGTGAATCATAAAAAATAAAATAATAAACTAATTTGTAGGGTCACATCACACACCAAATTGATGCATGAGACCCCTTGTTTGTGGGACAAGGGACCCTCTTTGACACATAGATTTGACCACTTGATGTAAATACCCTACCCCCCTCTAGATCCGAACATGTGACCTACAAAGAAGGAATTTTGAATAATTTAATATAAATAATTGTAAAAGAAGTGTGATTTATAAAATATTACTTAGATTATTTGTTTTGTCATTCTAAAAGTTGGTTTTAAAGTAAAAATCTTTAAATTGATATGATAGTATTGTATATCCCTATAATACTAAAATTGAAACTAGGAAACTTTTATATTAATAATAAAAAGTACCGTAGTAGAACTAAACAACTGAAATACATTGTTCTTAGAGGCTCGAGAGATATTGAGCACAACACCTCATTTTCTAGAAAAAATCCTAGCATTTAGTACTAGTGTATATCCTATAAAAACAACCTAATATCAACATAACTTTGAAGTACATTAATAACTAAAAGATATTGTATCTAATTGCCTCTTCCATTCCTTGCATAGAGTGCTTTATTTCTAGATCACCTATTTTCATATTTTCAAAGGGCTCCTGGACTGTATCTTCTTCTCTTCTTTTTTGATGCTTCACAACTTCCAAATTCAGATGATTGGAGCCACTTGACATTCCATTCTTGCTCAGTTGAGTGATTCTAAGATGGGCACATCCCTCTTCAAATTATGTTATCATCTAACTCAATTGGACAAAAATCCCCATAATAATTGCATATGTGAGATTAGTTGGTATTCTTGTTCATAAATTTCCATTGTGATAGTGCGAAGAGTGTCCCTATTATCCTTGATTAATTCCTCATGCACCTATAGGATTCTTTGAATTTCTTGAATAACCATGACTATAACTGAAAGTGCACAAAGACTTGGAAAAGAGATAACTAAGCATACAAAGGCGTAGGGCCAAAATACACCAAAGATTGCCTCTACATAGCCAGAGTCAGCCTAAGCCAGAGTGAGCATAAGCTAGATCACTCTCTAGGGAACAGAGGAAAAATAAGATCCAACAAAGGACTAGTAAACCAGAAGAGGGAGTTACCAAAATTCTAGAGGAGCTTGAGACCAAAATTTACCAATAGAAAAATGAGCAGAGCTGGCAAGAGATTGAATTTTAAACCAAGAAATAAAGATATGAAATATGGTTCAAATTCCAACCTGAATCCAATGCATGGCCACAAAAAAAGAGTAGAATGAACACCATAAATCCTTGAAGAGAATTACTTGCATCCCCTGTAAATTGTCCACTTGGAATTCACCATCCCACCTACATCGGATGGTGTTCCACTTAGACATTCAATTGCACTTAAGATCAGTAATCTGTGCATTCTCAGATGAGCCTTAGATCACTGCATGATAATGACATACCTTGGGATCGAGTTTACCTCATGTTGGAAATGTGATTATGTAAATGTACTAATTGAAAAGTGGATCAAATTTCTAAGGAATGGCTTGATAAAATATGGAGCCATTGAGCCTTAACATGCCATTTTTTCCGTTATAGCTTCATTGGCCAATCGATCGACTTCTACGTTTTGTGCTCTCAAAACTTGGAGAAACTTAATGTTTTTAAAACAAGCCACCTCTTGGTTTATTCTTAGAAGAATCAAAGAAAGCTTGTGATTGTTCTCCCTGGTGGTTTTATATATAGGTTGAATAACAACTAAGGAATCTCCTTTCATAACAATGAAGGAAATTTGTCGAACTCTATCCAATTTTGAACCTTGGAGAAGGGCATATGCCTATGTCTGGTTGTTTGTGCAAATTCCAAGATTCCATGCATAATGTAGTTTCGTTTGTCCCTTGAGATCTTGCAGGATTCCCTCCCACACTAGACACCCCTATATCCCTATAATACTAACATCACCAATGATATCAATGCCATATATACAAACCTTACTTAATTATAATTATTGATGATGGTTATTAACGTCCATTGAGACCAACTTTGGTTTATTAGACCTTAAGAAAAAACAATAAGGAGTTAATTGGTTTGATTTATAATTTTATTTGTGTGCTCAATTTTTTTAAAGAGAATCATTCCTAAAACCTTATAGTTTTGATTAGTTAAGAGGTTAAGAAAGTTGATATCGTAAAAAATATTCTAAAATCGAGATTTAATTTGTGTGCATGCAAAACATTTTAAGATAAAGTGATTTCCATCTTCGGCCCTCTTAGTGATATATTTTTTTATAAATGCTCCCTTGCTCATACTCAAAAACATGTTTATAATCAAGTTGCATTTCACTTCTAGAGTAGCTATTTGTTGCTTATGTTGAACTAGAGTACCCATAATTGATGAAAACTAAGAAGTGGTCCGATGTTCATTATCATGAACCTTTGAAGTGACTGAAAAGGTGGAAGGCTTATTGCATTGGATTAGAGCACGTATGATTTCTTCCAACTCCTTGTAGTTCATTAGGACAATGCAAATACCAAGACACCAACGAAAAGTCAACTACACACTGCAAAACATGAACCAAAATAATCTTCTTTTCTGCACAATCACCATAAAAATTTCCCCAATTTGACCCTTTATCAACACTATAACACCTAAGAACCCTGGACACAACAAAGAATTGGATCAACCAAGGAATCTCTCCACACTTCTTGAGATAAAGTGCTAAAAAATAGAGTAACATACCACTCCACGAGGGCAAAAACCAAATACTAACTGAAAGAAGAAATTCAAGAGACCTCCTACAAAGATATATCTCAGAGACAACAACCCTCTTGGGTTTCCACATGAATTGAAATTATATATACCATATAGGCACATTACCAAACAAAAAGCAAGACTTACCAGGTAATGGCCACACAACAAAATTAGATTCCCAACTTCCCAAGAATGCCTTCCTCTCTGTGGATCCATAAGCCCACCTTGACAAAGATAAACACCAAACGAGAGTTCAAAATTATGTATTGCCATGAAGTTGAGCATGTGATGAGGGTATGCAAGTCTCTTCAATTTACTAGCCTTGGTTTTAGAAGGAGGCCCATATATTATGACATATGAAGAATTAAATCCTTGACACATGTCTTTGTGCTCATTGGTATTTGATTAAGGTACATGTTGGTAGCTTGTGATTCCATTGAACCTAATCAACCCCATTTTTAATGCCGAGGCCTCTTTGACAAATCGATCCGCTTGATGATTATTCTCCCTTAGAACCTAATAGAATGCAATTTTATGAAAATTGTCAACCTCTTCACGAGATCATGTTGATATAAATGCTAAATTATAGTCATACAGAGAGGTTTGCAACATCATTTAATTAATTATAGCACTTGAGTCTCCTACAACAATCAACGAATGAATTTGAGAGTCATTAGCTATGCATAGAACTTGTAGTAAGGCACATTCTTAAAATTTCTTATTGGAGGATTTCCCTAGACCCTATGCATAAGTTGATTCTACTGTTCCTCTCATATCCATGATGACCCCCCCCCACAATTTCCACCCCTATGATATATTACAATTTTTATTTATTTATTTTTTTTAAAATTGGAAGATAGTATATTAAGCAAAGGTCGTGGCAATGCACGCAAAAGAAGTACAAAAGAGTGGAATTCTTGCAAAAATAAGGTCCATAGAGGGATATCGAAGACTGCTATGCTTGCTTGTAGCTAAAAATTTCAAATGCTCAGAGTAGGAGCATACAACAAATGTATTTACAGTGTAGACCCTAATAAAAACCCTAAGACTATACAAAAAGAAACATTGCATCTGTTATTAGCTAGGAGGAGAAAAAACCTTCATACTAGAAGCATCCATTACTCACCCTGAAACTAGAGAATTGATATTAGGAAATATCAAATTTACCACAGGAGAAGAGGCTCAATATGAATAGGTAGTTGTAAACGATGGCACTTGAGTCTTATGGGGGTGAGATTGGAGGTCCTCCAATTGGCTCCTTATAGCACTACATTCATCTTGAAGTTGTTGGAGCATCTGGTGATGTTAGACAAATTTTTTGAGGATGGTAATCACTTGAGCAGAGAGGATACCCAAGCGAATTTGCAGGGTCTATGTTAAATTATAGAGGTTTTCTACATCCTGCTCAAGCTATGAGAGTAACACCTTGGAGTTAGCTTTCCCTCACTGCACCATGGGGCTGAGATCAACAGAGAAGCATAGAACAAAAAATGCTAGAATACCATAGACAACAAAGTAACAACGATGTCTTGGAGGCACTCGATGAAGTACCAACATAATTGTAGAGAGTGAACCAAATACACTCAGCTTCACTCGGAAGACTAAATCCATAACGACCCATCTCACCAGAACCCATTCACAATGATGATTACTGATATGGTTGATCCTATCCATGGTAAGCATGACCATGTCACATCCAGTTGAGAGCAAGCATGAGGAGGGTTTAAACACAAAGTCTAGATAGGAGTTGTTAATGTGAGATGATGAGAGACTTGGTGGTTGCATGAAGTAGTTGATGCAGGCGGTGGTCATGTGGAAAGCTCCTAGTCTCCGCACTTGTTTAGGTTGCTTTGTATTTCTTCACAGAGACGTGACACAAGGACATTTGAGAGAGAGATTTGGTTGCAACAATCTACTACAGTATCAATGCCTACCCTCACATTTGTACTTGTCCCTACCTTCCAAGCCATAAATCTTATACCTATAATTGGAAAGGCCAATGTTAAATCCCATTACTAGTTGGAGACATTTTGGGTAGGATTTTGTCTTTGTCAAATCTAGTCAATGATTGAATCTAGGGATAGGTATTTATTTATAAGTATACGCCTCCACAAGCTATCTCGAGTAATGAAAACCCATAGAGAATTTGCCGCAAGAGCCTTACCAAAAGAGTGGAGTTCCTTTAAACCCCACCCTCCCATGGATTTTAGCTTTGATAGTTGCTTCCATGCAACCAAATGAGAGCTAAGGAATTCAACACTATTCTTCCACAAGTAATCGAAACATATATTTTTGATACTAGTGAGGACCCCTTTTGGAATATAAGCTAGAAAATTCCAGTAAATAGGAATAACTTACAACACCGATTTTACTAGTGTTAGCCAACCGCCACACGATATCTATCTATTGCACCGACAATTGATCCTCTTCTCAATATGTGCTAAAAACCACCTCCAATATGCCTTCACTTAATTATTGGGTTTTAGGATGAAACCCAAGTATTTGACACCCTCCCTAATATCATGAGCAGAGAAACAAAAAATAGGTTGAATTTGAACACGTTCCTCCTCTACAAACTCTGAAAAGAAGATGGTAAAATTTTCATCATTTATTAGCATTCCTATCGCATCACATAACCAATCTAATATTTCCTTCAACTTATTCCCTTTTGAAGCTTCACACAGGGAAACAATTAATATATCATCAATGAACAATAGGTGTGATAGGTTCCCGTTTCTTCCTATTTGAAGACCCCTCACCGAATTCTGACTTTTTTCAGCCTCCAAAGCATGATTGAGTCCATCCACAATGAGGATAAATAAATAAGGCGACATCGGGAAGCCCTAATAGAGGCCTCTGCCATCCTTGAAGAAAGGGAACCATGCCCCTTTTATTAGGATAAGAAAGGATATTGTCATGATACAAGTCATTGTCCCTTTCACCATATCCAAGCATAAACCAATTTGCAGAAGCAATAGCTGAAGGTAAAACTAGGAGACACGATCATATGCTTTAGATAGGTCTATCTTTAGAATCAGAACAACACTCTTTTAAGTTTTAATGGTGTGTAATCCCTCTTGGGAAGACCCAATGGCCGCATGAATGAGGTGACCTTTTAGGAAGCCAACTTTTTCAGGACTAATAAAATTAGAGAGAAAGGGATTTACCCTGACAGTTATAATCTTCACAATAATTTTGTAAATGCAATTACATAAAGTTATGGGTCAAAATTCCATAAAGGATGAAGGATGATCAATTTTAGGAATGAAAATGATCAAGGTAGAGTTGAGACTGGGGAGAACATTACCTAAGGTCTTTACATCCTCCACTAATTGAAGCATATCATTACCTATATACTACCCATCCATCATAACCTGGGAATTTGTCCTTTTTAAATGATGCAATGATCACCTGCAACTCCTCGTTCGAGACTTCACGGAATAGGTCCCTAGCATCCTCTTCTTCAATCATCCTAGGAAATAGTGCAATCATTCAGAGCATCTCTCCCATATTGACTTGGGTAGTTTCCTTGAATAGCCACTGAAAGTGCGCCCTCATGACACAAACTCCTTAAAACTGTTAGTCGAAACCCCACTGGCATCTCTTAGTTCCCATATATATATATATATATATATATATATATATAGTATTGTAGTTTCTTCTACAGTTGGCAAAGTTTTGAAAGTACTTTGTGTTTTGATCACTAGCAACAAGCCATAAAGATCGAATTTTTAAACGCTAAGATTTTTCTTTCTCAAGAATTATTTGGTTCCTTCAAGCTTCCAACTCTCGACATTTCTCCTACTCCAAAGAAGACGATTGCCCATTCTTCAATTTCCTATACAACAATTCTATTTCTCCCTCAATAACATAGAGGTCTTGATCAGGAGCCTGATGACGGTTAGCATCCCAATTTGTTACAATCACGTTTAGATTTTTAAGAGCCAAGGTGAATTGGGAGCTTGCCAATTCAGTAGAGCTTTCTTGGAAGTGTGTTTAGTGATCTCGCACTAGGTCCCTAAACTCAACAATCTCCACCCATGTAGAATTGTATTTAAAAGAGACACCAAGATTGTTTGGGGAGGAAGCCAATTCCAACGTTATCAAGAAATGGTCTGATATCCTTAATTTACCAACCCATGAGCAGTAAATCCCAACTTCTTGTTATGGTAAATGATGCACTAGAAAATGGTCTATCTGTTTACTTATCCCCTCAATGCCCGCTCTATTGTTGCACCATGTCGGTCTGATTTCAATCGGCTCGACATCGATCACATTTTCCCCCCATGACTCATCCCTGTGTAAGATAAAATTCATGTCACCCCCATAGACAAGATTCCCTTATTGAAAGATGTTGAGAGAAAAAATTTGGTTACAGAAAGATTCAAGATTCCAATATGGCTCGTAAATGTTGAAGAAAATGACATCCCATTCCATTTCTTTGCAATGCAGTTGTAGGATTAGTCCCAAATAATAGCATAAAAATTTATAAGAATACAATTTGAGGAGAAACTTGTAATTAAACTAACTAAATTTCCATCCGCATCTAGGCCCACGAACTGCTAGATAGGGAACAATTTAATTAACTTTGCAATGATAACCTCAAACACATCCATAGTCTCTTGAATAAATAAAACATCTGGCCTTTCAACCATAATGAGCCTCTTCAGAGAGAGCTTCTTAGCTCTCCCCACCATGCCCTTGAATTTGAGTGGCAATGTTTTCATGGGGAAACCTTTTTCGGGGATTGTTATGCTCTAAGGACCCCATAAATAAGGTGTTTTCGCCCCTATGAAACTTCACGACTCACTCTCTCCTACACATGATTAAGGGTCGACTTTTGGCTCACCTTTGTGCGACCTGAGGTGAATAAATCATCATATCCCAGTCTTCCCGTAATGGACAGTTCAAGAGCTGCAACCCTAGAATTAAACAGATAGGGTTCCCGACCTGAAGAGGATGAGTGCGACCCTGTTGAGGAGAGTCAAACTCTCTCTCTTCGATCCGAGAGGAAATGCAGGGCTCATTAGATGTAAACTTAATGTGGAATTGAGTAGATTCACACTAGTAAGAGGAACCAGGAGCCAGAGCCTTCCCTGACGTGGCACAATCTGCCTCCCCATCCCCAACCATAAACAAAATTACTTATTTCTTATTCATGATAGAAGAAGGAAGAGGGAATTTTTTTTAATGATTGTATCTGATTCTGGATGCGTGCTTATACATTTGGACGAGACAACTTCTAGCTTGCTCCATTGACAAGCCAAGAGTTCCAAATCCACTCCAAAACCCTCCCATGTATCCTATTTCGATGTAGCAATTGTCTTTACATCTTGCAATTGCCACACTATCTTTCCAATCACAAGATTCCGCTAATTGTCCAGAAAGTTGTTTTCACCATCCATTAATTTACAATTGACCCCTCCGTGGATTGTACAGGGTGCTGACTGTGGGCGATTTTTATGCTCCTTAAAATTCATAGTTAGATTTTGCATTGCCTCCAGGTCTACGCAAGCTTTCCCATGATAGTTTATGATAAATATTTTATCATAGTATGCAAGTAAATGACCAACCTTATGACACTGAGAATATCATAACAATATATTGAGGTACTCTAGTACTTGAGTGTACCTTTGGTCTCCCTCCACCAAGTCTAGAGATTCAAATAACCCTTGTCGAAAGTCCATATCTACTAAGATGCGAGCCACCGTTCTTGATTATCTGTGCTTATAGCTGTCATCTAAAGCTATAAAGCTTCCTAGAGTGTCACCTTGCCTTTAAACCCGAGTCAGTCCAGTACTCCAGGGGGAGGTTCAACAATTTTATCCAGGTGGGAAAACTTGCCAAATATTATTTATGCAAGTCAAACAATGGATGCCATTGTTGAGCACAAAAATATTGGTGATTCCATTTCCATCTACTTAATAAGAGTAGATTTACATCATCTTTAGAATTCGAAATGATCCCAATCTAGCCCTGAGAAAGTATATGAAAAATCAGAGTATAACCCAGTTGTGAAGACCAATTATTTTCAATCCATAGTACGGATTGCCATGCATATCCCTCCAAACTTCCTAATGATCACACAACCTTCTAGATCATCAATTTGACTTACCTTGAGGTCATCGCGAACCACTAAATCCACCCGTCCTCCTCTACTTTTCACCACCTTTCATTTTTTATGAGCAAGACTCACACATGAAACTGGGGGGTCATCACCTTGGAGTTCTGTAAAACCAATCTTGCGACCAATAAACCTACTACCAGACTCCTTTCCATCCATTTTCTTTCCGCAAAGAGAATTGACCTATTCAGAGATGAAAGCTATCAGAATATCACAAGTCGACTTACCTCAGATTACAGTCATGCAAATGGAAGGATCCACCGATGGTCCTCGGGTAGAGATAGTGTATTGTTGGGGTTCAAAACCCCAGGGATGCAAACCCTTGTCCATTTGTTTGGATCCATGTAAAGAGTTGTGGATCTCAATGATCCCATAACTTCATGCTTCGCTAGGATAGAAAAACCTTCATTTCATGAGTATGAAGTCTCGTGCAAGTTGATGGTGGGGCTGACGAAAATTGACTTTCAGACATTGTGTCCTTTGAGTGTTCAAAGAGGGAAAAAAATATTTATGTCTTTAAAACCCACCTCCATCCATCCACATGGTGATCTAAAGCCCTAATGATATCAATAGAAAAGTCCTGACTCTCCATGTCATCGTCACTACAGAGCTAGATAATGAGCTGCCATGCCTTCACTAAGGTTGCCACAGAGAAAAAGTAAAGGTTGCCACAAAGCTCCCTTGTCTAGAAACAACATTATAGAATAAAATGCAATATTCAATTCATATATATTTATTAACAAAATATAGTTTATAAAAAATAATTTCTATTAAAATTATTATACAGTTTAAAAAGATTATTTTATTATTAATTATGATGATAAAAATACATGTTTAATTATTTATCATGAAATTTATAACCATGATGTATTTCACCCTTAGCAAAGATTCTTCCATTTTTAGGTACTCATAATTACTATCTAACATGTATGCACATTAAGAAATGGAATGTAATGAAATTTAACAAGGTGGTTAATACTCACACACACATAAGTAGTAAAGATTCCTATATTTGTAAGTACTTTTAATTAGTGTATGTCACAAGTTTAAAGCCAGATGGGGGTAGGGTATGCACACCTCCGTAAACTTTAACACTTAAATTGCTACGTGGAGGGAGTCCCTTGTTCCACAAACAAAGAGGTCTCATACACCAATTTGGTGTCTCGCTTGGCCATAACCTTAAAAATGAATTATTATTATTATTTTTAACATGTATATAGAAATGCATTAACATTTGAGTTGATTCAGAGTATGCATGTTTTCATAGTTAATTATAATGTTCTTTTAAATTTTTAAATGTAAACTATGTATGGAGGACGTTTCAAAACTCCATACATAATGCACATCCAGAAATCTAAAAGAGCCAGAGTTGATTTTTTATTTTTTATTTTTTAATTATAATATCATTTTTTTAATAAAAAAATCATTATTAGGAATTATATCATCATATCAATTATATTAAAAAGTTAACTTATATTTAGGTGCATGGAATATTTTATAAATTAATTTTCTTTTAGAACCATTATATATATATATATAAACATATTCTCTATATATGTATAATTATAATTAAAATATTAATATAAAATAAAAATTTATAATTAAAATATCAATATAAAACAAGATTTTAATGTATGGATATGTTACTTAGATGGGGTGTTGAAGGTCGGTGCCATGACACTCTCCATGTGTTGAATGGTAGTCAATATGCACAGTAGTACCATGTGTAGTGATGGAAGGGAGGGGGAGGCGTAGTTCAAAGTGTTTGATGATGAATTGGTCCGTCCCAACAATGTATGAAGCTCTGGAAACTGGTTAAAGAAATGACGATTCACTTCATAACAACATCCAATGAGGTTGGTTTTCATATGGCACAAGAGGGTAACCAAGATAGAATGTTGGTTGTGGTCAAATGGAAATCAGGTTCATATGGAGGAGATAAGGACGACACTCAGAGTCTCAACCTCTCTCGTTTAGTTGTTGATGACATGAATCTTTCCCCAAGTACCATTTTCCTCTATCTAATTTTGGTTCATTTCATTTCTTTAGGTACCATACTTTCAAGAACCCATGTGAGGGTGTCTTGGGAAGTTGACCCACAGAGGCCTAGGGGATATTGGTGCTCTCCTGGTCTATGGGCAGGGGGTTCAACCTTTCTAAAGTGGCCCACCAATTTTCCTGTTGTCCCCTGGTGCCCTGAAGTCAACCCTATAGGCCACGTTTATGTCTTACCATTTACCCTGCCTTTTTCCCTTTATAGTTTTGTTTTAGCAATGATGACTAGAGGAAATAGGTTCTTGGCCAACGAGAAAGGGAAAAACTTGGTTGAAAGAAGGCCTAGAACCTGCTCTATGAAAGCCTATGATTACAAAGAGCCCCGCTATGCCACCAATGCAGAAAAAGAAGCCTAGACAACAACCAATTTCTACCACATTAGGGTCCTTAACTCAATTAAGATAGATGTAGAACAGATGGAAGATACAATTAGAGAGAAAAGGCATAAACTATCAAATGAATAAATTCAAGAGGAGTTTGAAGGGTCGGTTCAAGACCCAGGGTTCTCGAGAACAAGGGATTCTAAGATCTTTAGGATTACTGAAATGTACTAGTTGATCAAGGCCTTTATTGCTTAGGTAGTTGAAGAAAGGGGCCTGCAACAATATGTTATCCTTCACGAAATTGACTTGTTGGATGGAAACAATGAAACATTTTTTTTAAAGCAGTGTATG
>JASDQU010735656.1:92442-103329 GCA_032191745.1 Picea mariana
AATATAAAATAAAATTTTATAATTAAAATATCAATATAAAACAAGATTTTAATGTATGGATATGTTACTTAGATGGGGTGTTGAAGGTTGATGCCATGACACTCTCCATGTGTTGAATGGTAGTCAATATGTACAGTAGTACCATGTGTAGTGATGGAAGGGAGGGGGAGGCGTAGTTCAAAGTGTTTGATGATGAATTGGTCTGTCCCAACAATGTATGAAGCTCTGGAAACTGGTTATAGAAATGACGATTCACTTCATAACAACATCCAATGAGGTTGGTTTTCATATGGCACAAGAGGGTAACCAAGATAGAATGTTGGTTGTGGGAAAATGGAAATCAAGTTCATATGGAGGAGATAAGGACGACACTCAGAGTCTCAACCTCTCTCGTTTAGTTGTTGATGACATGAATCTTCCCCCAAGTACCATTTTCCTCTATCTAATTTTGGTTCATTTCATTTCTTTAGGTACCATACTTTCAAGAACCCATGGGAGGGTGTCTTGGGAAGTTGACCCACAGAGGCCTAGGGGATACTGGTGCTCTCCTGGTCTATGGGCAGAGGGTTCAACCTTTCTAAAGTGCCCACCAATTTTCCTGTTGTCTCCTGGTGCCCTGAAGTCAACTTTATAGGCCACATTTATGTCTTACCATTTACCCTGCCTTTTTCCCTTTATAGTTTTGTTTTAGCAATTATGACTAGAGGAAATAGGTTCTTGGCCAACGAGAAAGGGAAAAACTTGGTTGAAAGAAGGCCTAGAACCTGCTCTATGAAAGCCTATGATTACAAAGAGCCCCGCTATGCCACCAATGCAGAAAAAGAAGCCTAGACAACAACCAATTTCTACCACATTAGGGTCCTTAACTCAATTAAGATAGATGTAGAACCGATGGAAGATACAATTAGAGAGAAAAGGCAGAAACTATCAAATGAATAAATTCAAGAGGAGTTTGAAGGGTCGGTTCAAGACCTAGGGTTCTCGAGAACAAGGGATTCTAAGATCTTTAGGATTACTGAAATGTACTAGTTGATCAAGGCCTTTATTGCTTAGGTAGTTGAAGAAAGGGGCCTGCAACAATATGCTATCCTTCACGAAATTAACTTGTTGGATGGAAACAATGAAACATTTTTTTTTAAAGCAGTGTATGGTGTGGATATTGTGGTTTCCCAACCCCAAAATGGAAACAATGATGTAGTGGATTCGAAAGAAGACTCTCATGGTTGTGTGGGTACACAGTCCAACCCTATCTTCATATAGAAAGACCCTTTGCCTCTTGCTCTTACTGCAAATCAAGAGGGACATGTGCAACCTAGTGACTTGGATGACCAACTAATTGGAGAACGTTTCATTCATCCTCCTACTAATATGAAACCTTCTTTACTTTATATAGGTTTTATGTCATGTTATAAGCTGCTAGTAAACACATTCATATATTGTTTTTGCTAAGGACAATAAGTTGATAAGTAGAAATGTAATTAACCAATATAGTTCTCTTTAGCTGTTAGAGATCTTGGTTTCCCCTGTGGAAATCCTCCACCAAAAATGATTATAATGTTTTATATATAATATAAATATAAAATTCATTTTTAACTTAACTTTATTTATTTATTTATAAATATACCAATTTAAAGATAATTCAACAATTTTTTAGTGATAAAAACTAAAAATAAAATACTACCAAAATGTAATAATAATAGTATTTTTTAATTATGATAAATAATAATAATAAATTATTAATATAAAATAAAATCTCAAAAAAACATATAACCTCACATCAATAATAATTACAAGTTAAAGATAATCTACATGACATTCAGGATACTTTGCCACTCATTGTTAATGGGTCTGAGTGGGCCTAATGGTTAAGAACAAGTGTTTCTTCTTAAGAGGTCACAGGTTCAAATCCAGAGGGGGTAGGGTATGTATATCTTCGTAGATTTTACCAGTCAAATCTCTGGATGGAGGGGGGTCCCTTGTCTCACAAACAAGGGGGTCTCATACACTAATTTGATGTGCTGGCTTGACCGTGACCTTAAAAATAGATTATTATTATTATTATTATTAATATAAAATGGAATCTCAACCAAAAACAAATATGACCATAGAACAAAATAACCTATAACCTCACATCGATAATAATTACAAATTAACGATAATCTTGAGGACATTTTAGACACGTTACCACTCATTGTTAATAGGATATAAAAATAGGAAAAAAAAATGAAATTAAATACTTAACATTATTGGATAATTTGTAGAGCATATTCCTTTTTATGTAAATCTAATGTTTGTGTACTATCATTGAGATACTAAAAGGTCGTTGTTGATTAGGACCTCCCATGTGATTTTGTATAGGATCTTCACGACCAAGGGATAAGATATTGTTATGATAAGTAGATTTCATTTTGTTGTGATAGTTGATAATAACAACCATTTAAATTTAAGAATCTTTGACATCACGGGGAGATATGAAAAAAATAGATATTATATGGATTATATATGTTGTTGAACATGACATTTGAAAACATTATTAATTTTTTTTTTTTTTCATTTTTATTCTTAAATGTGTTATTAAAAAAATAAGTAAATATATTTTAAAGTGGATAATATTTTTGTAGTAGATTTTAAGTTGAATATAGAAATCTAATGTAAAAATTAAGAAAGTAAATGAAAAATTATAAAACATTAAAATAATAATTAATATTTATAAGGAATTGTCTTTATAAAAACATTAAAACATATAAAATTGTTCACATCAAAATTAAAGCATATGTGGGAAGGTGTATATAGTCAACAATTTTTTTACTTTGGAGTAAATAATGATATATAAAGGTTTCTATGTGGCATTTAAAAAAAAATAGATAAATATTGTTTTTAATTTTTTTTTTTTTTTTTAAATAAAGTTACTTTATGTGACATTTAGGTTCCATCAATAACTTTTTTAGGGCTTGTGCAAATCGATTGGTCCTTCAATAGGTTAGATAAGTAATCCAAGCCCTTGCTTTTCCATTGCCAACTTCGTTACCACATCCTCCACCCTTTGGAACCCTAAAGAATTTTAGCTCAAAATCAACAGGAGCTCTAACTTACTCCTATAAAAACCCCTGCCCATATCCCACTACAGAGCTATCACTGTCCCTCCCTTCTTGTAACATCCCTAACTCTTTTATATGCTTAAGCATATACACACAGGGAATAAAATATGCAAAGACCTCTGTCAAGATTCACTATATGCAACTTAATTATAAAACATGACGATGGGTCAATGTCGACACCACATAATAAGCAACAAAGTCCACCAAAAACTTATCTGAATAGTCGACACTCCATTCACTTTGAAATTATCGATCCCTCTCACACGCATATTCATATCAGTGGCATAAAGATCAAATCATAGTTTCGACAAAGATAATCATAGTGACATGTGTGCTAATTCGATCTCTACTCTTATTTCAATAGAAAGGATGGAACATTTTTACACCAGTGTGATGCATTTATGCATCTTTGATATGCCCATATGTCTTAGAGAACTTTAGACATAGACACCAAGCACCACGAACAAGTGACCTTGACTATTTTGAGTCCCTAGAACCAACAATAGTGTTGTATTACATTTATGCTAATGGCGCTTCCAAAATTTGTTGGAGAATTCAAATTCCCATGATAACTAGGGCACATTGGAAAATATGTATGAGAGGAAAATGCTCACAATAGAGCCCTAATAACTAGATCCTGGAAATCCTTTCCCATACCCTATCACAAAACACAATTCATATACATATTATTTTATATATATAAACCATTAACAAAGATTCCTCTATTTTTAAGTACTCTTAATTAGCGTTTAACATGGATGTTTACACGGAAATGTATTTTGACAAGGCAGTAAAAGATTTATGATTGATATGGACATCACATATATAGAAAATAAGATTAATAATAAGACAATATATTGGTAATGTGTGCGTGTGTATTTTACCAACCAAAACTAGGAAATATTATATTAAAAGTGATGTAGCAAAGATAAACAAAAAAGCATAAAGGAACTATTGATATAGAGTTTCATACAAAATTGGTGGCTCTCCTGAGCCACATAAAGAGGTTTGCAAATGTCTAAAAACCTTACATCTCATATGTTCTTGAAATTAAAATTCTTAAAAAGTCTAATCCCGATAGAGTGATCAGTATCGATGGACCTCGTTCTGCATGGCGACCCAGGTTCAAAACCCCTGGCTATCGGGAGGAGACCAAAAAATCCAACCATGATAAGGGTTGGTGTGGCCTAGGACAGTACGATCCCTGGGTGATTTTGATGGCTTAGATGCCCCTAGGTCGTGGTTTCTTAGCCATAGGATATTCCCACAAGTCATGAACATGCTAACAAAAAAATAAAATTAAACTTCTTAAAAAAAGACACCTAGAAATATAATTACTTTGAAAACAATAAGAAATTAGTGAAACACATGATGTTTGATAGCCTCATCTTGACCTACATTGGAGGGGAGAGAATTATGCCATTCAATTTCCATATCATATTTTAGTTGATATATTGTCTCCTCCTCCTTGAGGTCTTCTTGTACATAGTTGATTGATATCCTCTAAATTTAAGTTGTGGAGTGGAAGTCTTTGCCAAGGTTGATGACCATGTTCCTTAACATGCTGTACTCTACTTCTAAATCATTGATTTTCTATCTTTGTTGGACCACGAGATTCATAATTGTTACATTCTGAGTAGTCCATTGATGTTCATTCTCATGAACCTTGAAGGTCACAAAGAATGGAGATGGTTCGTTTCATTGAATCAACTCACAATGTATTCATAGAGTTCTGCAAATCTCCTAAAGATCTCTAAAGTCCATGATTTCTAAAACTGGAAGAGAGGATGGTTGAGCCAACTTGTATTCAATCTAATAAGAAATATCTCCAACACACATGGAAACTATTCTATTGCATAATCCTAGCAACAATACAACTAGAGCACTATACTTCCAAAATTGTCTATAGCCCAAATTAATAATACCTACACATGTAGTCCCAAATAAAACCAGAGAAGCATATCCCATGCATTTAAAATAGGCAACCAAGGGGAAAATTCCTAGCATTAATGGGATTTAGAGAGCCAAAGAAGATGCCATGAAAGAGAAGAGAACTAGGGAGGTGATGCATAAAATCCAAAACCCAACAATAGTTTCCAGATACCAAACTACAGATATATGCCATAAACCAACACCCTATGGAAATAATCCATTGATAAAAATCCTATAGATTTAATTTCCAAAAAACCAACTAGAGAAACATAGAAACTCGTACTTGTTGGGTTCCAAAATGATTGAGAATACTCCAGGTGCCACTGCAAACTCCAAGTTTGGAATGCTTCATTGTCCCACCTCGCCAATGGGAAGCCATAGAGAAAAGTTAAATAGGTAGGATGAGGTTTAATTCATCCATGTAAAGGAGATGGGTGCACCTCCTTTCATATCCTATCCCCACGCTTCATGACTAATATGAGAGGCGATGGAACATTGTTACTTAAAGAGGATGAGACATGGCTTAAATTCATAACTCATGGATGCTTAGGGGATTATATGATGTAATTGCCCCCCTTTTTTCACAAAACTCCTTGATTAAGTGTGGTGGTTTCATTAGCCAATAAATTATCTTGAGAATTGATTTCTCTTAGCGCTTGAGAGAATGAGACCTTGTTTAGGCTATAGACCTCATTGATTCGAGAAATGATCAAGACAAGCTTGTCATTTGTCATAGTTGATTTCATATCCATGAATTTAATAATATTCCTTGAATCTTTGATGTCGATAAATGATCTTATGTTTGGTTACTTTGCCACGATGAATTTTTAAAGAAGAGCATACACCTGAAATTGGTTGTTTGTGAATATTCCTAGACCCCAAGAAAATGTTATTTCCATTTTTCCTTCAGAATTTGATATGAAACCCCACACCTGCCACCCCTGAAAATATTGGTAATATTTTTTTTATAAGTTCACAAGAAACATTCTATTAATTTATCATGGTATCATACATAAAAAAAATCCTTGCTGCTAGCCTGCCACTTGGGAAACCATACTAGCAGTAGAGGAGTAAGTCATCTATCTATACAATCTTCTTAAAGTTTTTCCAAAAAATCTTACAATCTAGATAAATAGAATAAACTTTATGATAATTGCGGTATAGTTCTTCAGAGATTTTCCTTCTACTGTAATGCATTCAAAATCACTAAGAGGTATCTGCTTTTCAGGGAGCGGGAGGCTCCGCTGGAGTGCCCTAGGAGTTGTCTTCCGTGTAGTGGCCAATACCAAATTGAGCACTATGAATAGGGACAAAAGCCGTTGTAGTATTGCTAATGGATGGAAGGTAGGAGATAATTTCCCTAATCAACAAGTGGAGGTCATCGAGCTACAACTGGATGGTGTTATGGGTGTCTTCCCTAGTCTGGAGCATCTGTCCCATGAAAGATTTTATATGCCATTAAAGTTCTATAGTTTTCCAGTACTTGGTCTCTCGAGCTTGGGTTGTTCCAACATCTGGAACACATCATATTGTTGCTTCTTCCACCTTCGATTCTGTCGTGATGTCTCTCTCCACATTGACCTCGGATTTGACCTCGTTCAGTTACCTTTGGAAACATTGAGGAGTGTTATCCTAAAAAAATGTTGCAACATCATAGGTCTCCTACTACACCCTTGAAACTAGATGCTCATTGTCAACTTGGTAGGAGGAGGAAGCTATGTGGGCCCCTGATCCATGGTGATACCCTCTGGGATAGCCATGGTGAGGAGCCACGAAGGCCCGAATGATGGCACAGTGAGAAGGATGGTAAAACTGAGCAAGAGGATAAGCTGGCCACCAATGAGCAAAAAATGGCCTTTGATTCCTCACCAGGGCGATGCTATCAATTGTTGGAAGCACTTGACTACACTAGAATTCTATCAAGCCTCTACTCTTCAAAGTTTCCATTCTCTATGAGGGATTATTCTTAAAGATTAAGACTAATACTGTTGGAAGAAGGTTGAGACATAGCCTAAGTATGAGGAGTTATGACTGTTTAACTCTCTGTCCAGGTGGCTATGCTGACTATCCTTGTTGTTGTGCATGTTAACACTGTATTTGTGGGATACCACCTACCCGGGCGTCCTTGTCATCTTGGGTTTGATGCTATGCAATAAATGTGGATTCATATTTCCGACTGGAATACCCTCCTCGTTCTTGGGCCCCCATCTTGTACATTGAGCCAATTCAATGGCATTTATATCATCCTCGGGGATTGGCTTCCTTGGGGTTTGTGTCCCCAAAACCCCATATGGGACAATATATTGGTAATGTTTTTTTATTTTATTTTTTATGCTAGAATAGTGTTACCTTCTATTAACTGTAAATATAATAATACATCGCTGCATTTTTGGTGCTGGAGCTTCCATAAGAGGAAACCAACTCTGACACCAGCAAATGAAAATCAAACAAAGTTTACCGAGATATATATATTTAAACTGTACTAATAATAGAAGTAGTTTATCAAACTTAAATAAGAGAACTGTATCTAAAAGAGGCCAAAAAGAACCAAAAACATAACTGGGTGACAATCAATTTGCTGGAACATCGTCGCTTCTGTGATGATGGGGAGGAGTAGGCCATTCTGGAATAATTTCTACTTGGGCAGGTTGAATGTGATGAGTTAGGCCTTGATGCGAAATGACAAACATGTCATGAAGCACACCAAGTTCGAGTTCCATCTATTCCTGACAAAACCGTTGCTCAACCATTTCACTGTGAAGTTCGAAGATGAGCTGCAAGTGTTCTACTAAAAGATGAATGGGTCATGATTTTGATTGGAGATGGGGAGAAAGCCCACTTTGCTGATGAGGATTATCATTTATTTGTTCCCTTCTCTCGCCATTTTTATGCTCGCTGGCTTGTTCAGTATCCTCCATGGTCCTTATATAAGTGACCTCATTAACTTGAGGCTGCTCCTCCTCCATAATGGCATGACCCCATATTTATTCTTCAATTTGGAAGTTGGATGTATCTTCTTCCTCTACAATAGCTCAACCCCATGATGCATTCTCAGGTTGGAGACAGGTTGAGTGATCCAATTCTTCATGGGAATTTGTAGAGAGTAAAGTCGAATCCCAGTCATTATAGGAGAGCGACGGGATAGGTCTCTGACTAAAAGAGCTACGAGCAAAGCCACTGGCTCGGCGTGAGAGATCCCTTTCATGAGGCATTATGAAAATGAGACGTAGACCTAACAAGAATGATCCCCACTAGGAATAAAATGAGGTCATAGACCGCCTGAAGGATGAGGAATAGATTGCCAAGCAGACATATGGGGGCGACTGAACCCATAAAGGGATATTACTCAAAAAATCCATAATCAAGTCTGGAGCATTGACGTTTCACATTGCCTTAACATTAAACACAGGTTTTAAACTCATACCAGAAATGAGAAATGAAATCATCACTGGACTCTGTAGTACTGTTAGTGGATTTCTTTGTACATACAGTGAGACCCGACTAACGTCAAACAACAACCTCAGGAGGAGTTTAGAGCCCCAGGTGGCTGCATGATGAACCCTATGGTGACTCTTCATAATGGAATAATTAACACCCCATTCGACTCTGCAATTTCAATACATTCATGGGTAGGGGAGGGACATGCCAATAATTGATCCCAATGACCATGTCATGCACATTGTAATCAACCCCAATATTAACCAACTTATCCACAATTTTGTTGGCTTCCCTCCTGATGTGAGAAGGGATAAGAACCAAGTGAGGTAAGACAATAGATTGGAGAAAATTGATGAGGCTAAAGAGTCTCCAACTTGGACAATTCCCATTTCCATGAGCTCAAATCACATAGATTTGGGAGCTGAATATCAACGTGACCAGTTTTCCATTCTTTCCAGGTTTGGGAAGGCTCTAGGGATTTATAGAGATCAAGGACTTGAATATGGTCAGTGTTCTGCATAAGAGTACATATATCGAATAGAGCTTCCTTTTGTTGAAGAGGTTGCATATGCTGCCAAGAGTTAGGCCATAATAGAGCTTCCTCTCCTCCTTTGAGTTCCCAAAAAGTGTGCTTTTGAATCAGGTCCTCGTTTTTCCAAGTAAAGTTCTAAATGGATGAACCGTAGACTTGATCATTCCATCAGATGAGCTTGGATTCCTCAATGCTGGGGGTGTATTTATTTCGCTAGAGACATACCCATAGAGCCTATGGGTTTTTTAACCAATGCCACCAGGTTTTTTCTCCCATTGTGACATTTCGCATGCAGGGGTCCCTCAGATCTAGGTCGCCCGCAAGTTTGGGATTACAAAGTGTTTCCCATATTACCAAAGCCCAATTACGACCTTCCTTATTTCCTTTCCAAATAAAGATTTTTTATATGATGCGAATGGTCTTTGGGGCAATGATCACTGAAAGGAGATAGGTAAGAAAAGCTTAAAGAACTGATTTAAGGAAAACTAGTTTCCTCGCAAGATTTAGGGATCAGAAGGTATAGGATTTGAGCCTCTTTTGTAAGGAGGTAATGAGAGGTTCTAGGGGGCTGATTCTGAGGCTGTTATCAACTAGAGGGACTCCCAAGAAATTGGATGGAAGGGAACTCCTTTAGAAGCCTGGAAGGTGAGTGATGTGGTTTTGAATGGCTAAGGGGGTGTTGAAGAAGAATATTTGTGAGTTTTTAGTATTAATAGAGGTGCCTAAAGAATCGATGAAGTCTTGAAGAATGCTTCAAATTTTGAGGTCTTCCTTAGCCATGGGAGAGCCCATATGTAGATTTTAACCTTGTACAATATTTTACTGCAAACAAATTTTCAATAAAAAAACAAAAAAGATACAATGTAAAATACACACATTACACATAGATTTTCCCCCTGGAAACCCAAATCAGGAAAACCAACATATTCTATATTCATTCATAGTGATACATTGTTTACAATACAATATACATTATAGGAGCCAATGACATCCAAAACCCTAACCCAATGACCTAGATTAGTCAACAACCCTAATTCCTTAACCGGAAATAAAAAACCATTGGCAAAAACCATGTGCCGAAAAACCGCCCAACAATGGACACAAAAATCGAGGCGACATGAAAAACGAGGAAAAAACGTGGCACATTTCCTGAGGCAAAAACAATTTCTTGGGGGTGCTGCCCTTGAACCCCCACACAGGGGGGCTATCGCCTCACTGCAACCCCCGAAGGGGTGCCCCCCCTTAAACCCCCCATGCACGCCCGACACATCGTAGCAAGATGTGCAAAGAATATAACACATACCCAACATCATCATTATCGTATCATCAACAAAATGGCCGTGGGAAGTGATAGGGTGAATTCCATGCAAGGGAAAACCTTGGAGGGAACCATAATCAATGGGTGTTTTTATGTATCTACTCATACCTTCAACCATGATAACAAAGAGAAAGGGGGAAAGCGAATCTCCTTTTCAGATGCCTCTGGAGGGGAAGAAAGTCTGAGAATGAATTCCATTGACTAAAATGGAGAAAAAGGTCGAGGAAGTAAGATTGAGAACCCAATTGACCCAATATTCACTAAAACCAAAATCTGAGAGGAGGGAACACATATATTGTCAACTGCGTTTATCAATGGCTTTTCAAAGATCTAGCTTGATAATCATGCCTGGGGTTTGGGTGGATTTTAAGGAGTGAATTACTTCATGAGCCAGGATGATGCTATATAGGATTTGTCATCCTTCAACATAACCATATTTCTCTTTTGAAATAATGAAAGGAAGAATAGGTTTTATTCTTAGAGCCGTTACCTTGGTTATTAGCTTGTAGATGATGTTACATAGAACAATAGGCCAAAACTTCTTGAGATGAGTAGCCCCCTCCTCCTTA
>JASDQU010735656.1:115289-133000 GCA_032191745.1 Picea mariana
GATGATGCTATATAGGATTTGTCATCCTTCAACATAACCATATTTCTCTTTTGAAATAATGAAAGGAAGAATAGGTTTTATTCTTAGAGCCGTTACCTTGGTTATTAGCTTGTAGATGATGTTACATAGAACAATAGGCCAAAACTTCTTGAGATGAGTAGCCCCCTCCTCCTTACGAATGAGAGTGATGAACGTAGCGTTGAGAGTCAAAAGAAATCCTTGAGAGAGGTGCACATATTCAACCAACTCGCACACTCCTTCTCGAATCATAGGCCAACAATGGTGCAATAAATCTGTAGTGAAGCCATCTGGTCTAGGGTATTTTCCAGCTAGAATTTCCTTGATGGCTTGATCCACCTCCTCAATTGAGATTGGTTTGAGAAGAGTTTCATTTTGCTCGAAAATGATCAGGTAGGAATGCGTTGAGTTATTTTTTTGATGGGTAGGGAACGATAAAGACACATCAGATAGAATCTCTTTAAAGTACCTTACTAGCTCCTATTCGATTCCTTTATGGTCCATGATAAATTGACCCTCATGATCTTGCAACCTTGTAATCCTATTTTTTTAAGCTAGAAATGTCGTTACCTTCTATTAGCTGAAGACAACAAGTACATAGTATTTTTCATAATACGAGATTTTCCAATAGAGGAAACCATCTCTGGCAGCTGAGTTTGATTTGCATAAATATTGCCTTGTTTTTCAAAATTGAAAATGTATATCTACTGAATATTTTGTATAAACTTAAGCAAGATAAGATAAAAGAAACTTGATTCTAATATAAAGATAAGATTCATAAAACACAAATGAGAGGTTCTACTTCTCATTCTCCAAGTGTATTGTCCGCACCATAGTTTAGAGGTGGAGTTGGCCAAACCAGAACAATGATATTCTGTTGTGGGCCTAAGAGCTGGTCAAAAAGTTCTTTAATTTGAGCCTCCATTTGTTCCTGAAAGAATCTCTTCTATGGCATATCCAAATGGATTTAGAAGAGGAGTTGCAATTGGTCTATATAGAATTTAGTGGGTTGCTCTTCCGTGCGCTGCATAGGATGTGTCTCCTCTCGCTGACTCTCCGTGCCCCATTGCCTTTTCCCCATTTCCTTAACATCGAGAACCCTGTGCTCACCACCTTTTGCTCTAGGTTTTCCAGGTGCCTCTTCGTGGAGCAGAGGAATATATTCTTTAATTATGGCATGGACCAAATCTTCCTCAACATTGGCTTGAATCGATTATTCCTCCTCCCGATGTGAAACAAAGGAATTTCTTTCATCTTCCTAAATTTCCATTGAGTGATGTTCCGAGTCCATGCTACTCGAGGAGGAGGGCGAGCTACGATGCCTAGAATGGAACCCATGACAGGGGCTATTGCCTCGCTTGGATCTAGCTTGATTTTGAGGCATAGCGATAACATAGGAGAGGGTCATAGCAGGGCAACACAAAATCCTTGAACCACAGTGGTGCCAAAGCCCTCCAAGAAAGACAAAATAAATCTTCCCTTTGATTGCTGATGGAACAATGAAAGGAAAATTCTTGTAACATATTTTGGTTTGAGAGATGAGCTCATTTCCTAGTGCAGTCAAGTCACACATAACTCCAACAATGAAAGCTTCCATAACTATAGCGTTATCCTTATGTAGGCCGACAATACCAGTGGAAGGATTTTGGATAATCATCGTACCTGCTAGATTGAATGTTCGTGAGGTATGAACTATCAAGGGAGTTTGGGAAATAAAATCCACCAGGCATAGTAAGTGTACAAAGTACTAGGTGGCACCCTAATCATTCCACTGAAGCGTGCTCATGCATACGAGTGTGACACCCCATCTCGGGAGCCTTGTAATCTTGTTTATGTGTCTTCTTTGAATCATTGATCTGTGAAAAAAATGGAGTTTTACTTCCCCTCTTTAAGCCATTTGATCCTTGATTTTTTCCACCAGAGTATTTCCTCCTATGCATAATTGTCTTCAAGCTGCTTTCTTATGACATGTTCCTCTTCAAGGAGTGATTCTGTGTTGCCTGTTGTGATGAGAAGTCATTGTATCTCCTCCATGCGTCATTCCAAAGTTTTTTGGGCCTCGAATATATTGCCAAAAACTTTTTTGTTCCAATCCTTAAGTTTATGCTTGAAGTTTTTAAATTTTTGTTGGAGTTTGTACATGAGAGTTCTTTGAGGGATCACCACCTCGACCCACCATGTAGGAACATTTTCTTGGAAGTCAGAATTGGTAAGCCATAAATTTTTGAATCTACATGGTTTTCTACTAGGGGAACTCAAGGTATCCAACCATAATTGAATCGACCAATGATCTGATCCCGTGAGGGAGGATGTTGGCTTCCAAAAGGGGCCCTTCCAACATGAGGGAATCCGATATAAGGAATCGATCAAGCCTACAAGAAACCTGATGAGATGCGGATCAATGGTTCGACTAGGTATAGGTCCCATTGATGGTGTTGAGGTCTACCAAACGAAGGTCATTAATAAATTTTTGAAATCTATTGATGTTATTGTCTAGTCTTTGATTGCCTCTGTGCTTTTCCTCAAGAGATAGAATCATATTAAATTCGCCTCCCATAATCCATCGCTTTTTTCCCAACATCACGACTAGATATGATAGGCTCTTGAGGAAGACTTCCTTATCCAACAACATCTATGGTCCATAGGCGTTGGTGATGACCCCATCTTTGTTGGAACCTATGGCTCTATAGTGTGTCATTAGGGACCATTTTGTGAAGAAGAAGTTATCCAATATTAATGTAGCAGGGTTCCAGGATATTTCAATCCCTCCAACATCCCCTATGGAGACATTATAAACAAAGTTACTATGTTTCCAACACTCGAAGAGCATATTTTCAGTTATTTCAGTAGCACATTTTTATTCTTATAGAAGTAAAATGCAGAGATTTTTTGCCATAATGTTGTTTGAGAGAACCCTTTTCTTGGTTATTCCATTTATACCTCTAACATTCTATGAGATAATCTTCATGAGGAAGGTGGAGGGGTGGAGAGGAAGAATCCCCTAGTTAACTTTTATATATGACCAGAATTTATCATAAAGGAATCTACCTCCCTAATGAGTTGTTGAGTAGATTTGCAGCCTCTTCACTTACCTTCCTTTTATATTCTTCTCATTTCTTGTCATGGTTGTTGATGAAGCCTAGGATTCCCCTTGAAATATTTTGGTAATGTTAACATTGAAATAATAGTTGATTTTTAAAATAAAATCTTAGGATCATATTTTTAGTAAAAAAATGAATATCAAGGATTGATGTTATCATATAATTCATCAAATTATATTAAGAAGTTAGCTTGTATTAGTGTATGTAATGTTTTATAAATTAATTTCATTTCCTAATCATTGAATACATTCTATATATATTGTATAATTATAATTAGAATATTACTATAGAACACAATTTTAATATACGAATATTGCCAATTTAAGGATAGTTCAATAATTTTTCAATAATAACTAAAAATCAAATATTACCAAAGTGTAATAATAATATAAAATATAATAATAATATAATTCTTTATTTGTGACCAAATAAAAAGAAGGAAAATAAATATAATGTAAAATGAAATCTCAACTAAAAATCCATACAACATAATAGCCTATACCATTATATGAATAATAATCACAAGTTAAAAATAACATCATATAATAATAACTAGCATACCCCCGAACTGGGGGAAGGGAACGCCGAAAAAAATCCAGTGTATATATGTTGGAATTTTTTTTTTTTTTCTTAAACTACAATAGGTTGCATTGTTATTACTCACCTTATTTTGTTTCCCTTTTTCATGGATTTCATTTTCCATTTATAGTTATCTAACTCCTCTTAAGCTAGAAAATCAACAACAACCAAACCATTTTGATGATGAAAGGAGGTGAAAGATTTTTCCCAAAAATCTTGGTTGACATGGTTCAATGATGAATTCATGCGCTTTCTTGTGGTCCATGCTGAAATGTTGGGCTCTCTTGTGATTAAACATCTCAGGAAGCCCCATTTCAACATCCTACAAGAGTACTCTCCACAAACAAAATCCATTTGTAATCAATTCTTTATGTATGTCTATACCTTGCTTCATATCTGCGAGGTTGGTGAAGCCAAGAGAACAGTGGAAAATTTTTTCGCGCTTGGCCTCAACCATTTTCAGTTACAATTGTTTGAAACCAAGCATCCAGACACTCCTCTTAAGTAACCAATCCCTCCTCTTAAGAAACCAAAGAAGTTGGACTTGCTTCAAATAAAAGCAGCCAGAATTCAGTACATTTGAAAACATAGATACTTTAAATGATGATCAGAGACAGAAGAATGTGAACATATAAGCATTTAATGGCGATGGGGTCAGGGAAAAAACCCCAACCTTGATCTGCCTATACCTCATAGGGTTACTCTTCTTGTTGTTATGCTCGCTACTCTTCCTGTGTGCCCTATTTTCTTCCCGTCACCCCAAGGAAAGACAACGAAGCCACACAAAAGAGAGAAGAAAAACCCTATTCCCAAATACAACAAGCCCTTTTCGACCACCTTACTTTCCCTCTGCTCTGTGTTCTCATACCACTTGTTTCCCCTGTCGAAGATGCAATCACCAAGCTCCATGTAGTTGTAGAGCATGAACATTATCTAGTCCATCAGAGCCCTGACCTTGATGAGGATGATCACCAATCACGACTTCTTGATTGAGAGCATGAAGTCCTTGGTATCTTAGTGCTATAGTGAGAAAACCCCCCTATGGAATACACTAGGGTTCAACATGTAGTCAGATCTAACCGTCCAAAAGTCTCCTACTTTTTATAACTAGCCCGACTATACCCCACATTCATGCATGAAATACAAAGTAAAAGGATCCGGTAACTCTACCTTAAACTCCGCATTCGGTGTCGATCCTATCGTGTTCGATTGCTCCTCGACTACAAGTCTCCTCCCAAGGATGACCTGCATTCACCAAATGACAAACAAGAAACTATGAACATACATCTCATATATGAATTAGTGGGTTAGATGTCATAATAAAACATGAATCAAGCATAAATATTGAACACATCATATGACGGAACATAAAAAGTACTCCTTTTATTAGAATCACAAAGTTTACTTACAATGAGATCAACGACTACTCCTCGAACTTGGCCTGGAATCCTCTTCACCAAGCTCCAACTACGCCTCCACGTATCTTTCTCCTCTCACACTTCTCTCTAGGGAAATGACATAGGCTTACAATGGAGGAAAAAGGCAAGGATAGGCAATTCTGGCACAAAACTCACAAGGTGGCTGCAAATTCTTGGGGCAAGGAGGCGATGTGAAACAGGCAGAGTTTCACTTTTCTTATGCTTATGTATTCAATGAGACCCCAACACCTCCTTTTATATGACAAAAGGATGGTTATTCGGTTGGGTGATGGGCTATAGGCAGTGGGACAGTTGGAAAACTACCCAATAGCTCGTAATCTCAACAAATTCCTTGCAACTTTTTAATTTTTGCAACTTTTGTGGGCATACGTGGGCTGTAATGGTGTAGCTAGCAATGTGTGAGGTTAGAAGAGCATATGATGGCCGAAATACATTACAAATCTTCACCAACGTACGAAGTGAGTGAGCTCGAGACTAGAGTTAAGGAGGTGCCATCTGCAAAAATACTAATTGTCTCACCGAGGTGGGCATACCCATGCTCGGGATGAAATAAATCATGGCTGCCAATCAAATACACTACAGATCTATGTCATATGACTATATAAAGTGTAGCCACGAGCAATACACAACATATATACATCTCAATATCAAAGATACATGTATAGTATCCATCTTCACGAAGTGAATGATGCCTGATGGCTGGAGATGAGGCCTTCAAAGCTTGAGCAACAACTTCAAAATATTCAGAACTCGGGTGGGAGTGTAATGTGAGTGTAGAACTTCACTACCTAGATGTGTTTGACGACTCGTCGGGAATAGACAAGAGGATATTGATGATCAAGCAAAGAGCTTCATTGATTTTGAACAAGGACTTGATTGGACTTTCGAGACGGCCGTGCATGAGGGAAAAAAGACAAATTGCAGAAGGGCCAACTCAAGCTGAGTAAAAATTCCCTTGGACAATAGCACGACATATGATCAGACTCAGGCAACATGACATTGACATAAGTTCACGATGCAAGATGCAACACAAACTATCCATGTGTTTGGAAGAATAGCCAAACGAAGGAGGACACAACTCTATGTAGTGAGAACAACTTTCTAAGGTCATATTAAATCCCAATCCTTGACGACAAATGAAAGGATGTGCTTTTTCCAAGGGTGACTCATTGTGCTTCCATAAAAATAAAATACTTTTCCCATCCTCTTTTTGGGGTATATTTTATTTTTTTGTCTTTTTGAATATTTGAAGAGCTTGAAAAAGAATAAAAGAATGCTACGTTACAAAGGAGGAATGAGTGTCGCAAAGCATACTAGTTCCAAGCGCAAGGAACACACTAATGCTCATAGCAAGGGGACATGTGCAAGAAAAGGACACTCAGGAAAATTCCTCCATGGGTCAAGGTGTCAGGTCGCAGAGGCAAAGTGCTACAAGGCTTGCATATAAGGCATGCTTCAAAGGTCCAGTTAAGAGCAACATGGAGCTGACATTAGGCCAAAGACATAGAGATGCAACTGTGATTATCAAGACATGATGAAACCCCCTTCAATGTATTTTTCATGAGCCCAGAGAAGGTAAGATCGATGTGGTTTTTCATTTTTAGAGAGTCTGAAAAAGCATAAAAGGAGACTCCACTGAGGTACCTTTTTCGAATGTAGTCGAGTCGGCTTGAAAAAGGGATAAACTAGCACTGAAAAGACGTCTATTCAGAACCATTTTAACGAGTGTGACACATACAATATCACTCGACAATCTTTTCAATTTTAAGGAGTCTGAAAAGAGCTTAACTATGGATTCACAACCTTTTTCTAGGTTTAGTCTCCCTAGCCCGAAAAATATAAAATTTACTTAGGAGAACTCTCTCGGCGAGGGAATATCCTGAGGTGTACCTTTTTCCTCCTTAATCTATAGGCTGGAAAAAGGGGTAAACACATGCCAGTAGATGTTTTTCTGTACCAATTTAATGAGTGTGAAAGAATAAGGTCACTCCATGATCTTTTCAATTTTAAGGAGTCTTAAAAAATATTAACTATGGACTCTGTATAGTATGTTCTCCTGGACCAATTTAACGAGTGTGAAGGAACAAGGTCACTCGAAAATCTTTTCAATTTTAGGGAGTCTGAAAAGAGCTTAACAATGGACTCCATGGGGGTTCCTTTTTCGTAAATTTAGTCCCTCAGGTTCGAAAAAGGGGTAAACTTATACCTGAGAATACTCTTTTAGTGAATTTGAGTTCCTAGAATATACCTTTGTTCATACAATTGACCGTCCAGACCGAAAAAGGGGTAAACTACCGTCGGATAGACGTGCCTTCAGATTTTAATTTGGCAAGCGTGAAGGACAACAAGATCGCTAGACAATATTTTCATGTTTAGAGGGTCTGAAAAGGACTTAAAAGAAGACACATTTTTTGGGAGTCCTTAGGGTGAGGCCAAGAGTGATTAGGATCAGACATATGAGGCTCAAGCTTGTAATCATGATAGGACTAACAAGGACTCTCGAGCCTTAAATTCATTAACGATGGCATGGACACCAAAATGCAACCAAGATCTACCTAGGGTATCCATGTGAAGGTAGGCTCTACCACTAAATTACAACACTTCTAGAGCAACAATGACGGTTCCATGTCGTAATTCGGTGGGATCGATCCTATGGTAAAGCGGAAAAGACAACAAGATGCAGAAAGTGGAGGTGGAATCCTAACTCAAATGCAAAAAGTTGGAAAAATGACTTTTACCAAAGGACCTTAAAAAGTGACCCATCTCCCAAAAAATTTTCCAAAACCAAAAGTGAAGTGTATCATAACATCTAATGAGAAACTCAAGAACCGTGTTAAATGATTTTCAAGCCAGAAAAAATGACAAAGGGGTCCAAAAAAGTGGCAAAAAAGGCCAAAAAATTCTATAAATAGAAGCTGATAGCTCATTTTCACCATTGCAAATTGAGAATCAACAAAAAAGCCAAAAATACCCCTTTGTTAAAAAAGCTGATTACGGGAGCTTAAGAGGATGAAACAAACTTCCGCTCGGACCAAGTAAGTAGAAATCAACCCCTCTTGCATTTCAATACTTCCCTTTTGCATTTATTTTAGTTTTTTGGGGGGGCGCACACTTCTACTCCTAAAAAGGGGTGGCCCTATGTGTATGCGGGCTGTCCAAGGACAGCCCGCGTATGACCATGGGTAGAGAACAATCTGCCCGCATGCATACGTGACTGTGCCCAATACAACATGTGTACACCCTCGAGAACATGGAAAAAATTGAAAGTACAAGAGTTAACTCTCTTTTGAACTTGTTAGTAACATGATGTATGTCCATTGGAGAGAGAGGGAGCATGAGGACATTGATTCTTTGGTCAAAGAAGACCCTGCTGCTGTCGCCGCTTTAAAAAAATGTGGGTTGTGGAAATTCTTCGGGTGTCCACTCATGAGGGAACAACCTAGGCTGCTGAATGCCTTGGTGTATTACTGACACCTAGATGCAGAGACATTTATGCTCGAGGGGCAGTCGTTGACTCCAACTACTGAGGATATTTATTTTCTGACTGACCTCTCGAGGAGAGGGGAACTAATCAACCTTTGTGCTTTTCCCCATAGGCCTCACAACATAGCCAAGTTGATTGGGCTACACTATTAGGCTGGCACAGATAAAGTGGGTTCTCAGGTGTTGATCCACAAGATTTCCAACCTATCACTGCAAGTGATAGTTTTACTTATTGGGCAGATTACTGGATCCATGGCCTTACATCAGTCCTCCTAGGTGCACATGCATTGTGCGGTACAATGCTTAAATGCATGAGTGTTCGACTGGAGCACAACCATGCTAGAGTGCATGAAGAGATAGCTCACAGAGTGTCATGGGTGGAACAACAAAAAATTTGGGTTTGAGATTGTTTTATGCTCTTTTTTCTTCGAGAGGGTACCCAGTCTCAGTTTTTGAGAGACAGTACGGGGTCACGTGGCCTCCTTCCCAGCAATGTGAAGATGGGCGACATTATTTATGCTACAGGGGGGAGGGAGGACCATTAAGGCTCTCAACTATACTTTCTTTGACTGGTGGTCTCGACAAATTCCGGCTATAGAGGACTACCCCTATGCCGAGATCAACTTCTTTAGGGATCTTGATATGCCTGTACC
The DNA here is from genome assembly GCA_032191745.1 of Picea mariana. Taxonomy (NCBI): domain Eukaryota; kingdom Viridiplantae; phylum Streptophyta; class Pinopsida; order Pinales; family Pinaceae; genus Picea; species Picea mariana. Next base: position 124,563 of record JASDQU010735656.1, read on the forward strand.
TCCCAGAGCAGAGCGAGGAGAGGTAGGTTATACGTTTGCTTTAAAAAGTTTTTTAATTTTTATTTCTTTTTATATATATCATTTTTATGTGTACCGGAGTATCTGACAACTATGTATATGTTATGTACAGATGTGGGACCAGTGCGTCCATCTGATTTTGTGAGGAGTAGGCAGAATCCTCAACCAGAGGCAGTACCAGCAGTGGCCGCTGGACCAACATCAGTAGCAGGGGGACCTCCAACTAGAGAGGCTGAGAGAGTGTTGAGATGGGTGGAGCGGAACCTCACCACACTCACTCATATAGTGCCCATGGCCGAGATTGAGGATCTCCCGCCATCTATGTAGCCTCATGTAGTTGGGGTGCCACGAACCTAGGTCCAGATTTTCCGGCATTTGGCAAACGCCATTGTTCACTATGGTAGGGACAATAGGTCCTGTGCTTAGCTTAGGGTGGACCACTTACGTGATGAGGGAACTTTTTGTATATTTTTGAGGGCATAAGCCCCGTGATGTATACCAGGTAAATTATTTTTTTGAGGCACTTGCGCCCACTTATGTACTCTAAGACTTTTGATATATATATATATATGCATATTTACATCTTTTATGTCTTATGGACCACATTTTCACAATGTATGTACATGTGTATGTGCGTGATTCTTTTTATGTGTGTGCAATGTGCCATCTAATACTTGATTAGCTAGAGTATCTATCATTTGATTCAATCTCCTAGGAACATAGATATACATAATGTAATCAAAACATCGTTCTAGGAGACGTACCCTAAGGAATCATCGGTGTAAACATGTAAACATGGTAAACCCCATTTAACTGTGACACAACCAGCTGGGCATCTAAGTAGGCTTGGAGGTGAGAGATACCATGCGACAAAGTGTCATAAAGCAACTCTATCACTACGCTGTACTCGACGAGATTATTTGTGGTGTCACCTAGACAGATACCTCTAAAATATAGCAACTAGCCTTGAGGTGTGAAGATCACCCAAGCTGCGGAAGAAAGCCTCCGAGTGTGTCAGCTAGCACCGTCCACAAACCCAATGAACACCTCTGATTCACTTGACATCCACCACGGTGAAAAAGATGACATAAAAAACGACATGTCCATACAACAAAAAGACAAACAAAATAAATGTATAAGAACTATACATATGTACAAGAAGTCACCGAAGGCGACCCACCTACGAGTAATACTTCTTGAGGTAGAACTCATTTCTAGGCTCTGCTAAAGCGTTCCCCTCAAAGTCAACCAGATGATAAGCACCCTTCTTTAGTACCTCCTTCACAATGAACGGTCCGAACCACATGGGTTTGAACTTGCCTGCCCCCAGGGGATCCTTATCTTGGTCATAAACCATGACTCTTTGCTTGTGAGCCAAGGCTGCATCATGTCATTGCTCATCAAGCTGCTCGAGATATAATAAGCGTTCCTCAAGTGGTGAAATGTCTAGCAATAACTATACTACCAACTTTAGAGATGGGATATGACACTCTATTGGAAAGATTACTTACATCCCGTAAACGAGTTGGAAAGGTGAAAAACTAGTGGCAGTCTTCACAGACGTTCGGTAGGCCCACAATGCTGAGTACAACATCAAATGCCAATTAGACTTGGCCGAATTGATCATTCGCTGTAGAATGGTTTTAAGAGACTTATTCACAGCTTCCACTTGACCATTCACTTGTGGGTAGTAAAGTGATGAATGTTCTTGCCTAAACCCAAGATTTGATGTTAACTCAAACATCATTTTGTTCTGAAAGTGACTTCCATGGTCACTTCCATGGTCAGTGACAATCTCCTTTGAGATACCGAACCTTGCTATTATCTAATTAAACAAAAAGAGAGCCACTGTCTCTCCATCATTATTGAATGTCGACATAGCTTCAACCCACTTTGTGAAGTAGTTTACTGCTACGATGATATAATGGTGCCCCCTGGATGAAGGGGGATGGCATGCAGTATAATCAATCCCCCACTTGGTGAAGGGGCTGACAATAATGATGGGAAACATGGGAGCGGGGTGTGCCCTCATCTTTCGAGAGAAGATCTGACACAGGTGTCACTTCTTGACCAATTCAACACAATCTTTGATCAACGTCGGCCAAAAGTAACCGGCTCGTAGAATCTTTTGGGCTGTTGTCAACCCAGAAAAATGACCACCACATGCTCTAGTGTGGCAGTCATTAAGCACGATTTCCGCTTCTTCATGAATGAGACACCAACGAAGGATGCAATCTACTCCTTGACACAAAGTGTCATTGAGTATGAGATAGTTCTTCGCTTGAAGGTGTATACGTCGAAGCTCATCACGAGAAGCAGAGGTAGGGCACTTGAAAGTCTGTAGATAGACTAGTATATATCCATACCAGGGGTCCGAAGATGAAATCAGAAAAATATCTTCTTTAATCAGTGATTCTTCGGGCGTAACATCACCTGATTCGACCAGAAGTTTCAAGAAAAAATTCCGCAAAGACCAGAGAATTTTTAGATTTCGCTAAAACAAAATCCAAGTCAAATTCCTAGAGGATAAATATCCATCTACTGATATATTTGTCGATGAAGTGTCGTGTCAACACGTATTGAAATAGATTCACAATGACAATGATGGTAGTCTTACGAAGCAAAATATAATGCCAGAATCGCTAGACAACATGCACTGCTGCCAACATTAGCTTCTCAACATGGGAGTAGTTGAGTTCTGGTCCAACCAAGCCTCGGCTTAGGTAATAAATCACATTCTCTTCAAGCAGATCCTCCTCTTGAACCAAGACCATACCGATGGTCGACTTTGTAGTGGCCAAATACAATAAGTAATATTTATTATAATTGGGAGGCCGAAGCAGAGGGGCAGACATGAGGGAACATTTCAATGCTTCGAAAGAGCATTGAGTGGCTTTGTCCCAATGGAAAGGAACACACTTATTTAGTAGACGCATAAAACCTTTTGTGATCTTGACATAGTTTGCGATAAAACACCAAAGAAAATTCGCTTTTCCTTGTAAACTCTAAAGCTGAGGGATTGTGCACGAGGGAGGCAATTGAACTATCGTCTCAACCTTTAGACAATCAACCATGATCCCTGTTGTCGACATTATGAAACCTAGCACACGACCTAACGTCATGCAAAAAATTCACTTGTTTGGATTCAAGCGAATCCGATAGTAGCGACATAGCTCAAAGATAAGTCAGAGGTGCATAGAATGATCATCTCTCTTACGAGACCGTGATGCTAAATCATCGAGATAAGCCTCGACTATATGTCTCAGGTCATGGAAAGAAAAAGACATGGAGCGTTGAAAAGTGGCTCCAACATTCTTTAGGCCAAAAGGCATCTTCCGATAAGCAAATGTACCCCATGGACATATAAAAGTTGTTTTATGCTGGTCTTCGGGCTTAATCTGTATCCGATTGTGTCCCGAAAAACCATCTATGAAAGAAAATACCTCATAGCCTACACACTCATGGACAATCTGGTCAATGAATGGGGTGGGGAAATTATCCTTTGGACATGCCTTATTTAAATCACAGAATTCCATACATACGTGAATCGTTCCCTACTTTTTGTTGATCGGAACAGGATTTCACACCCATTGAGTCAACTGAACGGGGTAGATGAAACCGACTTTAAGCAGTTTCTCTACTTCAGCCTTAATAACTATCGCTTTCCTAGGATTGATCGGATGAAGCTTCTACCGGACTAGCTTGGCGTTAGGATAATTTTTTATTTCATGTTCGATGATTCTTGGATCGATGCCTGGCATTTCCTCATAAGACCAGGAAAAAATGTCGCGGAATTCCTTAAATAAATTTGTGTAGATTTGAATCTCCTCAGGGGAGAAGTCCGCTCCGATGAAGACATTCTCCACAACGCTAGGGTTTCTAGAGATGTCAATAGGTATCATTTCAACGATGGTTTCCATATTACCCTTGGCATAAACTGCGTATGTAGCCAGAGGATTAATAGGACAATACCTATCTCTAGTCATAGTCAACATAAATTCTCATGCCTCTATTACTCTTAACTCTGGGAGGAAGTAAGATCTATGATGGAGATCATCCCAGGGTCTTTTCGGACCAGTAAATGCCTCTAAAATCACCTCGTCAGAGGGCAATACCAAGTCTAAAGAATTGGTAGTGGAAAGAGAATCTTGAGCCCAAATAGGCTCGAGAACTAGATCTAACTCTGGTGCAGGAGTTGGATCGGGGTCGGCCGAAGCTTGCTGGACAATGGATTATGCAACTTTTGCCACGGACAAGGGCATGACCATGCCATGGTGCCTTGTCCCTTCCATCATGGTCGATGGGGAAGGAAGAGTCCACAGATCATTAAAGTAAGTCGTACAAAATGATGACACTAGAAATATTTCAGCCCTAGGCTGGTCGGGGACAACCGATATCATCTTGACATCCCCAGAAGGAGGAGGGTAATCAAACATACCCATCAAATGTGGGCACAAACCAAACCCCACATTGATAACGCCGGGCTGTGGGTTGTTAATTATGAGGACCGTGGATGTCCCCGATGAAGAGTTTGACCTGGAGAAGGACAATTGATCAATAGTCATGATTCGACCCTTGTTTGGAAAAAACAAGACCTGAAAAACTATGGCAACCACTGCATCCATGGAATATGTCCAACTCCTTCCTAACAGGAGGTTGTAGTCAGCATCAACCACTTCAACTTCGACGCACACGGTCTTCCCTCCCAACTGCATGGGGCAAGAAGGGATGATTCCATGTGGTCTGAAGGAACAACCATCGAAGGCAGTAAGGAGAGTAGGTGATAGAGACAAAATGGGTTGGCCAATGGCCTTCCAACACGCCAACGACATCATGCATGTCAAGGTTCCCTCATCAACCACTGTGCAGAAAATGTTTCGAGTAAAATATTTCGTGGGGTGAGCCACTACTATGTTAAACACAACGTGGTATGGGAGATAAGGCTTCAAGTCGGTCGTATCAAGCATGATCGTTCCCAGATTACATGTCTCAACAGATCCTAAGGTAGTTAGCAAAGCCTTTCTCTACAAAGGGTAGCTCTGGAGGACCTTCAAAGCAGACATCGCATAAGGGGTTTGTGACAAATCCTCCACCACAGAGTAATTCTGGGTGGCCCCCGTGTTTGGATTGTGCAAAGCTTTGTTGAATGCCCCTTTCGGGATGTGTGTCATTATTTCACCCATCATATTCTCAATCTGGAGAGGAACATATGGGTTTTCAACTTCTTTACCCTTTTCAGCAGTGCTTGGCATTCCGTAATCGTGTTCCCCAGTAGCTATGTGAGCGTTACCCTTCAACATATAAAGGTTCACGACTGAAGGGTTACTAGAAGATGGAGGGGGTCCCTGACCGCCCCCATCCGCGCTCAAAGAGGCTTGAGTCAAATTTTTCCCATGTGGAAATGGGTTCATTAACACAACAGACTGCTGCTATGCCAATAACTTCTGGGCCTTCGCAAGCCGAGGCCACAGGTGAGTCGGGTGGTATTTCATGCAAAGGTTACACAAATTCGACTTCTTTTTCTCTTTGTTTCCCCCGCCAACATTATTGGTGGGATTCTTAACCCCCTTACCCTTCTTTCGCTATTTCTTCTTTCTGTATGGCTGCTGGTTGGCCTTCGGGTTCGTCGATTGCACATTGTGTACATCCGACATTTGAGTAGGGGGAGCAACTGAACCAGTGGTTGGGCTGGCTGCTGTTTGCTATATCGATGATTGTTGCAATTGATTCGACAAATGATCAGTGGGATTTGCTTGTGATGAAGAAACGATGCCATCGGCATGTGGTCCAGACTTGTGTCTGGTCTTGTCAAGTATAGACCGTGGCGCATTTGGAAAAACCTCTTAAAGTAAACCGGACTGATAGTATATTAGTTCAAGTTATTCAGATCTCATTATCCTGTCTTCCTCTAAAAATACTCCCGACATTGCAACGCCCTTGGATAACTGGGGTACCAAAGACTTAAGGAACCACTCCAGCAGGAATGCTGGTGGAACTGGTACTTTTATCAAACTCTTCGGGCGCTACCATTCTTGGATGTGAGTTGAGATATGGTTAGCCTTTGTTTGCTCAAAGTTGGCCTGCAGTTTGGTGCCGACATTGTATTTGATAGGTAATTGAAAATGGTTTAAAAAAACCATTGCCAATTCACCAAAAGTAGAGTATCTTGAGCGGTTGAGCTCGATGTACCATTTCACAATAGTCCTGATAAGAGTGCATTGAAACATACGCAATTGAACGGAGTCGTCTCTCAAAGAGTTGGATGAGCACCATAGGTGAAACGTGGTCACATGATCGCCTGAATATTCATTAGGATTACCTTCAAACTTTAGAATGTCCGAGGGTAACTTGGTCGGCATGGGAGGCCAATGCGGATCGTGACAGATTGGGTTGTTTAACAATCTTGACAAGTCTGGAAAATGCAACATTGCCAGAAATGGTAGCTTGGGATGCTGACTATGTATAGGAGGAAAGGAGCCTGGAATTTGGCTAGCACCAGGCTGCCAGGAAAAGTTAGGCTGCTGGGTCGGGTTATGGTAAAAACCATGGCCTAGGCTAGCATTCAGATACTGTGATTTTTGAGACGTCATAAGCTGAATCCCATAGTAGGACCTTGAGGGTTGGGAAGGGATGGCTCTTGACGCTGTGTTCCAAAGGTTTTGGAAAAGGTTCCCCCCTATTGATCTGACAGGCATAGGTACAGAGCCTTTCCCGAGGTTCCATTGACCATGGAAGGGGTTTTCCTCGGTCGACATCCCTGACGAGGGGATTGATCCCTGCCACAGATTCTAGGGTCCTTGAGAGGTGTTTGCCCCATGTGCAGGAATAGTACCTTACACAAGATTTTGTGATCCAAAACTAGGGTTTCCCCCAACCGAGACGATAACTGACGAGAATGCGTTGTTACCAAACACTCCGAACAAAGAGAATGACAAAGAACCCACCAATGTGGTGTTGGAAGAAGGTTTTTGACTACCTTATCTGAACAATCTATAGTTCATGTTTGGCTAGACAGGCTGTTGAGAAGCACCACCGAGCGAGGGGGACGAAGGAGGTATATGACCCCCGCCATAAGGAAAAGCATTATAGGGGGTTGAGGTGTCCCCCGTGGATCCTTGCAAAGGAGCGTTTGATCTCCCTACCCCCAAAACCATGGTCTATAGGGTGGAGTAGGTGAGGACTGAGTTTGTATCAATGCCGAGCATCCCGTATGAAAATGGAGGACTCGTCACACTCTATGTGAACGGTGTAGTGATCACTGCCATAGACAGAATCAGACCGCTGCTCGAAGTAGAGGTGGTCGAGACCATAGTGGTCCAGACCTGTGAAGGTGATTTAGAAGGTGGAATTCCCCCAATAGTGGCAGCCGTAGAGCGATTATGAGAACTCCCTGATGAAGTAGCAGCATTTGCTTCCATCGCTGCTTGCAGGATTATCTGACACTCATGATGCATTACCCTTGGGGAGACATCTTGTATGACGATAGGCGATGACAAGTCAGTGATCGGAGGGTTATACAGACCGAGAGCTTCTACTCCAAGGTAAAAAATAGTTGGTTCCTCCAGAATTGAATGCTCTCCTCTTGGAGCTTTCTCGGGCATAGTTTCCTTTGGCCCAGTTGCCTCAAATGATCCTTGATGGTCAAGTCTTTGCCGTAACGGTGGCGGTTGTGGTTCCAATGTAACCGGCGACAGGCCAGAATCCTTCGCGACTGGCGAGGCTCTTGATCTTCCACTTTGTGAGAAGATCAATGACACAGTAATTCTTTTTAACATTGAAGACCAAACACACACTAGAGAAGTTCCTAGAGATAAAGCAATCAAACCACTAACTAATTGGAAGAACAGTTACACCAGCCAACACTAGAGAAAATTACCAGTGTAAGTGCAACTCGAACATGGAAGGACCCTCTGGGTATACTCTGCAAAGAGTGGCCCGATGTCTGCCCTAGGTATCGCGATATACCCTCACAGTCACCTGTGTAAGTCCCTAAAATAAAGGAAACTAGGTTGCCAACTCGTAAACTATTACTAGGCAGGTACAATCAACAATCAGGTGGACCTCAATGAGCAGGACATCAAGCCCGAAACCTATCGAGGGTATCGAAAGAAGTGTTGGAAGACGACTGAGGACCTTGAACGGATTCGAGACCCACAAAGCTCCGTGGCAAATGCGATCAACAGAATCCCAAGACAAGTCCTCTATATGCGTTCCCCACTATGCTTGGTTTGGCTTTGGAGGGGTTATCTCCGCTACCTTTCCACACACATCCTCGTGTTTAGCCCATGTGTTAGAGGGGGGGATCAAATAATTTCCACGTTTATTGGACTTTTTACACTCCCTAGCTCAGACTCGTATGTTTGTTTTATAGCCTTGAAGAGTTTCCTCTCCAACCTAAATCAAGGCTCTAGCCTAGACTA
>JASDQU010735656.1:141287-160860 GCA_032191745.1 Picea mariana
TTTTTGTTTATGCTTCAAAATAAAAAACTTGAAAACAAATTCTTTTTCTTTTCTTCGAAAGCAAGAAAAAGGGAAAAAGTGAAGACAAGACAAGACCAAAAACTGACTTCTGGTCCACTGCGGATCGTAGGGATTCACTAACGATACCAAACAGGTTGATCAGAAAAGACTCATAGACTCCTCTAAAACCCTTTCAAAGAAAACACAAGAAATCTCTAAAAGATAAAGAAACTGACGTCAAACCCAGACTAAAGACTATAACAACAGAGATTAGTACTAGATCAAGAAACCCCTGAGAAGTGTGACTTCAAATAGGGAAGAGGTTGACTGCCCCTTTTTAAGGAAAAAGTTTCCAGACACAGACACACTACTGACACTTAAGCAGCCCGCGTATGTACGTGGGCTGTCTAAAGGTAGGGTGCATATGTAAGCGTGCAGACCCACTGTAGGCCGCGTACACCTCTGTAACTTCTCTAAAAATAAAAAATAACAGTCAGGTTGACAAGGCAGGGAGTACTGGTATGGCAGACCAGAATCCCTTAAAGACTCAACAACTTACAAAAACTCAAAAAAGGTAATCAAACCAATTAAAAGACCCATAAACTATCCCCTAAAACCCTAGAGGCTTCCCCAGTACGGTCGCCAGTTCTTCTATAGCGAGAAAAACCCCCTATGGACTACACTAGGGTTCAACATGTAGGCAGATCTAACCGTCTAAAAGTCTCCTACTTTTTATAACTACCCCGACTATACCCCACATTAACTCTACCTTAAACTCCACGTCCGATGTTGATCCTTTCGCGTTCGATTGCTCCTTGACTACAAGTCTCCTCCCAAGGCTGACTTGCATTCACCAAAAGACAAACAAGAAACTATGAACATACATCTCATATATGAATTAGTGGGTTAAATGTCATAATAAAACATGAATCAAGCATAAAGATTGAACACATCATATGGCGGGACACAAAAAGTAATCCTTTTATTAGAATCACAAAGTTTACTTACAATGAGATCGACGACTACTCCTCGAACCTGGTCCAGACTCCTCTTCGCCAAGCTCCAACTGCGCCTCCATGTACCTTTCTCCTCTGACACTTCTCTCTAGGGAAATGGCATAGGCTTACAATGGAGGAAAAAGGCAAGAATAGGCAATTCTGGCACAAAACTCACAAGGTGGCTGGAAATTCTTGGGGAAAGGAGGGGATATGAAACAGGCAGAGTTTCACTGTTCTTATGCTTATGTATTGAATGAGAACCCAACACCTCCTTTTATATGACAAAAGGATGGTTATTCGGTAGGGTGACGAGCTATAGGCGGTGGGACAGTTGGAAAACTACCCAAATAGCCCGTAATCTCAATGAATTCCTTGCAACTTTCTAATTTTTGCCACTTTTGTTGGTATATGCGAGCTGTAATGGTGCAACTAGTGTACGTATGCAGGCAGTAATGGTGCAACTAGTGTACATACATGGGCAGTAATGGTGCAGGGCACGTACATCTTCAAAAATAGTGTTTTTAAGAAGAGTTGCTGAGTGATGGCTTGGCAAAAATAGCAAGTAAGATGGCCTGATGCTAGGTATGCATGTATGGTACAATTTAGGGTTATAACACTTAGTATCCCTTTAGGGGCAGGTCACCTTCATCCCAGGCACGCTCCAGGGTTTTTTCCACACTACTTGCTAGACGACTATCTCCACCTCCTTCTTGTCCATAATCTCACGACGACATTGAGCAACAATGCATCCATCACATTATCAAGTTGCAAGTAGGCACACATGGCACTTGTTGATACATTGTGGATAGACACACATGAAACTTGTTTATATGTCACGTACATATGACCCTCCCCTTAAAAGAACACCTTCGATGTAATTAGTCTAAAAGTGTATTGCACACCCAAATTTACCTTCACCAATATAGTAATATTAACATGTATTTTCTCTTTCTCATTTTTTCATTTTTGACAATTTTAGCAATTGATAATGAGCCATCAACTTGTAAATGTGAATTTATCAACCAAATTATTCTTTTTTAGTTCTAAAACAATCTAAGAGGGAGAACCACCCATAACTTATTAAGCATATTATGTTTATCCAAATTACCATTTTTCATGGCTTAATGATCCACTCCATACAAATAGACTACAAAGATTTGAAGGAAAACTAATGGACAATATAAAACAATACTGTAGCTTAAGTTTTCAGTCCATTTGCAAACAAAGACAATTTCAAGATAAATTTTAAAAATAAAAAATCCAACGAAGGTCACCAATGCCACTTTTGTAGGATTCAAACTACCACACGCAAAAGGCTCAACATAAAACAACCTTAGCTTTCTTCACATTCTTATCACAAATTACTTGGATTTTGGTTCCATGTGCTTTACAGGGAAAACAAACAGAATTTAAAACTTTAGACTTTTCTTCACTCTTGGACATATCTGAAATTTGAGATAAAAGAATTACAAACTTTGTCAAAGATTATTAATGCAACATTGGATATGCAGGTGAAGAGTAAAGTTGCTTCAATGTTCACGGTGATTTTGTTTATCCATCCTTAACAAAATTTGTTTATTGTGCCTTGAATTTTTACAATCAGATTTCCAATATTTTTTTTTGTATTAGATAAAAAAATAAACATCCTCCAACTCTTTAATTAAGGAAAAATTTGAATATATATTATGCTGACTCAAATGTATACTTAATTTAAATCCTATTTGGTTTTTAATTTAAAAATATATCCTTAAACTTTAATAAAATGTTCCAATTTATAAAGATAGAAAAATATTTCTATCTTGTCCTAAACAATTAGTTTCTTCCTTTTGTTACCATATTTAACATATGCATATAAAATTCAAACAAAGAACATTGAAGAAAATGATACTTATAAATTTGAATAAAATTTAAAATAAAAAGCACTAAAAAAATATTTTTTTATTTTTTATTTTGACAACAAAAAAGATTTGAAATTGCAAACTTGATTATAAATATTAAAATATTGAAATTGTTAGTTTATTATTTTCCATCTTTGTCCTTTCCTTCTCTTTCTATTCCTATTCATTGAACACATTAATGGTGCAACAATCCACTCTGAGTTGAGATTGAACAATCCACCATCTACTCACTGTGATTTATAAAAGATGTTAATGTCCACTCTAAGTTGACATTAAAAACCCCACCACTTCCTCAGCGTACTTAATTTGATGTAAACCAAAATTCAATACTCCAATCAATAACACATTTCAACGCCTACAATCTTGAGCACACCAAGTTTGGATGGTGATTTTGCTAAAGTGAGATGCCATACACTTCAAACTACCGGGGTTTCACTTTTAGCTAAGTTGGTCTTCTAGGTTTTTTGCGATCCTCCGAGGACCAGATTTTGCCAGTTCAACCCATCAGTAAATACTCCACCAGATTCTTCTAGTTCAACCCATCAATAACTACTCTAGATACTTTGAATTCTACCAAAGAGTCTAGTATGATTTCAAACCAATCGTGACTGATCACTTTATTAATTGAAAACAAAATCTACTATAACTCTATATGGTCTTAAAATTTTTCCATATTTTATCACATCCATTTTGATTAATTGAATCACTTTCTCCTTACAAACTACCATTCAAGGATGCATTTAAGTTGGTTGTCTATCAGAAATTCATAGTTTTGAAGCTCTACCTACTCTTACTCAATTTCTCGTCCTAACGTGCACCTTAATGAAGGAAAATCTGAACCTCTACATACCCTTACTCAACCACCCCCTCCCCTATAGGATGCGTCGCACCACAATGAACGGAGTTCTCTAATGGACTATCATGTTCTGCATGTTTCACCTACTTGTCTTTTCAAATGATTGTGCTTTTTGGTTTCATTATCGTCTCTATATCTGTCACATGAATTTTCCATAATAGTTGTAGCTGTAGAAGCAAGCATAGGTAGGTAGTTTTTATTGTCTTCTCCACATATGTCCCGTAGTTTTCATTGTCTTCTCCATAGAAAGTCAGAAGCCCCCTGTGTACAAGAGATGCCTTAAAAGAATTGTCTTGTCTGGTAACGATAAACATGACAGAAGTTCAAAGATGAAAAAATCACCAATCATTTTGCTCCCGATGTGAGATATCTCCAAGATTCACAAACACTTCCAAGGGTTCATTCATAGAATGACCATTTTTACATTTATTTCATTCCCAATTATAACTTTATTTTGTATCAACTCTACTTCCCTAGTCCCTGTTATACATGTAAATGAAGTGTGTTTGAAGTTTGGAAGTATTCCAACAATATGCATAGATAAAGGGACAAACGAGAAATAAATATCAAGAGAGAAGGTTTGATTGCTTGATTTCATTTATATTAAAGACAAATTCAACCAAAGAATTTCAGGATATGGTAAATACAGATACATGGTAATGATTGTATATGTTTCCCCTCATAAATGAAACAAAAAGGGAACATTGATTAATTCACATTAATTCAAAACCATATGTACAAATGAGAGGTCTATTACATTATATGAAATGAATGCCTTACTAAGATTTGTGTAATCATAAACTACGCTAGACCTTGGGCAGATCACTTTTCCATTGTTTTTCTTTGCCATTTCATCATTTTTATTTTTGGAACTGTACCATTTGGATTTTTTGTTATCCATTTTAGGGTTATATGATAAGAATCCATTCTGTCTTTAATTATGATTATATTTTTCAAAATATACTAAAAAATTATGGATTTAATTATGATTCTATTTTTCGAAATATACTCAGAAATTATGTTTTTTTCTATGAAATTTAAAACCCAAAAAAATCGTGAAATTTAAAACCAAAAAAAATATTTATTTTGAATAACGATATTTGAGATTGTGATATCTCTAGCTTATGCATAACGTTATTCCTACATCTCACAATTAGAAAAAATTCTAATATATATAATTACATTATTTATAAAAAATTAAATTCCATAATAGATCTCTCACTTAGCAATATGTTAATTGATGTGAAACTCGTTACTTTATCTTCCAAATTAAATAGTAGTCACGAATTTAGAAAATCATAAAGCAACAATGGTATTGCATCTAGCTTATATGCATTTGATACAAGACTAAGAGTCATCAACAACTGGTACAAAGTGACTTTGGTGGAGCAACCACTATGTTGTGGCATCTTAGAGAGACATAGATTTGACGCTTTTGGGGCAGATGACCCTTCATGGAGGATAAGTCAGTCGAATAGGGAAATTGGTAAATCGTTAAGCATCAATGAAGAAAGGAAAACTAAAGAAATAAAAAAGGGTTGCAAAAAAGACTAGGAGCATGTGTGCCAAAATTGTCACATATTTCCACTCACTTGTAATTTTTAAAAAAATATTGAGCTATAAGATATTAGGAGGCTTCATGCATATAGAAATTAAGGTGGTTGATGATTAGGAGCTCCCATGTGATTCTGTATAGGATCTTCACAACTAGAAGATATTGTTGTCATCAATATCTATGTTATGACAAGTGGATCTTATGAGTTGTGATTATGAATTTTTAACCATTTAAATTTAATATTTTTTTGTGATTATGAATTCTTAACAAAAATTATTTTAAATGAAGATTAAAAAAAAATATTATATGAATTATTTATTTTGAAAATGAAATTTGAATACAACAGTTAACAATAACTGTTGTTTTTATTCGAAAGTGTTTTTCTTATTTAAAAGTAAATACTAGTTATTTTTATTCAAAAGTGTTTTTCTTATTTAAAAGTAAATATTAGTTGTTTTGCAAATTTTAAATTAAATAGAAAAATTGAAATAAATAAATAAATTGTATTTTAAATTAAGTATAAAAATTGAAATAAATAAATAAATTGTATGATTAATATAAAATTAAAAAAATAAATAAGAAATCATAAGAACAAAGATAATTATTAGTTATTTCTATAAAGAAGCAACTTCCTAAAAACATTGAAATATACAAAATTGCCCATATAAAAATAAAAGCATCACATGAGAAAGTGTTCATGGTCAATAATTTTTTTATTTTCTATTTTTAGGTGAGCAAAAATTAACAATGACATATAAAAGTTTTCGTATAGTGCTTTTAAAAATCTCAATAAATATCGTTTTTAAGGTTTTATAATATGTTTTAAAAATACAATTATTATATGGTCCTATTAATAACTTCTTCGATTAATAAAAAATAATAAAAATCTCAATAAATATTGTTTTTAAGTTTTTATAATATGTTTTAAAAAAACAATTATTATATGGTCTTAATAACCTCTTGAATTATAAAAAAATTAAAAAAATAAATCGAGTCAAATTTATATTATAAAATTTATTTTTAATTTTAAAAATCTATATTCAATAGATTGTTTTTTTGAAAATAATGAAATACTTTATAAAAATTTATAATATAAAAAAGTTTAATGTAAAATCAAAACATTTTAGCGAATTAATAATATATTCTTCAAATTTAAATTATAAAATTTATTTTTAATTTTAAAAATCTATATTTAATAAATTGTTTTTTGAAAATAATGAAATACTTTATAAAAAAATTATAAGATAAAAAAGTTTATTGTAAAATCAAAACACTTTAACCAAATAATAATATATTCTTTCATGAATAAATAATAATTAAATAAACATTAAATTTTGTTGAATAGACATTAAATTTTAATTCCAAGGATGAGAAGAAGCAATTTTATTATTTTTTAATGTTTTTATAAAACGTAAATGCCTTCAAAATAATCAAATAATAAATTTAATTAACCAAGCTAAGGGGTAAAATATCTTTAATGCACAACTTATTGCATTCTCAACACAAACATGTTCATCTTTATTTTGTCATTTAAAAGAAAAATAATTCAACAATCAACCTCTATGCCTTGGGTGATCTGCTTATTGTGCCAAAACATAAAACATTGGATGGACTCATTATGTTGAAACAACTTTACACCAAAACCTTAACAATGTTTGTCATGCTAAGCTAACTTAGAGTTATGAGTGTTAAACTATGTGTTGTGGCAAATGCTAATGCTAATTTAGTGCTAGACTCTTGTCATGCCAAACTTTCGGTGATCACACCAACAACCTTCATTTCCAACACAACATTCAAGAACTTGCACCACTTCGTTGACAACAGAATGTGCCATGCTAATACCAACTTATAGTTAAGGCATTGCAATCGAGTAAAACTACACAAAAGCCACATTTTCTGATTAAACCAAACCTAGTCGTCAACATGACTACACATAAGTTAGTGGTTAACTCTAATTAAACCAATAAACATCTTGGTCAACCTATTGTTATACCTCAAAATATTCTATTGTTATACCTCAAAATATTGATCAAGCTAAACACAATATCTAAAGTCAATTATCTTGAATCGAAAGATGAAGTAATAATCACTTTACTTATAATGCATCATATCTCATTTGTACATTGTCAATTCAAACATATTAAAATGTCTTCTCCTCTCTCTTCTTCCTTCTCATTTAAATAAGAATAAACATAAGTCACTCCATAACCTTCTTTCACAAATTAAAAATGCATAATAAATACATAAAGTTATTACAACGTGATAACCACAACCATAATTTTTCAATGATAATAACAAAATATTATGTAACACACTTTACAATGATATTAACAAAATATTTCTCCCTTCTCATTTAAGTAAGAATAAACATAACTCACTCCATACCTTCTTTCACAAATTAAAAATGCATAATAAATACATAAAGTAATAACTCATTCCATAACCTTCTTTCACAAATTAAAAATGCATAATAAATTAAAAATGCATAATAAATACATAAAGTAATAACTCATTCCATAACCTTCTTTCACAAATTAAAAATGCATAATAAATACATAAAGTTATTACAATTTGATAATCATAACTATAATTTTTCAATGATAATAACAAAATACTATGTAACACACTTTACAATGATATTAACAAAATATAAAGTTGTATAAGATGTTTGTTTTTATATATTCTTGAATTACTCAATTATGCATTTATTCCTCGCATAACATTCTTCATTGTCAACACCCTTCCCAATTATAAAACTTCTCAATTTTATAATTTTACACCTAAGGTGCTTAATTAGAATTTTCCTTCAACATTCATTTGCCTTCCTTTATGTATATTCATCTACTACCATGGTTGACATCAACAAAATATCCAAATTGGGGAAAACGAAAATTCTACACCAAACAAAAAGACTCTCAAAACTGAACCCTCCCACGCGCTGCTCTACGTGTGCCTCCCCATGTGTCTTCTTCCCGCCGCCATGGATTCATGAGGGGGCTATGAGCCTCCCCCTCCTTTTCCCCCTGATCTCTCGGCCTTCAAAAAGCTGGTTGAGGCTTGCAACAGACGTCCAACCTCAACCACTCAGGAAAAAAATGTGATAAAGATGGACTCCATCCCGTCGGTCACCCTCCTATTTGAAGAGCCTTGTCGAGCAACTTTAAACATTGCTGAACGAGGTCTGATAGGTCAATTTACAGGATTATGGCCTTCTCCAAAATCCATCGAATCCTGGATCCAGAGGAACTGGAGACCGCTGGTCTCAGAAGGCATTAAGAGCCACTTCGTTGGGAAAGGCTACTATGTGTTCTTCTTTGACAATGCTGAAGACAAAAATTTAATATTAAAAAACGACCTATATTTTATGGGACCCCAGGGGCTCTATCTGAACCAGTGGACACCGGATTTTGATCCAACTCAGGATGTGCCTTTTGCGGTCCCAATCTGGGTGCGACTTCCCCACCTGCCTCTACACTGTTAGAGCCCGAAATCCTTAGAATCTATTGGGAATTCTCCTAGAAAATACATTGACATAGAAGAAAGGAAGGACCAATACTCCTGTGCGGGAATCTGTGTGGAGGTGGACCTGGAAATAGGGATCCCATAGGCCATCAAGATAACAGTGGGAGACTAGACACATGTGCAAGAACTGGACTATGAGAAACTGCCTTTTAAGTGCAGGCATTGCCACGACTACGTGCACTTCACAAGAAACTGTAAAAAGAAGACCGAGGAGGAAGCAAAGAAGTTGAAAGGGGAGTAATGGATGAAGGTGCAGAAGCAGGATCCCACAAAGAAGCACAATAAGCCCCGTTCGAAAGGGACCCCTGTAGGTTCCACTGTGCCTAGTTTAGAGCAGCCTTAAGTGGCTGGGATCACAACTCCTCTTCAGACAGTTTCATCCTTGAATCTTTTTGATCCTCTCAGCTCTCAGGAATACCCTCCGACGATAACTCAGGAAGTGGATCAACATGCCCCTCTCCCAACAATTGAAGGAAACAACAAAGAGACCCTCCGCACTCCACCAGATACCAAAGTAGAAGGCTCCTCTTCACCCACATATGTGGACATGACAAGGAAGAAACCCTCAGAGATATCAGGCTCATCAGACGATGAAACTTTCGAAAGGCCATCAAGAAGAGTAGGAAGGAAATCCCTCAAAGAAGCAAGAGAGGAAGAAGCATAGAGGCATAAAATGCAGGGAAGCCAATCCACGCTAGAAATATCCATTGGACGAAACACTAGATGAAGGCCACCAAAGGGAGGCCCCTCTTCTTCCCATCCCAGTAAATAATAAATATAGTCTCTTGGAACTGTAGAGGCCTGGGGAATTCCTCGAAAATCCAAACAGTGAAATATCTTTTGAAGGCAGAATCACCAGAGATCCTCATGCTCCAAGAGACAAAAATAGAAGGAGAAGTCCTTCTGGATCTAAGCCGAACGAAATGGAAAAGAAATGATGGAAAGATGGTAAGTGNAAAACAGTGAAATATCTTTTGAAGGCAGAATCACCAGAGATCCTCATGCTCCAAGAGACAAAAATAGAAGGAGAAGTCCTTCTGGATCTAAGCCGAACGAAATGGAAAAGAAATGATGGAAAGATGGTAAGTGCAAGGGGTACTTCTAGAGGGCTTGCCACGATCTGGATCGAAGATATGTTCCAGCTGGAAAGCTCCCTTGAGACACAACACTGGATATATACTGAACTCCGCCATAAAACAAGTAAGATTACAATTCCCTTGTTCAATCTTTATGTTCCGGTCCATTATGTTGAGAAAAAAAATTGATGGAAAACTCTACTTGATTTTGTAGAAGCCTATTCTCCCAAGAACATCATAGTAGTAGGGGACTTAAATATTATGCTAGATCCAAAAGAAAAAAAGAGGGGGCATCATCAACAGGGACCAATTGCTCCCCCTTGTAGAGGACCTGATACAACAGTGGGACCTTATTGACCTTAAGCCCAAGAAGGGTCTATACACGTGAAAAAACAATAGATCAGGGGCTGCACACATTTCTACTATGCTTGACAGGTTCCTAGTGAAAATCACCCTCTTGCTGGAAAAGAAATTACTGTCCACCAAAATCCTCCCAAAATTTACCTCGGATCACAAGCCCATCCTCCTGCAGTTGGATGAGGAAAAAGACTTAGGTCCCATTTATTTTAAATCCAGTCCCCAATGGATCGAATAGGAAGGGTTCATGGAAGTAGTAACCAAATCCTGCTCTACTCCAGTCACCGACTCTCCAAGCTTTATTTGGGAGCAAAAATTAAAAATAACAGAATCAACCCTAAAAGAGTGGGTCAAATCTCTTTCCAACCCCTACTTTGCCAAGAGGAAAGTGGTTGGCCATCAGTTAGCATCTCTATACCAGGACATGGAAAGCCAGGACATAACCACTCATATTTTGGATAAGGAACAAGCTGCCCAATATGCCACTTACAGAGCTTATAGACATGAAGAGGAGTACTAGAAACTAAAGTCCTAAAGCCTATGGTTGGATGCCGGTGATCGTAATACGACCTTCTTCCATAGGCAGTTTCAAGCTCGTCTCTCCCGAAACTATATCTCCAAAATCACTTTAGCAGATGGGACAGTCCACAAAGGTTCTGCCCAAATCAAGGTAGCAACAGAAAACCATTTTCAGAATCTCTTCACAGAGGATGGGACAGGAAACGAGGAGCTCTCCGTCGATTTCCTTTCCAATATGTTACATCTTGTCAACAATGAGATCAACACAAGCCTCTTGAAGCCATTCTCTGAGGAGGAAATCAGCGAGGTAGTCTGGGACATGGAGTCTGAAAAAGCTCCAGGCCCTAATGGATTTTCCATTTATTTCTACAAAGCTTGCTAGATAATTATCAAGACAGACTTATTGAGAATGGTTAAATATTTTTAGCAAAAGGCCAAAGTGGGAGGCAACACTAACTTCACTTTTCTTGCCTTAATCCCTAAAGAAGTGAATCTGACCTCTTTTGACAGGTTTAGACCTATATCGCTTTGCAATGCCTCCTACAAAATCCTTTCGAAGCTACTGGCTAACAGACTAAAACCTCTGCTAGGACAACTAATCTCCCCCACCCAAGGGGAGTTCGTCAAAGAGAGGCATATCCTAGATAATGTGATTCTTGTCCAAGAATCCATTCACTCAAGCTCCCAGAGAAAAGAGCAGGTAATGCTTATAAAGTTGGACATGGCCAACGCATTTGATCGGGTCAAGTGGTCCTTTTTGTACAAAGTGATGCTCGCCTATGGATTTAGCTCAGAATTCGTAAATCTGATCAAATCTTGCACTGACAAGCCCTGGATTACGCCTCTAGTAAATGGCTGACCTGCTAACTACTTTCAAGCAACAAGAGGGATAAGGCAAGGCTGCCCACTATCCCCCTTTTTGTATATTTTGATGGCAGACTCCCTGAGCAGGAAGCTGATAGCTGAAAGGAATGTTGGGACTATTCCAGGCATCTGCCCAGTGAAAGGAATAGAGTCAGTCAACCACGCTCTGTTTGCTGATGATTCCCTTCTCCTGGGAGGAGCTTCCCTTCGAATTGCAAGGGCGTTCAACGAGATTATTCAAAACTTCTGTTGCATTTCAAGAGCGCTTGTCAACAAAATAAAGAGTGCTGTGTATGGATGGAACACGAAGGAGAAAACCATACTCGGAATTGCCCGTCTCTTGGGATTTCTTGGATTTGTTTCCTGGGATAAAATCAAGTACATATGCCTACCTCTAACGCTGGGAGCTAACATATCATCACTCTGGATGGAATTTATTAGAAAAAATAAATCTAAGATAGTAGCTTGGGGAGGACAATAGCTTAATAATGCTAGAAAGCTGATTCTCATCAAAGCAATCTTGTCTTCCCTTCCTATATGTCATGCATCTTTTCTCCTTTCTCCAAAGGCGATCATTGAGGAGGTTTCGAAGTTGATCAGTGACTTCCTATGGCATGGAGGCAAAGGAAATCAGAGCAAATTTCATCTTGTCATTTGGGACTTAGTAAAACGATCTAAGCAAGAAGGCAGTCTTCAAGTAAGAGACCCTAGTTTGGCCAACATCACCTTAGGAGGCAAAATATTATGGCAATTGTTCTCCAACAGAAGCCACCCTGTAAGTCTTCTCCTCCAGAAGAAATACCTTAAAGGAGTTTCCTTGAGAAATCTTTAGTTTGATAACACCCCCAAAGGCACCCAGTTATGGAATCTATGCAGAAAAGGCCTTGAATTCTTTAAACAACAGCTATACAGAGTCCCCGGGAATGAAAAAAAACCCTGCTATTGACATATAACATTATGGGCAATCCGCCTCTTGAAAACACAGGAGATTTAATAGAGCTTTGGGAATGGCTTTCCCAGCTCAGAATACATAGCCTAGTAGACATCTCTGCTCGGGACCAAGAGGGTTACTGGGCAGATTGGGTTTTCCCTAATCTGCTTCTGAATCTCCTCCACCAAAAGCATCTCCTCCTTGACGCGCTGAAGGGATCAACTCCTGTAAGCATCCATGGCGCCGATTTTTGGAGCCGAGGGAAGACATGTATTTACACGGTCGCTCAAGGATACACAACTTTGCAAGTCCACCATCCTTCAATTAACAATCCAAAAATCTGGAAGCAAGTTTGGGACAACTACGACCTCCCAAAGATCAACTTCTTCATGTGGGTGCTCCTGCACAGGCGTGTGCTAACTGGAGAAAATTTATAAAAACGTGGAATCCATGGCCCACATAGATGCAATTTATGCCAAATGGCCCTTGAGGATATGGACCATCTCTTCGTGGACTATCCCTTTGCCCAATCAGTCTGGGCTCTTATGCTCCAAGGCCTCAATGTGACCGCTCCCTCCCAGATCGCTGTTGGCGCACTCTATGGCTCTTGGCAAGATCGATATCCAAGGGTGATAAAAGCCAAATCATTGTGGAACCGCATCTGGTCTTCCATCCCCAAGTTCATTTGCTAGAAGATCTGGCTTGCAAGAAATGACATCATTTTTAATAATACAGTGCATACTCCTTTGACAGTAGTAGCCAAAGCCAAGGTGTATTTGTTGGAAGCCTTGAGAAACTACTCGAAAAATCTAGACATCTCTCTCACTCCAGAGGAAAGAAACTGGATGGGCGCTCTCTTGAATCAGGGAAAGACAAAGAACATAGCTCGCCCATATAACAATCCCACTTGGCGCATAAGAATTCTAGATGAAGAATTCCAAGACTGGTGGAGAAAGCAAAATAAGATAAGAGTCTTCTTTGACGACGCCTCCAAAGGGAATCCGGGGATTTCAGGAGCAGGAGGAATCATCTACTCCCACGATGGTTCTCGAGAAGACAACTTCAACTGGGGGTTAGGACAAAGAAAAAATAACCAGGCCGGAATCCTTGAGCTGCTAAAAGGCTACCAGAATGCCCAGGAACATGGAAACAAAGCTCTTCAAGTCTTCGGTGATTCAAAAATTTTAATAAAAACCTTAAATGCAGAGGACCACTTTGCCAATCCATCGCTCAACAAGACTCTTCAGAGACTTCGAAGTTATTTACAAAGTTTCTCCTCCTTCAAATTTTATCACATCCTCCGCAACTCGAACAATGAAGTAGACAAAAAGGCTAATGAGGGCTCCAGCTTGCTACAAGGAGTTTTTAGAAAGAATGTTGAGGTACCTATGTCCAGTCCCATTCCTTACCTGCAAGATTCAGTTCCAGGCAATAGGAAGAAAAGAATAGAATTTATTAAGGAAAGATAGACAAATATCTTTTGTAATCTAGGTTGATTTGGCCTCGGCCCAACCGATCCTTCTTTCAATAAAAATTAACTGTTTTAGT
Source organism: Picea mariana (assembly GCA_032191745.1). Taxonomy (NCBI): domain Eukaryota; kingdom Viridiplantae; phylum Streptophyta; class Pinopsida; order Pinales; family Pinaceae; genus Picea; species Picea mariana. The sequence goes on from JASDQU010735656.1 coordinate 155,412, forward strand.
TAAAAGAAAATGAAAAATTCTACACCAAACAAATTAAAATTGCTTTAACGTTAGGCGGGTGTGTTGTTTTGTAGGGAGTTTTTGATACTAAGGGTCATTCTTGCATTCTCTATTCACTTCTAGCCACTCAAGATGTCTACATCATGTATTTATTAATTTGTAACTTCACAACACGGTATATGGACATGGTATATAAGGTATATGAATATATTTTTCATTTTTTAAAAAATAATTTGGGTGAAATCAATTAATGAGGATAATTTTTTTTCGACAATGTGTATCTGATTTGGTTGGATTTTTTTCATCGATTAGATCTAATTTGAGTGGTTGAGAGGAAAGTTGTTATCCTCTCCACTTGGATTTAAATCCCACTTCGTGACATATTACTCTTTCTGAGCCAATTGTTGAATATCGTGATCATTATGAGATTGTTAACAAGGCCTTGAGCCTTTGAAGAATCTAGTTTACCCTTGATACCATCTTTAGAATGAGAGGAAGTGCTTAGTGGATTTCCCCAAGATATATTTTCGAGTTAAAAATAAAATAAAATTAGTTGGACTATTGAAAAATATTTTTTTAAAATTTTAAAATCACTTAAGATAAGATGAAAATAATCACATCAATTACTATAAATATTGAAAAATTAAACTAATGACAATCATTACGAAAGGTTGTAAACTACGAAACAAGATATGGTAACAAAGATAGTCAAGAATATAAGAAAAATCCAAAATGAGCAATTAAGAGATATGCAAAAGAAAGGAGTTAAAATAAAAAAATTGAAGGAGGTGATAAAGAAGTAAGGACAATAAAAGAAACCACTTGTGTCATAATGATTGAAAACATATCTGAACTAACACTACAATATTTTGGAGAATATGCCACCCAAATTGCCACCAAATCAATTCTTTTCTAATTTTCGATATATTTGTTCTTTTTCTCATTTTTGTGGCAATTTGGTTGGTAATCATAGTTACATATTTGAAACCAACAACTTGACATTTTGCAATGATTCTCCAGGTTATAAGTGCATAGCCATGCTTGTAACCAACAAGATCATCGAGGAACACCAAATCACTAGTTTCAACCATTGACTACAATTTTGACTAACAAAAGGGTAAGGGCACGTTGTGGTTTTGTGGGAAAATTGTATGAAATAGGGAATTAGGGGTAAAAATGGCAACATATGGCAACAACACTACCATCAACACAATAATAATAATTTCCCATATTGAGAGAAACACGACTTATTTTTAAATAAATATTAATAAAACAAATCAAACAACAAGAAATTACAATCAAAAGATATTGGGAGAAGGAGGCCAGAAAACAAATCTAATTAATTTCCACACATTCATGCAATCAACAACTAGACCATCTAAGTGAAATATGAAAGTAAAAGCAGGAAATAAAATAAATCATATGTGCACTCTTATGTGTTGATGTTGCAATATATATAGTTGTCATCACTCATAATCATAATTAGAATCATTATTTTCATTCTTATCCTTATCATTGTTGGTAACTCTCTCTAAAATGATCATAATGATAATGACAATGATTCTATGGGTGAGAACAAGAATGACACCCTCTTAAAGATGCACATCATGAATAGTTAATGATGGAGAAAACATTAGCATGGCCAAAAATATTTTGTATGATTTTTCATATATCATTTGGATCATTTCTTGGCAATGTCATGCTCCTCATCATTGTTCTCCTCCTCCTCATTATCTTTATCTCTATCATCATCATCATTTTCATCGACCTCATTGCCATCCTCATCATCATTCTTATTCTTTTCATTATGTTGGTCATTGTTGAACCCAATAATTATTATATGAGAATGGCAATAAGGTTAATGATCACAATGAGGATGATGATGAAGCAATAACAATCTCTCAATAATGTACATGATTTACATAAAGAGTTTCCTACATAACAACTATAATATGTTAAGTATATCATGGAAATCAAATGTTACTATATATGGAAAAAGTTTTCTACATGTTATTATAAAAATAAAATCATTTTACCAAAATAAATTCTTTTTCCTCGTCACTATCATCATCCCCTTAAAATAATCATCTTCATTGATGTCCTCCTCATTCTCATTAGAACCATTAACATCATTATTCTTGTCCTTATCATTATGTTGGTCACAATTAATGGGCCACTATCAACGGGCCAGTAATTAGTAGGTCCAATGATGACCACCACAATGACGAGGATACTTTAATGACACTCACTTGATGATGTGCACCAAAAGTTTTCTACTTAACAATTAGAATATAAATATATCATGGAAACCAAACATTAATATAATATAGAAAAAAATTTCTACATGAAAACATTGATTTTTTATTTTTATAAAAGATATTCTTTGTAGAGTACATATACAACCAAAGAAGATGCTTGAGCTACTATAGCTTCCAAATTAAGTACTCTCTACGTTGTTTAGTCCTACAGATATCAATAAATTTCAATTATATTAAATTTTCCCATAGGATTCATCCTTTAGAATCTAAATGTCATGAATAGACCCATTTCCATATTGGGTTGTCTAAACTAATCCACATATCTACTTTGAATGGTGTTAATGCAAACATCTCCAATAACTAGATTAAAATTTTGTTGTCAGAATATTTTGTGGGTTAGCAAACACTATTTCCCAACTAGAGCATAATTCAAAATGAAAAAAAGGAAAAATATTTGTAAACTTCCTTTAATTTTTTCGAAATGGTCAGTTGACCAAAACAATTGTTAAACTTAATGTTATTACAATGATCATATGTTCGATTTCAAGATTTTTTTTCGTATTTCAGTGACTTAAGAAAAATACAATGCACACTTTACATATTCCTTGACTACTATGAAATAAAAATAAAACTATAGTAACAAAGACACACAATGGAATACCATGAACACAATATTTATCATAGAGAACCCAATGTGGTAAAAACTCCAACAAATGAAGGACTATGCCTTTCTTATTAAAAATTAGAGAGTATAATTTAAAATACAAAGATTGTCACGCCCACTGTTGAACTATGAGACACTATGGCATGATACAATCCTTACATATTTTTCTTTCTCCTCCACTTTGTCATCTCATTACTCTTCTTGGATACTTCTCTACTATGAAAAATGAAATTTCTACAACTTGAATTGAACCCCTTCAAGTTTAGGGATTTTAGAATATCTTGATGCTTCTAAAAGTATCTAGTGAATTCCATATGTTACTAACTTCACATGTGTGAATCATGGTGAGTTGATGTGGCATCCACATGGGGTATTTGGGAAATAACTTTGATAATCACCTTATTGAAGACATAACTTTCACATATTGGCTATGTTTGAGGAAAATCCATTGTTGAAAATATCTCTACCTGTAGATTGTAGCAAGGACATAAGGGAAATTTTTCATTGGGTTTAGATACCTAAAATTCCACTTTTAAAGGCCCCAAAAGGGAGGATTTTTAATGTTGGTCCATTACTATGGTTTTTCAGGATCTTGCGCAAATTGCCAGTTATAGGTTCAAACTACGTCTTCCCCATTCCATAGAATCAACAAATAAATATAGAAACTATCTAAAACCATTTTGAATCATCCCTCCCTCTTTTAGGAAGTTTTTTGGATCCAAAAGCACTACTTATGAAGGAGATGAGAAAACAATACCTCAAATTTCTCCTTGGAGTACCATTTTGGTTGGTAGTTGTCCATTCAATCCCATTCACCAAAGTTGTTGTTGAACCCTTCTAGTCATTTGATATTTGTTTACATAATTATATCTTTTGTTAATTCTACATGTGTATCCAAATGTCCTAGACTTGGATCTCTTTGACCTCGTCGTGCATGGATGACTGGTTGAGTTTCAAGTTTTCTATATTTACTATTGAGTAAATGCACATATAAGGAGGTATACTGAGTCTATAAGCATTATTTCCTACTTAATCCAATACTTCAAAAGATTCATATCTCAAGGCATTGATTTTCTTTCATGGACCTCACAACCTTTCCTTATTCATATGCAACTAGACTTAGTCTCCTACTCTGAAATTCTTTTCAACTTGTAATTCTTCTATTATTTCTTCAAATCCTTATGAAATTATAGATGTATATTCCTAATATTATCGGTAAACTTATCTATGTTTAAAAAATCACTTGATATTGATGTCCATGCTTCAAACATCCATATATAAGACCCAACCAGCAACAGGCTGGCCACGCTACCTCAAATCACGCTTCAAGAACTGATTTCGAATTCTAATAACAATTAATTAATAAATAAGCATGAAAGAAATGAAATAACAACACATGCAATAATCAAGATCCATGCTAGACTTGAAAATAATGCTTAATAATGCCATGCACAACAATAACCAACAAGCATGCACATTAAAAATACATATCTTAGAGAGAATAATTAATACACATCGAAAATAAAAATACAAGCAAAGAAACACATGACAGAGAGCACTTATCTTTAATAAAACCAATCACCAACTAGTTGTAGACCAATGACATTCCACCCAACCATATGCACTGTTGTTCCAAGTCTCAACAACATGTCACCCCTGAGCTAGGGCTATGAATCCACAAGGATGGGTTCAATAGCAACACTCAGCTTACAAAACCAGTCAACACTCAAGCTCTCACAGGTTTCTCAACATACATTAATCCAAAGTACACCATTTCTCTTCTCTCAAGCCTGCACCACCCAAAGACAATGAACCCCCTTCATTTCCATGCAATCGCTCATGCTATCCACTTCCTTCCAGGGCTCTAGTGCATCTAGTCAAGAATCTCCATGATGGGACTCTTAGGATTCATAGTTGTGAACCAAGTTTAGCACATGCCAATGCATCTCAGGCATACATGAACCAATTCATGGCTAGAATACACTAGTAGCTACTACAAACGACCAACCATGACTTCCTACTTCCAACAATTCATTTTTCCCCTTCCCATGCAAACACAAGAATGAACAAGAAGAGTGAGTGAAGGATGAATCAAATTATGAGCAACCATCCATGGAAATGTGAATCCCCAAACAACCCGAAGTAAATAAACAATGAACACATGAAAAATCATACACATACATAGTACACCAGTGTTTTGAGGTGGAAACCCAAAGCAAGAGAAAACGAGAAAATGCTTTTTCTTATATGTATTTAAGAATTACATTAATTGAAAGCACTGAATTCCTTTGTTTTCTAGCTACAACTGGAAGGAGGCTCCAACCCCCTAGTTTCTCAGGCTACAACCTGAAGGAAGATCCAATGATCCGGATTATTTTGGGCACGAAATGAGAGCGAAGATATAATAAAGAAATGCACAGAGATATCGCGTATATCCAGTAATATAACAAAAATATATCAGAGATGCAACCATAAACACAGAGATACAGTAATACACGATTTCTATTAATGAAAGAAATGTACAGAG
>JASDQU010735657.1:1999-17725 GCA_032191745.1 Picea mariana
TTGTACAGAGAGGCCCAGATAGCCTACATAGTCAGTGATGAAGCCAACCCCACTAATCATCCCATCTATGCCTTGGACACTGACTTAGGATCTAGCTTGCTGCAGGTCACTGATGAGCCTGAGACCCCTTTGCAGATCAGAAAGCAGCTTAGTCTTGATCAGGGGATGCCTCCTCCAACTACCTCTGTTTGGAAGATGTTCTTTGACGGAGCTTCTTCCAATATAGGTGTAGGTGCCAGAGTGGTATTTAAATCACCTTCTCAGGAAACCATATCACTGTCATACAAGATGGAATTTGAAGTCACCAACAATGTGGCAGAATATGAGGCTCTGGTTCTAGGATTAAGGGATGCAAAAGAAATGGGAATCAGAGAGATGGTTGTCTTCGGGGATGCAGAATTAATTGTCCAACAGGTCAAAAACTTCTACCAGACCAAGCACCCTCGCCTCAAGAATTACAGGAACGAGGTATGGGATCTAATTGATAGTTTCTTCCTAGCTTTTAACATCTCTTTCATTTCACGGAAAGAAAATGCTCCAGCCGACTTTCAAGCCTTCTCAGCTAGTTTGTTCGAAGCTCCTGTGCTACCCACTGACAGATCGGAGGTGGAAATAAGATATAGACCTTCCGTACCGGACAATGTCAAACATTGGAAGGTATTTGAAGATGATCAGGAGATTGAGAAATTCCTCCAATCCATCGATGACTTCTCTGCATTGCATATAGATGAGGACCCTGACAAGGAACCTGACCACCACCCTGGGGAGTTGTTGAATAAAGTTGATGACCATCAGATTATTCAACTGCCGAGAAATCATATACCAAGAGGTCTAATTCCATTAGAAAGATTGTTCGATGGGAATGATGTGGCCGTAAAGGGAAGAATTTCGGGTGATGATGCTGATACGACTGAATGCAACATAGGCACATCAGAGGAGCCCAAGTTTTTCAAGCTATCGAGGAGTTTGACTGAGGAGCAGAGGATCGGATATACCGATTTGCTAAGGGAGTTTGCTGACGTGTTCACCTGGACCTATGAAGACCTCAAGACATACGACATGTCATTCATTGAGCACAAGATCCCACTGAAAGAGGAGGAAAAACCTTTCAAGCAGAAGCTGAGACAGATAAATCCTACGCTGTTACCTATTATGGAAAGGGAGGTGAAAAAGCTGTTGGACACCCAGATCATAGTCCCCTTGAGATACTCTAGATGGGTGGCCAATTTGGTCCCAGTGAGAAAGAAGAGCAGAGAAATCAGACTCTGTGTCGATTTCCGGAACCTGAATAGGAGTTCGAGGAAGGACAATTACCCCCTGCCCAACATGGAACATATATTGCAGAGGGTCACTGGTGCATCTAGGATATCCATGATTGATGGATTTTCTCGCTATAATCAGATATCAGTCATGCCAGAAGACAGAGAAAAGACAACCTTCACCACGCCTTGGGGCACATTCATGTATGCCAAGATGTCGTTTGGGCTGATGAACGCGGGAGCAACGTTTCAACGAGCCATGGACATAGCCTTCATCGGGGAAAAAGATAAGTTCATGGTAATATACTTAGATGACATAACAGTCTTCTCCAAGACTGATATTGAGCACCACTCCCACTTGAAGAGGGTTTTCCTGAAGTGCCACAGGTTTGGCCTTTCCCTGAATCCCAAGAAATCATTGTTTGTTATGCAAGAGGGGAAGCTGTTAGGCCATATAGTCTCAGCAGAGGGGGTGAGGATTGATCCTGACAGGGTAGAGGCAATCTAGGCCCTGTCACTTCCCAGGTCTAAAAAGGAGGTCCAAGCATTTTTGGGAAGGATTAATTTCCTGAGGAGGTTTGTCTCAAATTTTGCTGAATTGGTGAAGCATATCACAACCATGCTCAGGAAGGGCCATGAAATAAAATGGACTGCTGAACCCAGGAAGTATTTTGACCAAATAAAGAAAGCATTGACTGAGGATCCTGTGCTAGTCAGTCCAGATTATTCTAAAGATTTTATGATATTTTATTTTGCTTCCTTTGACACAGTAGCAGCGGTTCTGTTGCAGAAAAACGATCAAGGGCAAGATCAGCCTATTGCCTTCTTTAGTAAGGCGCTGAGAGATGCAGAGCTCCGATACGAGATCATGGAGAAGCAGGCTTATGCCTTGGTGAAAGCTCTTAAAGCTTTCAGGGTCTATGTCTTACACTCAAAGATCATTGCATATGTCCCTTCAACCTCTGTGAAGGACATTCTTGTACAGCCTGACATAGACGGAAGAAGAAGTAAATGGATCGCCAAGATCCTGGAATTTGACCTGGATATCAAGCCCACCAAGCTAATAAAAGGGCAGGGTTTGGCCAAGATCCTGGCCGAATCCAATTATAAAGCCTTGGAAATCAACTTGGTCAATGACCAAGCCGAATCACCCAATAGGGGTCCCCAAAGCACTGTGCCATTATCAGCGTGCCCCTGGTACAAAGATATCTTGTATTTCCTGCAGGAGTTGCGACCCCCTGATGGGATGGAAAAAAGAAAGGCAAGGGCTTTAAAGCTCAAAGCTCTCTGGTATTGTCTTATTGGCCAAGCCCTCTATTGGAGAGACCCCAAGGGGATATTACTGATGTGTCTGGACCCACAACAGGCCCAGAAGGTTATGAATGATTTCCATAGTGGTCTCTGCGGGGGCCATTATTTTTGGAAAACCACTGCTCACAAGATCCTCCGGGCTGGGTACTACTGGCCCACCTTATTCCATGATGTCTGTAGGGAAATTAGAGCTTGCATCAAATGTCAGAAATTCTCAGGAAAGCAGCAGCTCAAGTCCCTTCCATTGAAACCTGTGGTGATCTCTGCACCTTTTCAGCAGTGGGGATTAGACTTTATCGGGGAAATTCATCCTCCCTCAAGTGGCCAGCACCGATGGATTTTGACAGCAACTGACTACTTCACTAAATGGATAGAAGCTGTCCCTACCAGAAGCACTTCTCACAAAGTAATCATCAGCTTCCTGGAGGACATCATTGCTAGGTTTGGCCGCCCTAGCAAAATTGTCACTGACAATGCTTCCCCATTTCGGTTTGAGCCTCTGATCAAATTTTGTGAACAGTTTGGAATTTCACTGATTCACTCCACTCCCTACTATCCTCAGGGAAACGGACTGGCAGAGTCCTCTAATAAAAGTCTAATCAAGCTTATCAAGAAGCTATTGGAGGATAATAAAAGGGCCTGGGACTCAAAGCTCAAATTTTCACTTTGGGCCGACCGAGTGACAATGAAGAAATCCCTGGGTCTTTCACCCTTCCAGCTTGTTTATGGAATTGAGGCAGTTTTCCCCACTCAGCTTGCCTTGCCTGTGGAAAATCTTCTCCATGACTATGAGGGGGAACCTAATCTTATGCTCAGAAGAATTCATCAGATGGTGGAAGTGCAGCAGATCAGAGAACAGGTCCTGGACAGAGCTTATAATCGTCAGCAGAAGATCAAGCAGGCTTTTGACAGAAAAAACAAGAAGAAAGAGTTTGAGCAGGGTGATCTGGTGCTCAAGTGGGATGCACCCAGGCAGGAGAAGGGAAAACACAGTAAATTTGATGCCCTCTGGTTCGGGCCTTTCAAGGTCCTTGAAGTGTTTTCCAACAACACTTACAGGTTGCAGGATCTGGAAGGAAATGAAGTTTTTAGTGGCCCAGTTAATGGGCATTTCTTAAAAAAGTGTTTTATATGAGCCGCGGCCGACTCGTTTCATTTTTGTTTTGTAAATATTTTTTTTGTTTTGTTTTGTTTTCCGGACTAATAAATGACTCCATAGCCCAACAACAAAGGCACTAAGTATGCAAAAGAGTTCTTAGAGCATCACAGGGACGACTCTATCCCCCATGGAGCCAAATGTTAGCGATATTTCTTGCATAGGGGGGTAGAACACAAAAGAAGGGGTAAAAACCCACTTGTCCAAAGTTTTGGGCGATAATGTGCCCATGGTAAGCAGCAAGCAAGACCGGGCAGTCCAGATCTGCGTGCCCAGATCGACGGTGCGTACTGGATTTCGGACCCCCCTTGCCTTTCGATCCTTAAGCAGGGGGGGGGGGTCCGAAATCGGGGGCGCAACTCTCCGATGGTTCAGATTAGCGCGCCCGGATCAACGGCGGTAAAGAGCATTNGACCGGACCCCCCCCCGCCTTTCTACCTTTAAACGGGGGGGGGTCCGAAATCCCATGTGCAGCTTTCCGACGGCCACGATCGTAGAGCCCAAATCAATGGCGCTCGTGTAGCCCCGCTCCTCTCAGCTGCCCTGTGCTTAACCAGTGTGGGCCCCCCTCCTGTCATTTCATTCTTCCTTCCACCTTTCCCCTGCTACCATGTGTCATCCATTCATCTTTCTTCTTTGGTCCACGTGGCTCTCCTTTCTTCCCACCACCCGCTCATTTCCTGCCACGCATCCCGTTCCTTTCCACATCAGTTTCTCACCCGAAGGCGAGCTCGTTTCTCCCGTCTTCTCCGCACCTACCTGGGTGCCTTCCACCATGGATCATCCTCTGTCACCCCTCCCTATCATCACTCTCACTCCTCGCCACTCCTTCCACGCGCTCCCCGATGCCATCACTCCTACCATACACCATGTCCTCCGCACTGGCCCTCATGTCCGTCCCTCAAGCTATTCGGTTGTTCCAGGTGGCAGCACGAGAAGTCTTCCCTATCCCGAGATGCTTAGTTGGCCTGGCCATTCTCAATCCCAAGAAGCAGTTATTGAGGTGGTTGAGGGTGGTTAGACATCGTCTCCGCCATAATGGGGACGTTCTGCAATGAATTAAAAGCATGTCGATTCACCGATGTAACTGTCAAAAGATCTATCGCGTCTGCCACAAGTTGCACGATTATTCAAAGATTGCGGCTGCAGGGTGTCAGAAGCCATGCAAATGCAAAGCCTTCAATGCAATTTCTTGGTTCCACTGCTTTTGTTATTTTGAGTATATGTAGGCATTTTTGCCATTTTTGTATCTATCGATGGTAGAGCTAAGATCCCGACTATAAAGTTTCAGCAAACATTCTGGTTTCCTGGTTATGCCTCTGTGTTTGAGACTTCTTGGTTTATAACAAACAGTTCTCCTTTCTTCCATCTTTGTTTCATCTCATGCCGGACTGTTCACAGTGAAGGATTCACATGGATTGTTGCAGTTATGCTATGATAAAGGATTTGTTGTGGCATTCTTGTACTCTCTGGTTTTCTGTGTTTGAATGTAAAAGGGTTTTGCATTTGAATACATTCTTCTCCAGTCTGTGATGAACCTAATGTTTATTATAGACCTTTGCATCCTTCTTGCATAAGTCTTCCACCTGCTCACCCTTTTACTACGACTCACTGTTTGGAGTTTATCAAGACCTCACTTGTTCATGCATGCCTGGTCTAGTTTCCGAGTTGAGATTGTGCTGTTTTGAGTCTTTCTCCATTTGATCACCCATTAGACAAACCGTGACATTAAAACTGATGGGCGTCAGGCTCTGCTCCTGCTAGAAATCCAGGGGTGACCTCCGGCCGCCAACAAAGTGACACAGACCATGATACCTGGACTCATTACTTCATGGAGCAAGAACCATCTCTGATATAGGACCAAGCCAAGGTGATGGATGTTGTTGTTGCTGACAAAGTGGAGGCGTTGAAGAAAAGATGGACCCTCCAGGTCCATGCTCAATTGGATCTATTTCTTAGTACTCCATGTCTAGGACATGTGGGCCTCGAGATATAATCTCCTTAGTTATCCCTAAAAGTGGGGGATAACAGTGCTCAAATGTTGACTAAGGTGAGGACGTTGCTTTCCTAAGGCATGATACTTGTGACAAGGTTGTCCATCCCCCTTTGACTACCTTACCTTGTTGTGTCACTAAGGGTGTAGTTGGGAAACGTGTCCTTTGTCTTGATTTTTCTTCAACGCAAAGCCTTTTTTTAGAATCCAAGGGTAGGTTGAATACCTTAAGAACACGTTTATTGTATCAGTCTTTCATCCTTCCTTTAAGAAATTTTCAGTCATCCTCTAGGTTCTTACTAGTCCTTTCCCAGACCTTTGAATGTGATGACATCCAAGGTATCCAACCTTTAGACTCTTTGAGTCAGTCTTTTGATCCTTTGATTTTTCACAATCCCTTTCTGAGATGGATTGACCACTTTCGGAGAAGTGTGATTTGGCATAATTTTTCCCCTCCCTCCCGCCTCCATGAGCTAGGCTTTATGATTTTCGATGATATGATACATGTTCCAACTCACGTTATTTTTATTCTTGACTTGTCATTGTTTTGGTTTATGATGAAGAATAGAGGCAGGTATTATGAGATATTGCTAGGATGGTTTCACTGGTTATTTGACTACACCTAGAATTCAACCAACAGGTAAGTAGAGGTAGGCAGTATTTTAGCATTTGCATATCATGTTATCATAGTGGATCACCATTGCAAATTGGGTAACAAACCTTTTAGGTTGTTATTCGCTACTTTCATTGGGTGTAAATTGTAGCTAGATTTTACATATTATTTTGTCTCACTTGTATATATGCATGCTCATGATCATATGTTAGATTAGAGATGCTCTTTTATTATCGTATATGAACAAGGGGTGATATCACCACCCTAAGGATTACTAATACATTTTTTTGAGATATAGAAGGCACATGTCATAACATAGATGTTGAGGCTCTCATGCGCTCTACGGTGAGCATATGTCCCCAATTTGGAGCCAGATGTTATCCCATATCCTAGGGATAGCTAAAAATATCATGTCTTGAAGCCCACACATCCTAGACATGGAGTGATAAGAGCTGGATGACTTAAGCATGGCCCCAGATGACCCATCTTTTCTTCAGTGCATCCCATCTATCAGTGACATCCATCCCACCATCCTGGTCCTGAAGTAGCAATAAATCTTGCTCCACAAGGTAATGAGTTTGGGTATCATAGTATGTGTCACTTTGATTATTGAAGCAATTAAGTATGTTGCATTGAATTCTCCTTCATTTCATAACATTTGATTAGAAATTATGCTCTTTAACTAGTTCATACCTGGGAGGGTGGCATGATTCCCTAGTAAGTTGATCTCCCTTTAGGATGAGTTTCCATTGGGTGGGTCTATGAAAGGTCATCATCCATTCCCTCCATACTTACCACTTTCCATCTTTATTCCTCTCATCTTTCCCCCACCTTGGTTCAGGCATTAGGTTTGCCACACTAGGAAGGGTTATACATTTCCTTATGGGAAGAAGGGGCTAAAGGCCTAGAGGGTAAAAGTAGCTGAAAAGAGTTAAAATCCAAAATGAAACCCTTGATATGCTTTGCCCAAGAAAGCAGTAAAAATATTCTCGGTAAGAAAAGGGAACCCATAATATAAATCAAAACTCAAGGTACTAGTTGGTGGATGGGAGGTCTCATCATGAGCCAACTTATTAGGACCATGGGCATGTAGCGGTATGAAACTACCATCTATTTGCTAACCAAAATAGGGTAATGGCTCTTGCTGGCATAGCCAAGAGAAAGGGGGTCTCTTCACAAGCCAACCTTCTGATCTACATGAAAAGCTTGTGGGTAATGTTGTCACCTTTGGTCACCAATCTAGGACAGTGTCCCCCATCTCTTCCCTTAAAGCATGAAAGAAAAATACCAAAATCAATAAAGCTAAGAATAAAAGGCATTGAATGGTATAGGAAAAAATGACATCCATGATAAGGTGCAACTCTCCCTCTACAAAGGCACCCACAAGTAAGGTCTACATTTCCTTGTTATCACTGCACCCTGTGCCCAAACACTTCCCCCATGCCACTTCACACACACTTGCATGACCTAGATTGGTTCTCACCTGGGAAATTCCCCAAAATTAAGGAGGATTATCCCAATAGGACATCCTAATACCTTCTCCAAACCTGACTTGTTAAACTACATAATGTCTTTGAGCATTTTTCTAGGTAAAGGGGGGTTTGATGCACATGTTTGGGTAATTTGATTATTATATGTGACTGACATTGCTATGATCCCTGTGACTTATGAACCCCTGGAGGGCGTACTTCTTGTTGTTGCAGGACCTTTCCTGGTGGACAAGTACATATGGGGGAATGATTAAATCAAGCCTCCATGGGGATGAAATCCCACATATGGATGTTGTGACCCCAACCAGGGGCAGAGAGACATCAGAGACTTGTGCTAGGAAGAAATAAAGGCATTGCATTGGAGATGCCCTAATAGACCTAGACCCAAGGGTATATTTCCTTTCCACCTAGACGTTGACCTTTGGGACCCCATTATGTCACCTTTGTGACCCTAGATGTCATTCAGATTCAGGGATTTCACCTTGAGGTCATTTGTGGGTTGATTGGCATGTGTGGGCATCATCTAGGGCCTTTGGAAGCCAAACATCCTGCTTATGGAGCCTAATGTTTCACCCTAGGGGCTCAATGTCACCCTAGAAGGGCATGACATCACCCTTGGAGATGATTTCAGGGGTTTATTACATTCATTTATTTAAAAATTCGATTTTTGATGTAATTTGTCTAGGTCGTCCTTTTAATGACCTAATTTTAATTAAATGTCATTGATATTGTATAAATAGAGAGAAAATACTCTCATTTTTTCATCATCACTCATCACACAAGTGGTGTGTTCTGAAATTTGCACCCTTCTTGGGAGTTATTGGATGAAAGTTTAGGTGCACTTTCTCTTGGAGGCTAAATTTTGCAACTTGGATCATTTCTTGGTGAAGTTACTTGGCATTCTAGGGTTTTATGGCTTGATTATTCTTGTTGAAGTAAGTAAATCTGCAATCATTCATTTTATTTGAATGTTTTATGGTAAATTTTCTTATTCATGTTAAAGGTTATGAAATTGCTTGATTGACAAACCCTAGGAGTAAATGACTTAATTTGGTACTTCTTTACTCTTCATTTGCTAGACTTTGCTAAGAAGATTTTGACCTAGGTAAACTTCTAGATCCCTAAATACTAGCACTTTAGAATTCATTATCTAGTAAATTATTGCTTCAAGTATCTTTCAATAGTCTAAGGAAGGGAGATTTTGCTAGAGCCTAAAATTGCTTACACTCTAGCAAGTTTATCCTTAGGGTTTGGATGTTTGAGGCCTTGAAGAGACAACACCTCTTCCATTCATCTCTTATCCTTAGGTAAGTATAATCATTGTGTCATTTCTTCCAATAGAAAACCATCATCTATAGACTCCATTACCCTATAAAGACACTAGTCTACTCACTATAGTGATTGATTGATCAAAACAACTCTCAAACTATCTTTCTTGAAACATTTAATAACTCCTACTAACCTTAAACTAGACTAATTCATTGACCAACTTGTCATTGTTGAAAAATATTGCTACAACCATATAACAACAACAAATTTATCTCAAAGGTGACATTAAATGTTGATTAGACATTACCAATTTTGCTTCTGACAAGTAGTTATCATTCTGCCAATTCAAAGCTATATTCACTTGTCTTTTTCAAGCAAATTCAAGGAACAATTATTGTGGTTGTTACAAAATACTTATTGTTGTTGTAATTAATTACTTTGTTGTAATTTTATATCAACTTACTTATTTTTCATAGGTTCATCATCTTATGAAAAACTAACATAATTTGGTACTTGGAAGTTGCCACTCTTTTCTATTTGTTGTCTTGTTCTGGGAAACTACACCTTATTTACCTTTTTTCTTCATCTATATAAGACACAAAGAACCTTTGACTTGAGTGACCTGTGAGAGGGGGCGACTTTATTGTACCTTCTACCTTAGCCTTCTAAAACCTTCAGGTCACTAGGGACGTCTCCCCTAGGGTACTGTGACATACTCCTAAATAGAAAGGGGTTTCATATTAAGGTGATAGTGATAGGTCACTCCCTATTATACCAATATTGCATTCACCTGACTTGGTTTTTGGGCAAGTACAGATTGTGCAATAACAAGGATGACTAGGCCAATTTACAATAAAATTCAATTTTGACATAATAAAAATTATTTTTCATCTAGAAACACCTCCAAGGGTGATGTCATGCCCCTGTAGGGTGACGTTGAGCCCCATAAGTGAAGCATTGAGCTGGAAAAATGGGGTGATTGGCCTCCAGAGGCCCCAAAGGATTCCCACACATGCCACCAGGTTCATAAATGTCTCTAAAAATGAAACCCTAGCTTTGGGTGATGTTTAGGGCTATTATGGTGATGTCCAGAGCCCTCAACGGCTAACTTTGATGTGGGAAGAGCAAGGTCCTATGGGGCCCTAGGTTTAGGTATGCCAGGGTGCCTCCAAAGGCAATGTCCTTCTTTCTCCCAGTGCAAGTCTAAAATTTTTTCTTACCCTTAGCTAGGGTTTTAGCATGTATCAGTGGGATTTAAGCCCCATGAAGGTATGAGCTAATCATCCCCTCATGTGTACCTATCCACCAAGAAAGGTTCTGCAGCAACAACAAGTACACCCTCTAGGGGTTCATAAGTCACAGGGATCATAGCATGTAAATCAAATCCAATAATTAAAATACCTAAACATGTGCATCAAACCCCCCTTAACCTAGACAAATTCTCAAAGATGTTATGCAATTTGACAAGTTAGGTTTGGAGAAGGTCTCAGGGTGTCCTATTGGGCTAACCTGTCTTAAGTTTGGGGTGTTTCCCAGGTGGGATCTAGTCCAAGTCATGTAAGTGTATGAGGTGGCATGGGGTAATTATTTGGGCATGCGATGCATGCAATAATAGGGAAATATAAAGTCTTACATGTGGGTGCCTTTGTAGAGGGCGAGTTGCACCCTATCATAAATGCAATTGTTTCCTATCACATTCATTGCCTCTTACTCTTAACTTTATTTCTTTTGGTATTTTTCTCTTGTGCTTCAAGGTAATAGTTGAGGTACATTGTCTTGGCTTGATGACCAGAGGTGACAACGTTATCCAAAAACATTTCATGGAAATGCGAAGATTGGCTCGTGATGAGACCCTCTTTCTCTTGGCTATGCCACTAAGAGCCACTACCCTAGTTTGGTAACCATATAGGTGGTAGTGGCATATATCTACATGCCCATGATCATAATAGTGTTGAAATGGATACTTGACACTGAGAGGGGGGGATGAATCAGTGTCACAAAATTTTGGACAATTTTCCACTTCTCATAATTTAACTGAACAACATATATTTATTCCATTTTCTTAACCAATATATAAAAGAATAAATATTTTATTTGTTTATTTAACTTGAATGAATACATAAGATCAATCTTTGAATTTCATCTTCAAACAATTATGAGAGACCCAGCTCTCTATTACAAGACTCAACTTGTAGTTCTCAGATCCAACTGAGAAATGAGGAATCCAACCCTCATAACAAGTCCCAGCTTGTTGATCTCAGATCCAACTGAGATGTGAGGAATCCAATCCTCATACAAGACCCATATTGTAAATAGGCACGTACCTGATAGAATGAACCTTCATTCAATCCATTATATATAAATATATATACTTCAACAAATTCAACTACATTTGTTCTCACCATTCTTTCTTGTTTATGTAGTCTTCCAACTGGTGTGAATTTGAATCATTGCATATTTTGATACTGAACCATTGTACCTTTTCATTTAAATGATAATATTAAACTTTAAACAATATCATTTTTTCCTTTTATCCTTATTTCATAATGATCATGATTTAACTCTCTTAATCATGACTGTGTGTCAGTTCTTTTGTCTTCATGAGTTGATCACAAACATGGATCGACTCATCATATCGTACTCATGCTTCTGCTGTGTTCTTAGTTCACCACCATATCATATTTGATCTTTTATCGATTCTCTGTATTGTTCTAGTGTTAACTCTTTGTCGAATTAAATCTATATGAGGTGCTTCCTTCAAACCATTTACATATGACCATATGAAGAAAACCATGGGCTTATTGATTTAAGCATTGCCTCTTCTTTTTCCCTTATTTAACTATTACATACGACCATAGGTGGTGACCAGGTGTTGGGCTAAATAAGTGCTTTATCACTTGTCAAGATCTATGGTCACATTTTAATCGCATGATGAGATGGACGACTGTCGTTACTTCAGGACTTTGTCCTTCACGACTTCTAGCCTTTGTAATATTTCAATTCTCCCTAACTATATTTCATCGTAGTATATCGGATGGTCGATATTTTATTGCACGATGAACGGTTCTTGTTCATTTTGAAAATTCAGGACTTTGGGCATTTGTTGGTGCTGAAACTCCCGAAGTACAAACTCCCAGTGTCGTAACTTGTTGACATCACTGCTGACTTGGAACTAGCAGAGTGGCTACCACGTGTCACTTAAATTTGTGACATACACGTACCTGAAATTCTAATAGCACCTTGACACTTTTCACCATTTGACTGTGCCACATGTCCTTGCTAACGTGGTCTTGCTAACGTGTATCTCCTCATATGACACATGTTCTCCTCCTAGATCTTAATGGTTGGGATACTTCCTGAAGTGTTCCTCAGATCAGATGACTCATGTCCACTTCGATACTTCAGCCTTCGGATAATTTTATATGTTCTCAACCCATTTTCATCGAAGTGGTTAGCATCAAAGTTGACCATTATTCTGATCCAATGACCATCATGTATTTTCCAGATCCGAAGGTCCTTGTTTTCGCACATTTTGTAGAAAGGATAAAAGGCTTGAGGTTTGAAGGTCAAATTGGCATAACAAGAACCAATCCCACCCAACGTCACCACAATGGGATGGTTTTTCCTCTTTAGGGAGGTAAGGTCCAAGGGAGACGTCCTCGGTGACCTGGGGTTTTGAGAAGGCAAAGGATTACATGATAAAGTAGTTATTTCCCCCTCACAAGTCACCACCAAGAAGATAGTCCTGGATAATCAGCTAATAAAGTAAAACCCCCAAAGAGATATACCTTCCTGAGACAAAGCAACAATAAATTGATATATGCAAGCTTTGATCAATGGGTTAGTACTTCATGTAAATCAATGACTATCTAATACATTTATAAGCAATTTGATAATAGATATTGATGAAGTCAATGTTTATAAATAGCAATGAAAATTATGTCACTTCATCAATAAATGTTGAAACAATATGGCATTCAATGTAATAAATCAATGATTCATTCAATTAATGCATTTAATCACCATTCAATTGCTTATAAAGAAAAAACATTTGGCTGCACAAAGGTGTTAATATCAAGAGATGACGACAACACTTTAGTTAATAGGGTTAGTTTATAAGCTAGGGTTAGTGTAGTTAGGGTTTCATTCAATGTATTGAGAGTAGTTTTGATTAGGTTCACTTCAATGCAAGAGGTCTTTAGATCAGTGCCTTAGGGTTAATGGAGTCAAATAGTGAAGGACGCAAGAGCTAAAGGAAGAAAAGGTAAAACTGGCTAAGGAATAGAGGGAGAAGCTTTGAGGTGTTGCTAAGGCAAGGCCTCAAAGTCAAAACCCTAGGGGAGAGAGGCTCACCTTGGTGTAGGATAACTAGGCCTCGATGCTCTCTCCTCCTTCCTTAACTCAGTGGAAATCATGGCTAGCTGAAGATGAAGCATAAAACCAAGACAAGAAGGTTTGATGAAGTAGAGTGTTGCTACAACAAGGCTCTATCAACAAACCCTAGAAAAAATCGGCCTAAAGTGTAGAAAACCTAGGCTTAAGGTGTCTCCTTCTTCTCAACTTATGAAAGGTACGGCTAGAAAAAATGAAGAGAGAAAGAGAGTGTAGCTATGGCTAGGCTCTCTCCTTCTTTAATCAATGGCTGAAAATTTCTCTCAATGGGGACATGATACAAGGACCTACTTGTGTGCTTGTCACCTAGGGTTTTGTTCAGAAAAATTATAAACATATGCAAGAAATAAAACCAAAATCATTCATTCAAGAAGTTTTGCAGAAAAATACTTAAATATCACCAAGAAAAATCATTGCAAACCCTAGTTGTAACACCTTCCATTAAGAAAAATGCCAAATTATGCCAAGAAAATCCTCCTTCAACAAGTGTGCATCACTAAATCAGCTAATAACCCAAGAGAGGGCACAAATTTCAGACCTCCTTAAGGAGTGAGTGAGTTTTTATTGAAACAATGAAGGTGAAAATCCTTCATTTATACAGTATCATGACCTAAATTTACATTGTAGGTCATGTAAAAGGCCGACAAGGCCAAAACATTAAATCATATTGTTTTTACATTAAATTGTTAAATCAAAACCCTAATCAATCTGAAAAGAGACATCAAGCCCCTCCAAAGGAGATGTTATCCCCTTTTAGGGAAAATGTAGCATCCTGGAGCAAAACGTTAGCCCTCCTTGGGCTCCTCCATCATGCCACATGTGCCAATACTGCGCAGTCTGCCTCCCAAGATGTCCAACAGGCTGGATGATGTCATGATCATCATGGGTAACGTCCCATACCTTCCAAGGTCAACGTTCCACTCAAAGAGGGTCAATCCCCCTAGGTCAAGATCTGCCAAAGTGCCTTTAGTGGAACGTCCTCTTCTTCTCTGGTGCAAAACCCCTGATCCATTCCTATCCTATCTCTAACCCCTAACAGGGTCTCAACATCCACCTGGTGGGATATTCAACCCCATGGAGGTCCAAACTGATCATCTCCCCATGTGTACCGGTCTAAATGGCACCTGTCCATTGGGCATGGTCTTACACATCAAACTTCATGCCCTCCATGGGCTCATTAGTCACAGGGATCATAGAAATTCCAATCACATATCATCATCAATATTATTAAACATGTGCATAAAATCCATAATACATCAGTTAACAACTCAAAGACGTTATCTAAGCCTACAATAAAAGTCTGGAGGAAATGACAAGACGTCCTATTGGGCTAGTGTCCACTGGAAAAGGCAAGTTCCCAGAAGAGACCTCATCCAAACCATGTAAGTGGGTGATGTGGTCAGGGGATGTCCAATCATTTAGGTTCAATGAGGGTCAAGGATGCAATAAATGTTACTTGTGGGTACCTTTGGAGAAGGCGATTTGTACCTATCCTGGATGCAATTTTTCCAAGGCCATTCTTTCCTTTTATTCTTATTCTTTTTTTTCTTTCATTTTTTATTACTCTTTTTTTCAAGAGCTAATCAGGGGACACTTCCCTGGCGTGGTGACCAGTGGTGACAACATTACCCACAAGTACTTTCACAGAAATGAGAAGGTTGGCTCGTGATGAGACCCCCTTTCCCTTGGCCATGCAACCAAGAGTCACTGCCCTGGCGTGGTAACCAACTGGTGGCAATGTCATACTACTAGGTACCCATGGAACTAATAGGTTGGTTCGTGATGAGACCCACTATCCTCTAGTTAAGTCTTGTTTTATTACTTTTCCGGGTCCCTNAATGAGAAGGTTGGCTCGTGATGAGACCCCCCTTTCCCTTGGCCATGCAACCAAGAGTCACTGCCCTGGCGTGGTAACCAACTGGTGGCAATGTCATACTACTAGGTACCCATGGAACTAATAGGTTGGTTCGTGATGAGACCCACTATCCTCTAGTTAAGTCTTGTTTTATTACTTTTCCGGGTCCCTCTTGTTTCTTGTTGAGAAGCCTTTTATTTCTTTCTCGTGGATCCTTGGGTGAAGCATCTCAAGGTTTTATTCTTAGGCTTTTATCTTTTACCAGCTTGCTTTTACCTTCTAGGCCTTTAGCCCCTTCTTCCCACGAGATAAGGTACATGTTGGTTGTGGAGCCTGATTATCTTCCTGATTCAGAGGTCCTTTCTTTCAGCCGTGTTTATACCCCATG
>JASDQU010735657.1:26196-41565 GCA_032191745.1 Picea mariana
TGACAATTAAATGGTTGGGCAAGTACTACAACGTTATTATAACGACATATATTTCGCCTGACAGTCCCAAAGCTCTTTTGCTGATGCACATGATCCCACCTTGGATTTCAATGAATCTATCAATCCACACAGGATGGTATCTATTTCCAGTTTGTTGTTCCTTTTTTCTTCCTTCTGAGCTGCATTCTTTGATTTCTTCAAAGCATTGTATCCTGAAGCAACTGAGAACCAAACATCTACCCCAAGAGCTTTCAAGTAAGTTTCCATTCTATTTTTCCAGTATTCAAAATTGCTTCCATCAAATGGTGGAATCCCATTTGGAATGTTGTCTTCCATTTCTGCGTAGGATCTTCCTTCTAGTGGTTAAATTGTACTGAAGGTAACCCTCTCTGATACCAATTGTTGATACTGAGAGGAGGGTGAATCAATATCAAGTAAAATTTAAAACCTTTTTCAACTTATACTTAAACCATTCAATTATATCCAATGAGAAATTAACAATAGTATAAGAGTTACACAAATACACCACAGTACACCATGCACAATATATGAGAAATAATCAATAGTTATTGTTCAAGGGAAGTAATGACTTCCAAATGTAGCTACAACTTCCAAATGTAAAGGGAGGGATAAACCTCCAAGAGGAAGATACAATCCTCCAATATCAATAGATATTTGAACTCTCCATCCTTTCCCCTTCCTTCCACCCAATAATATATGAGAGATAATAAAAATTTACATTAAATCATCACCATCAACCAATCATCACATAGAACCTGATAATGGTTCCTAGGACTTCTTCAATTTATGAAATTCTTCAATTCTTGGAATACTCTGATCCTGTAGATAATATTACTCAATGTATTCTATGAAACTCCTCCAAGTTTCACTCCTTGAATCCTCCCCAAAAGGAAGTTATAGAAAGAATGGTAGACTTTATTCAATTCTGGTTTATTCAGAAGACCCAACTTGTACAACATGCCCCGCGCTCAATATTTAACATCTGATTCTAAAACTTGCACAAAAGAAACTAAAGTCTGTAATACTTCCAATGGAAGTGGTCCCACTACATTTGGATTCTGTATGAAGAAGTTATGATTGTTTTACCTGGAACACATGTTTATTGACTAGCTTCAGGATTGGTCACAAACCCTATCTTCCACAGAGTGTATCTCCATAATTATAGCTAATTAAGAGTTGAATGTTTTACCAGAGGTACCTTGATATGTGTTCTCAATAACATAGAGATTTCCCCATATGAATCATTCTAGAAAAAACATTATAGAAAAAATGGTAAGATGACCTGAAAATAACATACCTTAGAACACATCACCAAAAGACTTCATCCTCCCTTGAAATCCATCCTTCTTTACTTATGATTTGCTCTAAAATTCTACTTGTGTCAATTGAATGTATAATGATGTTTATTTATACCATTTATGTCACTTCCTTTTAACATTAGGTCTGACCTGACACTTTCTTATTTTGTAATTCTTTTCTTTAATTATCTTCAGGGCCTACATGTACTTCCTTCTTCAATTCACTTTGTTATCTTCAAAAATTCATTTCTACTCAACCATGAGGATCCACGTGACGTGACACATACCACTGGAAACAACATGATGTATACTATAAATTCATGGGTGTTTTATATGCATGGGCATTGTCCTTCATGTCCAAATACCTTTATCAATCTTGCGGTCCAAAACCCATGACTAATGTTGACATCAATGACAACAACCAATCTTCCAACATAGACCTAGCAATCAAATGGTATCTTTTTCTTTATGTTTTTGCTTTCTTTCATGAATAGGCCTAGAGACCCACAAGCTAGATACATTAAATCAAAATTAGACCTTTCAACCAAGGTTCCTTTCGATCTCTTTATGGGAAGGAATGTTCCTCTTATAAAATACACAGACCGATACCGAAAAACAGGAGCTAGCTCAACTCAAAGAGCTAAAATAGTCTCCGAAGAGACTAATACAGGGATCACTATAGAACAAGAAATTGAAGAATAAATCATATTAGGACAGGAGGCAAGACCACTCGAGTCTTCCACAGAACCAAAAAATACAACCTTTTCTTTTACACCACCACCAGGGGACCCTAACTTTAAAGATATCATATACCCTGAATAGGTCAATCTTTTGTTTGGTAGTTCAACCAATGTAATTGTCTCTCAAACTGACACAGAAACTTTGGCACCAATAGTCTTAACCAGCTCGAGTAGAGTCCCATATATCCAATCTATAGGAAGACCTTTCCATCAAAGGGAAACCTTGTTTTCTTCAAAGATAAAACCACCTAGGTACTCTCTTTTCGGAAAACAAGCCAATATGGATGATTAGGAAGACCATAACAATGGAAGACATGGAGAGGAAGAAGAAACTAGAAACCAAACCAAAACTACCTTTGGGTTTCTGATTTTAGACACCACTTCGAATGTCAACATGAAGAATATTCCTCTCTCAGCACTGCCTACCTTTTATGGTAAAAAAATTGAAGATCCAGACACCTTCCTATTTGAATTTGACATCTTGTGTAGGAGATACAACTACGTACAATATGCCCAGAAATTAAAACTCTTTCCTGCCACCCTCAAAGACTCTGCACTAATATGGTTCATGGGGTTGGGAGAATCTAGTATTAGGTCTTGGGAATCCATGAAAGACATCTTTCTTTAGAAATACCAAGAATACTGCAAGACCAAAGAGTCTCGTAATGACATCTTTAAAATAAAATAGTTAGAAGACGAGACCCTTGAAGGCTATATGGAAATATTTGGTTATATCTCTTAGAAGTCAAAATACCATGACCTCCCAGAGGATGCAATTAGGGATCTTTTCCTTAATGCAATTTTAGAATAATATTTAGATATGCTTGACCTGGTGGTATTGGGTGACATCTCTCATAAACCATTTGCTGAAATATGTGAAATGTGTAAAAATTACTCAAGGAGTAGAGACAAAACAGGGAAGAATGTTCGGGACCCTTACAATAGAAACTTAGAACTAGTTAGTTCAGGTGGTATTACGAGAGAAGAGATAGGGAAACTTTTATAAAACTTTAAGACTGACATCTTAAGAACAATAGGTTCCCAGTTGGATACCCTTAAACTCAAAAAGAAACACGAGGAGGAAAATGCAGCAATGAGTATATATTGCCCAAGGTGCAGGAGGAAGCATTCCTCAAGGGAATGCCCATTAGATAACATTTCATTTTGTGTCTTCTATACAGATGACCATTCAACTGAGAAATGTCCATCCTTTCCTGATTTATTAGCCATCTATAGGAGTGGAGATCCTGGGGAGTCTTCTTATGAACCTAGGAGGCCATGGCAACCTAGGAATCAACCCACATACCCAGATCTACAGTCTCAAGTTCCACCCTATTATCAACAACAACAGTGGAACCAACCTGGTTGGAAAAAATGTTCTACTCAGTACCAACATCCTTGGATTCAAGGATGGAGGGGAGGACACAACCTAGGAAACCCTCAAGCTCCACCTATCCCTATGTCCAACCATCCTTATCCTCAGTTCTCATCGAACACTCTGTAGCTTCTGCCAGGTTTTGTTCCACCACCTTTACCTCCTATTCCACAACAAAAACTGCTACAATTTCAAAATGCAAACTCCCCAAGACCGATACTATTACCGGCACAACCAGTGCCGAATCCTAATAATAATCCCCCTCAACCTCTTAACAATGTTGAGATGCAGGCCTTCCCGACATATGTTATTACTCTCGTTCCATTATAGGAAATTCAACTAAGATCAAGAAAATTTCTAGATAGGCAGAGACCTACAATAGTCATCCAGGAAGAAGAAGAAGAAGAAACCACCGAACAACCCATGGATGACAGTAGATGGGAAGATGTTATTATCCCAAAGAATCAAGAACCCAAGCTTCCCCAAAATGAAATTTCACAAATTACGAAGGTCCCTCCTTATCCAGACCGATTGGTAATTGAGAAACCTACCACCCAACTAGAATTTGACATTTTGAATGAATTGAAAAATATTTGTGTCAAAATTCCTCTGCTTCAAGCCATTAAAGACATTCCAATATATAGTAAGGTAGTCAAAGAATTGTGTATTAAGAATCCAAGTAGGAATCAAAATGACCCCCCTACAGTACATTTGGTAGGAGGACTTTCCGAATACATATCAGAGCAGCCAAAACTAGAAAAATATGGGAACCCAAGAAACCCTGTAGTGACCATAACCATTAATGAGGTCTCCATTGGAAACACTCTCATAGACCTAGGGGAAACCATCAATGTTATGACCTCTACTACCTTGGAACAATTACAGTTACAACCTCTTCTTCGGCCTACCCCAACCATTTTGGAATTAGCAGATAAAACTAGGGTTATACTCGAAGGAATTTTAGATGATGTCATGGTTACTTTAGCCTCATGGGAGTACCCAATAGATTTTATTGTCATTCACTCAAAGGATCCTACCAAAGGCCACCCTGTCATTTTGGAAAGACCTTGGCTAGCCACAACCAATGCATTTATTGGTTGTAGAGAAGGAGAAATGACCATCTCGAATGATCACTCTATCCAGAAGCTCACCATTTACCCTCCAGCGCAACCTATTATGGAGAATATATGGTGGCTTGAATTTCCATACGAGAACGAAGACTGGGAAGAACCCATATTGCCTAGTGACCATGCAAGGGCACTTAAGGAGCATACACCAGAAAATGTGCTAAACCAGTTCATTTATGCTATCACATATGTGGATTTTCCAGAGTCTTTTCCCCAATTTGAGTACATGTTTGGGGAAGAATTTCAAGAACAATTAGACCAATCCATTTTTTCTTAGACATCTTTTATTTTCAAAATAGGTGAGTCTTCCATGTATTATATTGTGCCCTACGATATTAGTCCAGGGAAATGTTTACATATAAACTCCAGGCTAGATACAGACCAACATAAACAGTTAGTATATATCCTTAAAGAACAAATAAGAGAATGTTCCTAGGAATACACTGACATGAAGGGTATACACCCTGACACATGCATCCATCACATATATACCTAGGTGGAAGTGACACCTGTTAGGGAAACCTAGAGAAGGATGAACCCAACACTCAAAGATATAGTCAAGGAGGAAATCCAAAAGTTGTTAAATGTCATATTTATCTATCCCATATCTAAAAATAAGTGGGTATCCCCTCTTTTAGTGGTTCCAAAGAAAGTGACCAGGAAATGGAGAATTTGTGTTGATTTCCGGGAACTCAACAAAGCCACTCTGAAAGACTACTTTCCTCTCCCTTTCATTGACCAAGTTCTAGATACCTTGTCTGGAAAGAAGTATTTCTCCTTTATATACGGGTACAACAGGTACAACCAGATTCTTATAGCACCCGAGGACCAGGACAAGACTACCTTTACTTGTCCTTGGGGCACCTATGCCTATAGGGTCTTACCATTTGGATTGTGTAATGCCCCTACCACTTTTCAACGAGAAGTACTAGGGATATTTGTTGATCTTATTCATGATTGTGTGGAGGTCTAGATGGATGACTTCACAGACTATGGAAACACTTACCAGGAAGCCTTAGAAAATTTACAAAAAGTCCTCATCAGATGATAGGAAATGAGCCTATCTTTGAGCCATGAAAAATGCAAAATGTTGCTAACTGAAGGAGTGGTTCTAGGACATCATGTTTCATTTGAAGGGATAAAATTCAATCTTGCAAAGATTGAGGTCATTATTAGACTTCCACCCCCCATGACTCAGAAAGGGGTGAGAAGCTTTCTCGGACATGCCAGATATTACCGATGGTTTATTGAAGATTTTACAAAGATTGTTGCACCTATGTTTGGATTATTGATAAAAGATGTTGACTTTGTTTGGACTGAGCAGTGTCAAACTACCTTTGAAACCCTAAAAGCTAAGTTTTCTGTGGAACCAGTTCTTAGAGGGCCCAATTGGACTCTCCCATTTCATATATCCATTGATGCCTCTGACACCGCAATAGGAGGGGTATTATGGAAGAAAGAGGACCAACAGTCCTATGCCATTTATTTTGTAAGCAAGAACTTGTCCCCTGTCGAGTTAAACTACACAGTCACCGAGAAGGAATTCTTGGCAGTTGTTCATGCTATCAACAAATTTCTTCATTACAATACAGGCTATGAAGTATTTGTACACACTGACCATTCCTCCATTAGATTCCTCATGAACAAACCTATAACTAATGGCCGAGTGGCTAGGTGGATTTTATTATTGCAAGAATTTAATATCACTGGGCTTGATCGACCTGGAAAGGATAATGTAGTAGCTGAATTTATTTCCCAAATAAAAAATGAGGATGATGATATCCCTGTAGATGATAGTTTCCTAGACAAGCACCTCTTTTCCCTTTTTGTCAATACCCCATGGTTTGCAGATATGGAAAACTATCTGGCCACTAGGAAGTTACCGTCTCATTTGTCACCTCATGAAAAGAGGAAAATTATTACACAAAGTGTTAATTACTCTTGGGTTGGTCATGATCGTTTTCGCATAGGTCTTGATTTGATTATTCGTAGATTTGTCTGAGAGGATGAGGTAATTGATATACTATGAAACTGTCATGATGGACCATGTGGTGGCCATTTTTCTGACAAACGTACAAAATATAAGGTGTTACATTCGGGTTACTATTGGCCTAGCATTTTCAAAGATACTGCCAAGTATGTGAGAAGTTGTGATAGTTTCCAAAGAATAGGAAGACATATGTCATCCGACGAAATGCCTTTGCAAGCCCAAGTTATGATAGAACCCTTCGAGAAATTGGCCCTCGACTTTGTAGGACCAATTTCACCCATGTCCCGTAGGAAGAACTATATTTTGGTTTGTATGGACTATGTCACCAAATGGGTAGAGGAAAAAGCCCTATTCAGGGCTACAAAGAAGTCTATTGTCGAATTTATTTGTGAAGACATCTTTACCCGCTTCGGTGTCCCTCGTGAAATTGTTACCAACCAAGGCACTCAATTTACTTTCAAGATGATGAAAGCGATAACAGAGAAATATGGGATTAAACACTGTAAATATTCTGCATACCACCCTCAAGCCAATGGTTAGGTGGAATCCACAAACAAAGTTCTAGAATCCATCTTGACCAAGACTGTTCAGTTACATCAACAAGATTGGGATGATAGGCTCCCAGAGGCTTTGTGGGCATATCGGACTACCTGGAGAAATACCACTGGGCATACCCCTTATGAGCTAGTGTATGAGAAATAAGTACTTTTACCTATAGAATTCCAAGTAAGGACCTTTCTTATTTCCGCAGAATTAGGATTGAACCTGGATGAGGCTAAAAAACAATGAGCCCTACAATTGAATGAGTTGAATGAAATCAAGCAAGATGTCATCCAACAGACAATATTAGTCCAAAACCAGAGGAGCAAGTGGCATGACAAGTTTATCAAGAAGAAACACTTCCCACATGGTGACTAGGCTCTATTATTTGATTCCCAATTCAAAATGTTCAAAGGCAAACCTTACCACCCATTGGTTGGGCCCTTAGAAGATAGACACTGTATATGACAATGGAGCTGTAAAAATTAAAACAATTGACGATGGAAAAGTCTCCTTTGTGGTAAATGGACAATGACTTAAATTCTATTATAAGCCCATTTTCAGAGAGGATTTTATACAGGTCATGTTAGCTAACAAGGAATTCGCCTTAGTAGATGGGGAAGTCCCCCTTTGTTCTTGAATTTTTTTCTGAATTTCCTACTGTATATATGTAAATAGTTTTTGAATTTTGTTAATAAGACAATTCTAGATATTTCTGTAAGTGTTTATTTCACCAGGAGTACACAGTTTCAAGGATTGTTTTTCTCTAAACATTGTTATACTTGAATTTTGTGACTGTTAAAGAATCAAATGAATATTGACTTACTGTAATTAGCCATATTTTTGCAAAAAAATATTATTTTTTTAAGGCATTCTAAAGAAGTTGCTCTTGAAACTCTTCACCAGTGTATAAGGAAGTGATACCATAACTATCAAGCCTAGAGGTCTCTCGTACAGTTTTTCCAAGAAACCTGAGTAAGTGAGTCAAGTGTCTTTATCAAAGAGTAACAAGGCGGTCTAACTAGCAGTTAGTCATGGAAACATCACAACAACTACAAAGGAAGAAATTAAGTTGAGCCTAGAGATACCTTTATGTTCTTTCTATACACTAAATAGCTTGATTATATCATATCTTTAGATAGGCCACATCCACTTAAGTACCCCTTACATTGGGACAATCACTAAGTAATATAATGGAAACTCATCCTCTAACATAAATACCATCCCAATTGAAAAAAAGGAAGGAAAAAGTTGTTTTAGAGTTGTTCCCCCATCTTCTTGCATAAGCAATCTTATACTAAAATCTTAAAGGATGGAGGGCCAGTCTTTGAGGGTTTAAGAGGCTAACCCACCGGGATACTGAACAGGTCTGCTGGTAGTGGGTACTGGCTTGTGGTATGACTAGGTAAACTCACCGAAGTACTGAACAGGCTTGCTAGAAGTGGGGAATTCTACCTAGCAAGGATGGTAATCTAACAAAAATAAATAATAAATTTAAACTTGTCCTGATGTACGACATTACTTGTAGACAAAGTTGACATGAAGTATGTGTGGTTAAGCTAAGGTTAATGAACTTCATAAACTTACCATTGGGAAATAACTCTAATACTATCTCGAAAATATATTTCCTACCTCTTCTTATCTATATATAGGATCTCTTATCCTATAGGTGGGGCCATCTCCTAACTGTCTCGCCAGACCAATCTGTGAAATTTATTTCTACACTTGACATACTATAAATCTTCGGCTATTGGGGGATTTTGACTGGTTTCCTATACTTTTGATTGTGAGGTGTCACAATACTTAGGTGTGAGGGAGGGGTTCACAAGATGACAAATGATCATTGCCTAGAGAAATAAGTCTTTGCAAGAATTTTGTATTATTACCATGATACAGGTTATTACATTGATAGTCATGATTATTTTTAAATGCTTAACTCCTGTGTGATATAAATTACTGAACAGATACTTAAAAGACCACTCTTTATTGGTTTATCATTTCATTACAAACTGCATATTGTAGGTTTGAAAATACATGTTTTATGCTTGATATAACTCGTTCATTATAGGTTTTTGAAATTATATGTCATATGCAAGAAGATTGAGTGAGGATGGAGCATCTTGCCTCTGCTCATTAACTACTGTGATTGTCAAAAACACTTCAAAGTTGCAGGCTATCCATTATAAGAGGTGAAAATGCACTTAACACAGAGGTACCAAATGAAGTATCATATGAGGTACTGGATGAAGTGTCGTATGAGGTGTCGAACAAGGTGCCATGTGAATTACACACCAGTAACTGTCCTAGATTCCAGGTAACCATAATTCAATTACATTTAATTGAATTGGTTGCAGACATTGATTGTAGATGCTTCATATGTTTATGATCAAATGTCCAAGTCAAAAGACTTGGACATTGATCTAAATACGCACCATTACATTGCCCCAAAGCATGCCATCGAATTCGATTTTCCCACACATGGAAGCTCGCGCACACATGTGTGCAACATACTCCATCATAAGTGCATCCAAAATCGGGCTAGGCACTCTATTATCTGATTTTCCCTTGCCATATTTCTCTGCCCTGTGTTAAGGAATTGCGCCCAACCTCTGCCAATTCATCCCCTGTTCAAATCACACTCTTACCATGCCTAGTTCATGCTATCTCTTGGATCTATCACACCCTTTCCTGGTACAATTTGCCTCTATCACAATTCCCAGGAGATATGAATCCTCCTCCTATGCAAACTTGTTTTCCATTCCCGAATTTGCACAGTGCAGAGAAGTGTTTTTGCGCACAGGCTGGGGGCCATTTTTGTCTAGTTTGCAGGGCCATGATGATGGCCTCTCCATGCAATTTGTAGTCAATTTCGATGGTAATACAACACATGTAGGGTCTCTTACCTTTTAAGTCACAAAAGAGTCCATTTTTGCTGCAACAAAGCTCCCAAGAATGGGAGATAGATGGTTCAAAAACCACCAATTGTCGTGCTCAAGTTACAACAGGGTGTTTAAGCCCGAATTTGAGAGAATTTTAGGATAAAAAGTGTATGCTAAGGAGTGGATAAAGGCAGAATTGGTCAACCCCCTCATTGTCATCACAAGGTTAATTACATGTGAAGGTAGATACTCTACTTTCAAAGATTGTCATTTTAGATTGTTGGCTCATTTTCTGTTCAACAAACCCTTGAACTTCCCCTTATATTTTCTCAAAAGCTTTGAGAAGATGTCTTCTCAAGTGAGGAAAAATGTGACTAACCCCCACAATAGTCTCTTCCACCATGGATTTATCAAACTCCTCGTTCTTGTCAAACTAGAGAAATAGGGGAAAAATTGGGATGCCTTTATCTACCAATTTGCAAACCCGCACTTGACAGTTAAGACTGGCAAAAATCCACTTAGCCTAAAAGCTATCTCTCCATCCAAGCCTCTCTCTCCAATAACTAGAAACTCCCTTGCACAAACCCTCTCTTTGCTGGAACAATACCAAAAGCTTGTTGATATCCCTACTTCTTCATCGAGTAAAAAGACGAAGAGAAAAGACCAAAAGAAGCCTATTGTTGACCCCCCAATGCCTTCACTCTCTCTTGATCCTACACCTAAAAAGATTCAAGAAGTAATGCAGCAAGACTTTCCCATAATTACCACAAACAAGAGGGGAGACAATTGATTTGGTAAAGGACCCTTTCGGAAGAGTACCCGGAACACAAGAACCAAGCCTTATGCAAAACCTTCACCTGCTTCGGATCCCATCCAAGCGTCCTCTGACCTTGAGAGCCCTCATAAGAAACTTAGGGAAGTTTCTGCTGATGGATTAGAGCCACTAAGGAAAACAAAATCAAAACCTACCTCACCTTACCAATCTCCCATCACTCCTACTTCACCCATGCCCATTTTAGATCCTAAAACTGATAGATTGTCCACATCCCTCAAAGGATCTAAACCTTCCTCATAGATCAACGATTTTTTCCCAACCATAGAGAAGCTAAAAAAAGAAAACCATCAGCCTCTCCAACAGTTGGAAGAGAGGAAGATAGTAGATGTACACCTTCATCATGACAATACATTCCTCCAAGCAAAGGTCAACTCCCTTCAGTGGTTGGTTGATGAAATGACTAAATCTAACCACAGCCTCAGAGCACAATTAAAGAAACACAAGAGGCACAAGGCTAAGTCTACATAGTAAGAAGGAGAGGCTTCCAGAGCTGATCCTCCTCAGCAAGCCTAGTCACAAGGAGTAACTTCTTTTTGTTTGTAGTGAGACTTGCAAAATCGTAAGTGTGGGTGTAATGTTGGGCTTGAGATATGATCACTTTCATGACGGTTATTATACACTTTTGCCACATGTACATATGCATTTTTCATCTTTTGAAGGATCTTTTTGAAGAATTTTATGATAAAACAGTATGATCGACATAAGGTACATATAATTCATGTTTAATGATTGTATCAAGTATAATTCATCATGTTTTATGATTTCCAAGAGCTAATTCACGTTTTTATGATGTTATAGGGAAAAAACGCACTATGCTTCTAGTTTCGGCACTTGATCTGGCACTCGTTTAAGCACTCGTTCTGACACTCTGTCCAGCACTTCGTATTGCATAGAAATGGAAGGCGACTTGGCAGTTATGGCATTGGCAGCCAGTGATGGGAAAATCGGGCACGTGGGTTTTGTTTATCCTTGCCTCCTTCAGCTATTGAGATCCCAACAACTCATTTTTAGTTGTTCAAGAGGGAGATTATTGGCTCACTCTATTTTATTAGTTAGGGCATCATTTATTGTAATTTGCTGAAATTAGAAGTGGTTCGACCCTCCTGTGGCCGACCACTTGGTCTGTAAGCTTATAAATACCACTAGGATGGTCAGACATAAGTTAAGCATCAGATACATCAGTGTGATAGAAACAAATATATTTTTACTCTATTTTTGAGTTTTTACATTGCCAGATTATGCTAGAACTGCGTTTTTGGATTTTTATGGTGAATTCGACCTACTGAGTTCATGTTGTACTTTTAGAGAGTGACCACGACTTGCTGGGAAGCCCACCAACAATCTGGTGACTATCAGTGTGCTTTTCATGCATTTCATAATTTAATTTCTCTCTTTATTTTCCTGTACATGCATATTTTTATTGAGTTAATTAGTTTGTTGTAGCTTAATTGTTTTGCTTCTCTTTTGCAGGTTAGAATGATGAGATGTGTTAGCATGCATTGATCTTGTAGATTAGGAACACACTTGCAAGTCTCTATACTAACCCCATTTGCATTTAGATGTTAGATTATGCTTGATTTATGATTTTATCGTTAAACTTTAAAACAGAGTTTAATTAGAATAGAACAGAGTTTGATTTGGGTTTTCTTTGAGAAGGATTGATGGATGGATAGAGTTAGTTCCAGTTTTTTATTATAGCTTTCTTATTTCAGTTTTATATAGATCTCATTTAATTAGTTGTTGGTTAATGTAGATTGTTAATTTACTTTCATAGTTTAATTTATGTTTTTAATTATTTCCTTATTGGAGTTTGAATGGTTAGAATAGACATAGCATAGTTTCGTTTTACGCAATTTCCTTTCCTAGAATTAAATTACAATGATATTTCTTAGTTAATGGTTGAATCTAGTTTTGCTTACATAGTATAGGAATCTAATGATGATCTCGTTATGTTGTTGATGGCTTATACATGAATATGCAGGGTATCTAACATTGTTTTTGTCATGGCTAAATTCTCATTGGATTTTTTAATCCATACCTTTCACTTTGCCATTGAGATTAGTGTTGAGCTCATAC
Organism: Picea mariana; assembly: GCA_032191745.1. Lineage (NCBI taxonomy): Eukaryota > Viridiplantae > Streptophyta > Pinopsida > Pinales > Pinaceae > Picea > Picea mariana. The sequence goes on from JASDQU010735657.1 coordinate 39,078, forward strand.
CGCTTGAATTGTCCTTTGTTGTCAGATGCCATCGAGATATTATCCAACACCGAATACATTCACACAACCACAAACATTATATTTGAATTGTCATAGGTTAAAGAATAATTCTCTTGCTTTCATAGATTAAAGAACAGTTTCATGCTTTCATAGATAAGAATAGATAGTTTATTGCTTCCATAGTTTAGAAAATAGTCTTATTTGTTGTTGTAGGGTAGATAGACTTTGCTTTGATAGATTAGATAGTAGTTTTCTTGTCATAGATTAAGAATTAGTGGTAGCCTTTCTTGCTGTTAGGACTCGGAAATGTCGTATTTTCATCCACCTTTCCCTTCACTATTCCTAACATTTCATCGCCCTATTAAACCTTTTTCATATCATTTTCATAAATACATTTGGGTTTCACATTATTATTTTCCACTTTATTCATTTTAGTATTAAAAGTGAATTTATGATTAAATATTAGAAAATATACATGTTTTCATATATATCTCAATTATGTGTGAGCTTTGTAATGTGTAGGAATATGTGGATGATTAATTCAAAGAGACTTCTCGAATATCTCTTCCACCATTCCAAAGGAGATAGTTATCCAAGCCTCTTTTCAAGGAGAAGATCATGGAAGATTTGGGTGGCATATCTTATCTAGGATTCATGAGAGACATGTGGAGGATTTGAAGGGATGTTATCTTGTAATAATGGGAAAATGGTTGAAAGTGGTTGAGAGAATAATGGATCTGTCATTATGAGAGGGTTATCTTCTTCATGTATAAAAGAGAGTGCTCTCTCTTCATAGGGGATTAGATTTAGTTTGGAGATTGAAGTTGGATTATTTACTTGCTAGATTAGTCTTTGATTTGTGATTCTTAATTTGATTCAAGCTTTCATTATTATGCTTTCATGTTTGTCATTTGATTATTGATTTATGGATGTGAGCTCACATATGTCATTGTTGTTAACTCTTCACATGTTGTATTTCCCTTATGCAATTTCATTCTTTCCTAGTTAGTGTTTCAATGCTTTCTTAGATTAGTTTGATTTCATCAACATAGATTAGATTAGATTAGTTCTACTTCAGTCCTGCACAAACAGTGCACGTGCTTCGTCAGTTTACGTACCCCGGCTTGACAAGTAAATAGTTTGGCAACTGTACTACAACGTTATTATAACAAGATATATTTTTCCTAACATTTTGGCGCCATTGCCGGGGAAGCACAAGGGATTGAGGTATCAATTTCCTTTTATGCAAGAGTGATTATTCATGTTCCTAACCTCTAGGTTTCCGGGCAGTAATACGTATGGGAAGAGCCTATGCATCATTCAAGGCACTGTAACGGGCTCGACATCATATGGGTAAGGGCATGTAGGGTGTGTTTCAATTTTTGCAATTTCAATTCCTGCAAGTGTGACTGCATGTGTTGGTAAGGGGTCATAGCAGCTACTTGAGTGGAGACTCCTCATGTTCTCCCTGCCAACATGTTCCTAACTATGTGTCGGGGTGGTGAGACGAGGGGAAAAGCCTTGCATCGGTTTGAGGCACCTAAACAGGCTCAGGCCTCATTTGGGACAAGCATGCAGAGTGTGTTTCAATTCCTGCAAGTGTGCTAGTATAAATTTCAATTTCTGCAAGTATAGTAGTGTAAATTTCAAGTCTCACAACTGTGAAGAGTGTTTTTCATGTGTTTCAGCAAGAGTGGTTTGTTTCAAGAGTGTTTCAGCGAGTGTGATTTTCAAATTTTCATTTTGATTTGGGTGTTGTAAGAATCCCTTCTTTTTAACATGGTTTAACTATGAGTATAAGCTTGGAACAACTCACTCAGATCCTTGCGGAAGCCAGGATTTCCTCTTCTCTGGAAGAGAAGATCTTGATAGCAGCCGAGAGCTTAATTACTCCTCCAGAAACAGACGATGAATCAACACATGAAGAATGCGAGAAGGAGGAGGAGGAGGACAATGAGGAGCTGCAGCATGATCTGAGTGAGACAAATTATGCTTACGAGAGCCTCATCGAACGATGGTTTCAAGCAGGTACCGGGTTAGAGTCATTTAGTTTTTCTTTCTATTTTGATAATTTAGAGTTTTAGCAGTTTTCCGATTATCATTTGTATATTTATGTATATTTATGATTATCATTTGTGAAATTGAAAGAGAACATATTCGTACTACTATTACATGAATGGCTTCACTGGAAGTTTGATTATACATAACTTCTTTATAATTTCTAATTAGTATAGAATAGGTAGGCTTTCATTTTCAGTTTTTACTTTTATTTTCAGTTTTTTTTCTTAGGAATAAGTATGCTCTCCTCCGCGCTTCGTGCGATCGCGAGGATCAGAAAGTAGGGATGATTAATAATGTTTTTTTTAGGAAGTATAATGATGCCTAAATGCTCCATTTGCAAAAAGAAAACAATTAGGAATAAACATGTGATGCTGGAACAACAGCTGAAACAACGTCACTGTCGCACTCTCGTTTTTTTTTTTTTTTT
>JASDQU010735657.1:58578-93963 GCA_032191745.1 Picea mariana
CATTTTGCCTTCATTTCATTCCATATTTTCCATAAAACAGCTTATGCAAGGTATATTTATCATTCTTTAGCTTAAGAATTGAGTTTTCTAAATTTTGGCATTAAAATTGAAAATTTATCAGAAATTACAGGATTTGACTAAATCCCATAATTGCTCCTAGGTTCGTGTACTTGCAGGACACCTGGGTGAAATATAAGACTTGGGTCGTGATCCCTGATGTACAAGGATGGATAATGAGCTATCAAATTTGAGATTTGAGCCTTCCATATGTCAGGTCAACGCTGGTCAAACAGGGCCGCTTCAGTAGAAAATACCTTGTTTTAGCCTTAAATCATGGACAGTTTTGGATTTTCATGGGATTTGGCCATATATTATGGATCTGAAGGAGGAATTCGACCTTCCTAGAATATATTATGGATCTGATCATGATATTTATTAGCATTTTTAGTTTTAAAACTCTTGTATAAATACTCTAAAGCATAGACTAGTATGACAACCTTGAATATGAATGAAGAAACTTTCGAATTTGAAATCTTGAGATCAATTTTGCATTTTGTTCCTGATAATGCCTATGATATGATGATGTGAATGTTGTTGGAGCTCTTTCTTAGCTGAGACAACTCAAGTGTACAAGTGAAGCATTGGAGGGCCCCCTTTGCCAAACTAGTACACTCTCTCTTTATGTTCTTTTCAAGTAATCTTTGATACATGTTTTAGATTAGATCTTGCTGTAGATGAGTTTTATTCATATCTTGCTATATTTAGATGAATTCCATAGCTAAGTCATATGCTTAATGTTTCAAAGCCTTACTCATATTGTGAATGATTTCTTGAATAAGAATTCAATGTGTGGTTTGCCTTCAAGCATTAAGATAATCATGAATGCTTTTTGAGTTATTTACGCTTTCAGTATTTTGATTTAAGTTGATGATAGTTTCTAATGAATGAAAGAAGACAATGAATGCATCTCTTGAATAAGAGTTTTGTCCTTCTAACATTTGATAAGTCTTAAAACTAGTTCGAACATCTCTTGAATGCTTATTGTTGATACTCTTTAGGAAAACAATTGTTGATTACTGTTAGGAGATCTATGAATAGGACTTCTGAACAGAAGCTTAGAATCTCTTCCATATTCATCCATTAGAATAGGTTTTGGTTTATTCCCATTAAAGAATAAAAATTATCTCTAAATCCATATATTTTGGATGTGCCTCTAAGTCTTACAAACACCGGATTGACAATCATTTGCACTCTAATTTAAATCAGTAGATTGGAGCCTAACACTCATGAGGTCAAAATCAACAACCTAACCAAAAATAGAAACAAATCCTTGAAAATTTTGAATTGTCTGCCATGAAAGACGGGTCGAACTGTTGAAAATAGGGGTCAACGCATATGCTTGTATCTCCACAAATATGATAGTTGTGAGAAAAATGAAAGAGGTTATTGTATATGAGATTGTCCTGAGAAAAAAACTCTTTCAATTTTTCCAAATTCACCTCCAGTTCTCTAAAATAACCACCACAAAAACATGACAAGATCAGGAAAACTGGAAACCTAAAAAATGGTGCTCAGAGATGGCTTTGATTCTCCCAATCCCTGATACCTGTGAAAAAATTGAGAGAGTTTATTGTTCTTCAGACCGTTGTGGAGAAAATGTCTCTTGGTTTTTCAAAATTCCTTTTGGTTTTCCTGGAATCACTCTCAAAAAAAAGGTGGTCAAGAAGGGGAAAACGGTTTTGATTTTTGGTGAAAGCAGTTTCAGAGGAGGGAGAGTGGTTTTATGACCCCCGTGGGGTGGTAAGTGGTATAAGGGGTGGTGTTCCGAGTTCACTTGATGGTTACAAGTGTCCCCTGATGGTTTTTCATATAGGACCCCCCCTTTTGGTTGAGTGACGTAGCAGGGGGGGTCCGATATATGGGGAAATATGTGTGGGTTTTAAACTTATAATAGTTTTAGCTTTTTTTATTAATTCATTTTGTTTTTTTATTTGTTTTTTAATTATTTTTAATTATATGTATTATTTTTATTTGTTTTATTTAATTTATGTTTTATATTATTTAATTTATTTATTATTTATATGTTTTATAATGTTTTATTTTTTAATTGTTTTTTAATTTATATGTTTTATTTAATTTATTAATTAATGTTTAATTCTAATACACTAACCTAATTACTAACTTAATCAAACTAACCTAATTACTAATTATCAATTAATTATTAATTAATTTATTATTAACAAGCCTAAACTAGTTTTATTAATCTAACTACACTAATTTAATTAAATTAACATTATTATGCTAATTAGTGTTAAAAAATGCCACTAACCATTTATTACTAACCTAATGTTTTTTATCCTAAGATTGTTTATGCATGTAGGGACGAAAACGGTGGAGGGTGTGGGCATGAAGGGTGTGGCAGGGTGATGAAGGATCAGGCAAAATGGATGGAGGGAAAACATGAAATCAATCGAGCCCAACAAGCCAAATGTCTTCATCATGAGAGAAATGCCAAATATATAGCTGAAGAATCAAGTCACCTATGATTATAGGACCCCCAACATTGGCTCCACCTGGGGATAACAGTTGTTTCAAGAGGTGACAATAACCATAGAATTCTTGAACATGCAAACTAGTGGTTTATCCATTGGGTTGATCCCAAAACTTTATTCTACAATCTGTACCTGTTCTGATCTTTTAACTGAGACCAAATCAAATTGAAGACTGAAATTTGAAATTGAAAAATTGTTGAAAGTTATGTTCAAAGAGCTAAGCTTATTTGCACACTGCTATCTACCGTATACTGTTGAAAATCATGTTGATTCAAATAATACAAAAATGATAATGAAACCAGTCAAGTAGTTGCCGAAACAAGTGGATTGCTTGACTGCTTGTTAGCACAAGCAAAAGGGCAACTTGACCTTTTGTCCACAGAGTCAAAACTACAAAGTGTAATGGTCACTGCTGAAAACATGATCGATCTTTTATGCTGAAAAAATATTCCATGTAGTATGCTATGGGATTAGGAAAGACATGACCTATTTCTTGACTTTCAACAAATTTATGTTCATAATTAGGTATGGCACATATAATTTTTACATAATTATACAATTCCTGATATCGCTGCAAATTTTCTACTGGACATTGAAATGAGACTCTTGTTGAAACAGACCATGCAACTGATTTCCTAATCATGTCTTTATCATAGCTTATTTTAATCTCGTAGCTGGCCAATGAAACATGACTTTGACGACACAAGTCATCCAACACATTAGATATTGGACCCTATAGAAATTGGGATGACTGCTTCATTGGTTGCAATACAAATTCTTGATTTTCTGTGTGCTTATCATCCATGACATGATTAAAAGTTTTCTTCAAAAACTAAAATGAATTAAAGGTTAAGGATATAAAGTTATAATGCATTAATTCATCTTCTTTTTGAAGATAAATGTAACTCAAGGGATGTAAATTTGGATCAAGAATAGCTTCGATGTCATCTATGACATTCTCAATAGATTTATCAGAACATTCTCCATCTCTATTATTGACAACTTGTTTTTAATTTTCTCTCAAAAATTGAAATGAAGAGAAACATAAGGGTAAAGTCTTTCCACTTACTTTGAAATTTTATGCATTTTGCTCATTGTTCTCATAATTTCTATGCACAAGTTGACTGTCATGTTTGAATTTCAACTGATCTTCTTCCTCCCAACAATATGTTGCTAATGGTTTTGAAGAATTCACCTTGGTGTAATCCTCATAATAGTTATCATACTTGGGTAGAAGGGAATGTCATCAAACATACACATCATATCCGTCGATTTCTCTTCTACAAGCTAAGTTGGGGTTTCATATTTGACTATGTTGTGAATTTAATACATGAAATGATCATTTTCCAATCCATGATACCAAGGGTGAGCTACAAAGTGTTTGGGAATAGTGACCCTTTATTTCTTTGTAACCAATGGAACATGATGCCCTTGAACAACAAGTTCATTTCCCATGATAAATGTTTTCATCATTTCTTTCATTGTGTTGGCTAGAATGCCCAGTTTATCTTCTGAAGATTTCAGTTGTTCCTTTGTTATTTTCTCCCTTTCTTCTGCCTTGATCTTTGACCTTTTGATCAACAAATTAGCTTCCACACTAATTGCACTGTCCTACATCTCCTTGAGTGTAGTAGTGTTCCTTTCTCTTAGTTGAAATGCCATCTCCGGATCAAAGGCATCTAGGTAGTGTAAAAGAGCTAAACCAGGAGGTGGTCTTATATTAGCAAGTATGGAATTGTAAACTTGATTAAATCTAGCTGAAAATTTCTGCAATGTTTCTCCTAGCTGTCTTTTCAAATGATCATACTCTTCTAGAATGGGGAAAATATTTCTCTTGATCTACCATTTATTAAGGAAGATTTAAACAAACTTCTAAAGATTGGGAAATCTTGCAGCTAATAAAATTTTGAACCATTGCTTAGCTCTATCTTGCAAAGAAAGATAAAAATGTTTGATGCAGACATCATTTTCCTCAACCTCAAAAAGATCAAGAAAATTCTCAAAACCCTAAATGTCTTTCTTAGCAGTGATGTTACCATATTCTCCATCAAACCTGGGAAGATATTTGTAGTAATTGACACGGAAATCATGGAGTATAGGGGGTAAGATAAGAGGCTTGTATCTATATGAAATATTTATGGGTGTATGAGCATGTACAGGTGTTGTAAAACTTGGCTTGATCTCTTGAGGCTCCTCAATTTGAATTTGATCAACATGAGTTTCAACAATATTGTCTTGGTCAGATTCACAAAAAGAGAGGAAATAATTAAAAATAAAACCTATTATGTCTTGGATGAAATTCCAACTTGCATACCTGATCTTTTCAGATTGTCTTGTCATTGTTTTAGGTTCTTCCTCCAGTGGAGTCTTTGAATTGGAACTGATCTAGAGTTGATTGGAGTCCCCAGGTGGATGATTTAGCCTTATTGTGTCTAATCACTATCCACCATTAGTAATCAGATCTGGAACTTGATATGATTTCTGAGGAACATTCCCCAGTATGGTCGCCACTCCATTAGCACTCTGTAATTTTCCCAAGGTTGGGGAGGCAATCACAGAGGTAACATCAAACTACTTGGAGTCTTGGATCTAGCCCTCCAAGACTCAGAGAGGGCTCTCTTTGTCTAATATATCTTTGTTTACAATTGATTTTAGGCTAGTTATTACTGTACAGAGGTTTTGGTTTTTTAAATAGTTTGGTTGGAACAACAAAGGAAAAACCATTGGGCAATGGGGTCAAAGAGACCTGATCCAATCAAGACAGGTTCTACATGAAAAATTATAGGGCAAGGTAGGCACTTTGTTGGATCCTTTAAAGTTTTATGAATGACTGGGAAGGATTAATAGGTGGATCGGGTTATAACAGGGAAATTAAGAATCCCAGGTTTAACCTTCAAGTGGAAAATATTGATATTGCTTTAAATTGGAACATGGTGTTTTAAAACAAATCTTGAACTTGATTCTCTTTAAAAAAATAGAGAAAAGAAACACATATGAAAATAGATAAAACTAAATTACAGTGAGAAACACTTCACCAACATGAGTGACACAAGAATCTTGCAACTGTTATAGCCATATTACTGGATTTGATAGATTGTGGCTCTGTGAGCTGATTACAATAACGAGCATTTTTTCCTCAATAGGTTCCAACTGATCAACCCTTTTACATTTGAATTATAAAAATATATAGAACATATTCTCCCCTAGCTCAGGAGGTCGAAATCAACAACCTGGCCAAAAATAGAAACAAATCCCTTTAAATTTTGAACTGTCTGCCATGAAAGACAGGCCGAACTATTGAAAATAGGGGTCCACTCAGACGCTTGTATCTCCAAAAATATGACATTTTTGAGAAAAATGAAATAGTTTATTGTATATGATCATGTATTGTGAAACAACCTCTTTCGGTTTTTCCAAATTCACCTCCAGCTCTCCAAAAACGCCACCACAAAAACATGACAAGATCAGGAAAACTGGAAACCTGGAAACTGGTGCTCAGAGATGGCTTTGATTCTACCAATCCCTGATACCTATGAAAAAAATGAGAGAGGTTATTGTTCTTCAGCCCATTTCAGAAAAAAAACCTCTCTTGGGTTTTCCCGAAATCTCTCTCGGAAAACGGGTGGTCAAGCTGGGAAAAATGGCTTTGGTTTTTGGTGAAAGCGGTTTTGGAGGAGGGAGAGTGGTTTTCAGACCCCCCTTGGGTGATAAGTGGTATTAGGGGGGAGGGTCAAAGTTAACTTGATGGTGACAAGTTTCCTCTAGTGTTTTTTCATATCGGACCCCCCTTTTGGTTGAGTGATGTAGGGGGGGTTCCGATATATGGGGAAATATGTGTGGGTTTTAAACTTAGGATAGTTTTAGTTTTTTTTATTAATTTGTTTTGTTCTTATTATTTGTTTTTAAGTTTTATTTTACTATGTGTATTATTTTTATTTGTTTTATATAATTTATGTTTTATATAATTTATATGTTTTATATTGTTTTATTTTTTAATAGTTTTTTAATTTATCTGTTTTATTTAATTTATTAATTAATGTTTAATTATAATACACTAACCTAATTGACAACTTAATCAAACTAACCTAATTACTAATTATCAATTAATTATTAATTAATTTATTATTAACAAGCCTATTCTAGTTTTATTAATCTAACTACACTAATTTAATTAAATTAACATTACTATGCTAATTAGTGTTAAAAAATGCCACTAACCATTTATTACTAACCTAATGTTTTTTATCCTAATCTTGTTTATGCATGTAGGGACGAAAACGGTGGAGGGCTGAAAAAATGGAGGGTGAGGGCATGAAGGGTGTGGCAGGGTGATGAAGAATCGAGCGAAATGGATGGAGGGAAAAAATGAAATCAACCGAGCCCAACAAGCCATATGTCTTCATCATGAGAGAAATGCTAAATAGATAGCTGAAGAATCAAGTCACCTATGATTATAGGACCCCCAACACACTTCATAGGAAAATACCTCATGAACCTCCCTTTATATTTGTTTAGAAGCATTGGGAAAATGGTTGAGAGGGTCCAAGCCAAGTCCAAGGTTGTGGACACAAGTGTTTTTCACTCGGGGTTGATTAAAATGCTTGTGATGGAGGAGTTGAAGAAGAAAAACATTGACTGGGATGAGTTCATTGCCTCTACACATTTACAATTAAATGTTGTTCCTACTCCATAATCTAAAGTGCAAAGTCCTCTTCAGGTTTATAGCATTGTTCACACAGAGACAAGTAGGAAGAGAAAGAGAAAAGACATTGCTAAAAATGATGAGGCTCCTAAGGAACATGAAGAAGAATATGGGGATCTCATTACTCTCCACAGAGGGAAGTTTCACCCAAACCAGCTTCAGAATTAACAGAAACTCCATAAAATAGAGCCACGGGAACAAAAGTAAGGAGGTTACACTTTCCCTCACCAACTACTGTAGTTGAAGTTAAAGCTAGGAGGCCCTTCACCAGTTCATCAACCAAGAAGGAAAGTGTTGAAAAATAGGTCATAACAGAATCTCCCATCAAGAAAAAGGGTAAAGGTAAAGTTGAAGTTGTTGAAAAACATATTGAAGTCATAGACATAACCACTCCCCTTGAAAACCCTACTTTTAAAAGGTTGACTAGACAACTTAGAGAAGCTAGAAAGGAGATTGTTGAATTGAAGGGACAAGGGTTGGATGAGAGAAAAAAGGTTGAAGGATCTTATGGATATGTATTTGGACACTATTGATAAATCCAGGTTTACAACAAAGCTATTTCTTCCCCTCCACAGACAGCTTAAGAATTTATACAGACAGAACAGGGATTTACAAGGCCACATCAAAAAACTCAAGCTAGAGTTGCAGCCTTTCAAGGAAGAGCTAGCCCAAATAAATTTGAATGTGTTGGCCCAATCTTCCACCAAAAGGAGCACGAGACTCAGGAAGTGAAGTGAAATGTCTTAAAAGAATCTCATTTTTGGAAGTGATTATCCCTGCATTTTTGAATATTTTTGAGAAATTATGTTGCTATGACTGATTTTTTCACTTATACACCATATTATGAGGCTTCTACAACCTTACCTAACTTTGGGAAAAGTTTTTGGGTGTTTTGGGCTCAAGCTGGACAAATTGGGAAGCTACAGGACATTTCACAACACCTGGCACTGCAAACTAGTCTACACAGTCAATTTCTACAAACTTTGCTACGAATTTCGCTACGATCTGGATGATACAGTCAGCGCTATAGGATTCACTGGAAACTCCTATTTTGATGGGTTCAAGAGGATCAACGGTCACCAGATGGCTAGGGGAGCATGGTACAATGTTTTGGAGGTTAGTTAAAGCTATAGGATACATGGAAACAAAGTAAATGCACTCAAAGGACACCTCATTATGCAATATTAAGGTGTTAGGATAGTTGCCAACATTAGCCTTTTTTCTAGCAGTTTGTTTTTTCCAGATTGTACAAGTGTAATATCTTCAGTTTAAGGTGGAAGAATCCTATGTTAGAGGATCAATATCGCATTGTATGTTATTTTTCCCTATCTAGGCTATAAAATCAGCATTAGAAGACATTTTGTAGGTTCAAATGGTTGATGTAAAAGACCTTTTTAGTGATTTTAATGAAAAAGAGTTTTTTATCGCGTAGTTTGTAGTTAATACAATAGACAAATTAAAGGAGGTCAAACTAGCGTAACTGAACAAATCCCACAACTATCACCTCAATGGGAAGGTTCTTTCTATTTAGGAAGGTAAGGCCTAAGGGAGACGTCCCCGGTGACCTGGGGTTTGAGAAGGCAAAGGCTTAAAGGATAAGTATAAAATCCCCCTCACAAGTCACCACTGATCAAAAAGTACGGATTAATAGCCAATAAAGATAAAAGATAACCAGAAGTAGTAACCAAGAAGTGTACCTACCCGAGACAAAGCAACAAAGAAACTATACATGTGCAAGCTTACTTGCTGGTTAATGCTTCATATAATCAATGAATTTTTTGATAATAAGAAATTGATCAATAATATTGACAAAGTAAATCAATGTTTGTACAGTAGCAATGATTACAATGTCACTTCTAAATAAATACTAAAGAAACTTTGGCAATCAATGTAACAATATCAACACTATAGAAACAATGCATTAACCAATCATTCAATTGCTTTAAATGTAAAACGAATGTTGCACAAAGGTGTTTATAGCATAATAAGGTGACGACAACAATAGGGTTAGTAATATTAGTCTAGTCTAGGGTTAGTAGGAGTTATATGTTTTTCAAAGTTTAGAAGTTTGTTTGTGATCAGGTTACTCAATACAAGAGGTCCTAGACTAGTGCACTACTAGGGCATATGGAGTCAAAAGAGGTTGCAAAGGTTGAAGGACTAAATGATAATGATAAAACTAAAGACAAGAGGGTTGGGTGTTGAGGTGTTTCTATAGAAAAGCCTCAACAATGAAACCCTAGGGGAGAAAGGCTCACTGAGGTGTAGAAACCTTAGGCCTTGGTGTTTTCTCCTCCTTCTTTAGCTTATTACAAATATGAAATTGGCTAGCTTAAGAAAGAAGTTATAGGGCTAAAGACAAGAGAGTTAGAAGGTGAAGTGTTGCTAAGGCAAGGCTTCATCAAACAAACCATAGGGCAAAACGGCTCATCAAGGTGTAGAAACCCTAGGCCTTGATGCATTTTCCTCCTTCTTAGCTCAATGACAAGGACAAATGGCTAGATAAAAGAGTAGAGATAGATTGTTTCTATGGAAAGGCTCTATCTTACTTCATCAAATCAAAATAGCTCTTAACTTGGTAGGGACATGAGACAAGGACCTTAGAATGTGCTTGTCACCTAGGGTTTTAAAGTAAAAAATTAAAATAGCAAATGCAAGTAAATAATACTATAACCATTCAATCCAGCAGTGTTGCATAAATTCACTTACACAAACCATTCATTCTAGTAGCCAAACCCTAGTTGTAAACCTTCCACCAAGAGGAGATGCCAAAATAGTCCAAAAATAGTCTCCTTCAACACGTGCACCTCACAATTTCCATCAAAACCCTATAATAGGGCACAAATTTCAGACCTCACTAATGAGTGAGTGAAAGATGATAAAAAATGAGAGTAAAACCCCTCAATTTATATAGTAGCAATGACCTTAATTACTTTTTAGGTCATTAAAAGGCCGACAAGGCCAAAATACACAATAATATTGTTTTACATTAAATTGTCATAAATGAAACCCTAATAAAGAAAAAGAAAGACATCATAACCCTTCTAGGGTGACGTTATCCCTTTCTAAAGAAAATGCAACCTCCTGGAGAAAAACATTAGCCCTCCTTGGGCTTCTCCAACCTGCCACACGTGCCAAACTTCCATGGTTGTCTCCCAAAATTTCCATGAAGCTATATGACATCATGACCCTCCTGGGTGACGTTCAGGGCCTTCCAAGGCAAATGTTCCAATGAAGAGGGCACAACCCCCCTAGGTTAGGCTCTGCCAGGGTGCCTTTGTGGAATGTCCTCCTCTGCTCTAGTGAAAATCCCTCTGTCATGTTGCTGCCCCCTACTGGGGTCTCAACATCCATCTAGTGGGATTTTCAGCCCCATGGAGGTCCTAACTAATCATCTCCCCATGCGTACCTGTCCAATGTGGTACCCATATGTTGGGCATGATCCTGCACATCAACAACTATGCCCTGCATGGGCTCATAAGTCACAGGGATCATAGCAATGTCAATCACATCTCATCATCAATATTATTAAACATGTGCATAAAACCCCTTTTACCCTAGTCAAGTGCTCAAATAAATTATACAAATCTACAATACAAGTTTGGGGAAAGTGACAGGGCATCCTATTGGGCTAGTGTAGTGAAAGCTGGGAAATGCATGGCTTACCTGTGGGTGCCTTTGTAGAAGGCAAGTTGCACCTGCCCTGGATGCAAATGTTTCCAAGCCCATTCATGCCTTTTATTCTTTATTCTTTATTGATTTTTCTTCAAGAAGCTAATCAGGGGACACTGCCCTGGTGTGGTGACCAGTGGTGGCAGTGTTACCCACAAGTACTTTCATAGAAATGAGAAGGTTGGCACGTGATGAGACCCCCTTTCTCTTGGCCATGCAACCAAGATCCACTACCATGGCGTGGTAACCAACTGCTAGTAGTTTCATACTTCTAGGTAACCATGGACCTAATAGGCTGGCTCATGATGAGACCTCCTGTCCTTTGACTAGGTCTTGTTTTATTATTTTTATTGGGTCCCTCTTGTTTCTTGCTGTGAAGACTTTTACTGCTTTCTCAGGGATCCCTGGGCAAAGCATATCGAGATTTTACATTTAGAATTTTATCTTTTTCCAGCTTGCTTTTACCTTCTGGGCCTTTAGCCCCTTTTTCCCACAAGGCAAGGTGCAACCCTTGTTGAAATTACTAAGACAACTGAGAGGGGGGGTGAATCAGTTGTTACTGTGCTTAAATAATTTTAAGTCTATCAAACCATTTTTAATCTTTCATCAAGTGACCATCAATATTATACATCATATGGACAACATAAATAATGAGCATCAATCACACATAAGATATACATAGAGATGAATTTTCACGAGGAAACCCATAAAGGGAGAAAACCTCTTCTTCTTTAAAATGATAGGCAGTCTTTTAAGTTCTGTACATCATCTATATTTGAGCACCAACTCAAAGTGAGGCTACTATTTCCATTTTACAAGCTCCAACTTGTTGAGAGCACCAACTCTCTAGTTTCTCTAGCACCCACTAGAAGGAAGCACCAACTCCCTAAATATTCCAAAACCAATTGGATTTATACAAGAACCAACTTGTATACAGAAAACTCTATGTTTTCCCAAGCACCACCCTGCCACCCTGTTTTTCTAGCCACAACTAGATGGAAGACACAACTCCCAATATTCAAGCACCAACTTGAATATCATAGGACCACAGTCCTCCCTAGCACCACCCTTCCTCCCTGATTATGAATAAATGATTGACAAGCAAACAATACAGGTATTTCAATTCTTACCCCTTCTTCACTATTTTGCAATTCTTCTCTGGTTCAAAAACTGTTATGCAGTTCTTCTCTGCTTCATGCTATTCTTCTATTTTGCTTTTGCTTCATGCTATTTTTTTATTCTTCTCTTACTTTTGTCTATTCGATGATTGTTACTCATCTCTGAGTTTTATCTCATGCTCTGCATTATGTTATTTTACCCTTCTTACAGTTCATCTCATTGTTTCGGTTTGAACAACCAACCTTACACAGACGCTGCATCTCTCCTTTAATACACACCAGCCTCATCAGTTACACCTCAAATCTCCTTGGGAGAAGATAAAAATGTCTCAGCAATTGAATCGCCAACCGATCAAGAACCATGATTCGATTTTCTAACTGAATCATAACTGAGCTTATTGATCATGAAAATAAACAATGACCCTTCGATCATATTTCTGATTAACCTGCATCGTTGGATTACCAATGATGGATCTCCCGCCTACTCCATATGCCCACTGGCTGTGACCACGGGACTAATCAGAATGCCTTTCACATTTTTCATTTCGGCAATCCTATGTCAAAGGGTCTCGACACTCCAAGTTGTGATCTTTGAAACCCTGAAAAGGAGCTTAGCTAGACTAGCTCCTTCCCTTCTCGTGACCACTGGCTGTGACCAAGCACTTATCCATAAAGCGCTTTCGCAACTCATAATTTCGGGAATCCTGTGATGAGGCATCTCGACTCTCCAAGTCATGATTGGCAAAAATATGAAAATGGAGCCAGATCAACGGTTCATGCTTTCTCTTGATCAACGAATCAGATTGAATCATTGTTTCATGTTTCACGATTTCGACAATATTGTGGGGATACTTCACGACTCTCCATATTTTGATCTCTAAAATGAAGCTTTGTTTTAGTGCCTTCCTCCAACTCTTGATGATGTGACCACAACCTATGACCACTTGCTAATCATTTGAGCACTTCACTCTTCAGATCAATAGTCCACATTCCATGGTGATCGAACGACTATCCACCTCCTCGAAACTTCAACTTTCGAGACTTTGGGGAAGGGTTGATGATAAAACTCCTGGAATGACATCACCTGATGATGTGTCATGACCCAAGTGACTACCACATGTCATTTAGAATTGTGATTTTCAGTGGCCTGAAAAGACAAAACAATTTGACACTTGCCCTTATATGCTCGTTCCACGTGTCCTTGTTGTCGTAGGTTGCCACCTATCCTCACTGACGTGGTCTATCATGATCTACCTCCTAGATATGATGACCCATATTTGTCTTCAATCTAACAGCTGAGATTATATCGTGATTTCGCATATCGTGAGTTTGAGAGGTTAGGAGCCTCCTTCTTTTGACCTTTCAGTCAGGAAAATTCCAAACGCTTGCCATGTGTCCTCTGCATCCAACATTCCATAGCATACCTCTATCCAAGGGTTCAAATCAACCCTCAATCTGATGGCTCTTTGTACCCTCAATCAACCCTCAATCAACTTTCTAAGCCCGCTTCATCTTGTACTTAAAGATCGTGCTCCTTCTTCTGGATCGGATGATGGTCGGCCTTTGCACTCAGATCCTCCTCCTAATCTTACACTGTTGATCTTGCCATTCCATCATTGTCGTTGTGCTGCTGATCATGATCTTTGCCATCAATGAAAAACACGCATACTCTGCCTTTGTCTGAAAAACATGCCAACAATCTCTCCCTTTGGCATTGATGGAAACCCCTTGAATAACATCTAATTATACTATTGTAACATCTTTGAAATTACCACACTTTCTCCCCCTTTGACATCGATGTCAAAGAAGAAACATGATCCCTCTGAGCTGTTGCAATACATACTCCCCCTATCAACTATGAGCAGCTTAGAAATATAATATATATTCAATAATTACTCCCCCTGACCAGGTGAATAGATTAGACAAAAGAAGTTATAACCCCCAACTTTTGACGAAGATATCCAAAAGGGGTCACTGCTAATGGTTTAGTAAAGATATCATCTATCTGTTTTGTAGAAGGAATATAATTCAATTGAACGACTTTGTTTGTAACTTTTTCTCTGAGAAAATGGTATTTTATTGGGATATGCTTAGTCTTGGAATGAAGAACAGGATTCTTGGAGACACTAATGGCACTAGTGTTATCACAGTGAATTGTAATTGGATCAGTATAATTTACCTTCAAATCTGTAAGAGTTTGAATCATCCATAAAATCTGAGTGCAACAAGTAGCAGTAGCAATGTACTCTGCCTCTGTAGTTAATAAGGAAATAGATCCCTTCTTCTTACTAATCCATGCTACCAACGAGTCACCTAGTAATAATGCACCTCCACTGGTGCTCTTTCTCTTATCCACACAATTTTCCCAATCTGCATCTGAATAAGCAGTTAACTGAAAATTCTAATTTCTGGGATACCAAAGACCATAATTCATTGTTCCCTTCAAGTATTTGAATATCCTTGTGGCATCTACCAAATGACTTTGTTTAGGAGCAGACTAATAACAACCTACCATTCCAACAACTTGCATTATATCAGGACAGGATGTTGTGATGTACAGAAGACTGCCTATCATAGACCGATATGTTCTTTGATCAACATCAGGTGAAATATCATCTTTATTGAGCTTGCAGCAAACCACCATTGGTGTACTAATAAGAGAAGAATCTTCCATCTTAAATTTCTTCAACATCTCTTTCAAATATTTTTCTTGAGAGATAAATATTCCTGCAGAACTCTGTTTTACTTGTAAGCCAAGAAAGTATGATAGTTCTCCTATCATGGACATCTCAAACTCTACTTGCATAGAGTTAACAAACCACTGGACAGAGGGTTCATTAGTACAACCAAAAATAATATCATCTACATAAACCAAAACAACTAGTAAATTATCACCTTCAGACTTAATATAGAGATTGTTATCAACAGTACCTTTCTTGAATCCTTTGTCTTGTAAGAATTTGTCCAGTCTATAATACCAAGCTTGTGGTGCTTGTTTCATTCCATATAGATCCTTCTTCATCTTGCAGACATAGTTAGGATTATCTGTCAATGAGAATCTTTCAGGTTGCTCCATATGTACTTATTCCTCTAGATCTCCATTAAGAAATGTTGACTTAACATCCATTTGATACACTTTAAAGTTCTTATGACATGAATATGCAAGAAACATTCTGATAGCTTCCAATCTTGCCACTGGTGCAAAAGTTTCATCAAAATCATGACCTTCAACTTGTGCATACCCTTTACAGATCAATCTAGAGTTATTTCTAACAAATTTTCCTTTTTCATTCATTTTATTTTTGAACACCCATTTGGAACCTATTACATTCTTGTCTCCAGGTCTAAGAACAAGCTCCCAAGTATTGATCTTCTCAATCTAATCAAGCTTTTCATTCATAGATCTAATCCAATCATCATGCTGGCTGGCTTCATAAAAAAATTTAGGTTCATCCATAGATAAAAAAGAAACATGGAATTGTTCTGAGTCTTTAATCAATTTCCTTCTTGCTGAACTCCTTTATTTATATCTCCAATTATCTGATTTTCAGGATGATTCTTTCTAACAATTCTGAGAGGTGATTTTTCTTCTTTCTGATGATTTGTGTCAGTCAAAGTATTCATATCTTCATCTAATTCAGATTCTTCTCTTTCTAATCCTTGGACATGTTCATCTTCATCTTCAACTATATCTTCTGTGCTTGGTTCAATATTGCTTACATTTCTTACTGGGATTTCTTCATCAACTTTTATGTCGATACAATCAACCAATTTATGCAGCCTCTTATTGTAGCATCTGTATCCTTTACTGTTTGTAGCATAACCTAAGAATATACCTTCATCAACCATGTCATCATATTTGCCAATATTTTCATCATTATTCTTGATATAACATTTTCTCCCAAAGACTTTAAAATGCTTGATTGAGGCAGGTCTTCCAAACCATAGTTCATAAGGAGTCTTGTCACTGTGTGGTATGAAATGAGCTTTGTTAACAATGTGAATAGATGTATGGATTGCTTCCACCCAATATGTCTGAGATATATTCCTTTCATTCATCATTGATCTTGCCATTTGTTGTACTGATCTATTCTGCCTCTCAACAACTCCATTTTGCTGTGGGGTTCTTGGGATTGTGTACTATCTTTTGATCCCATGTTTATCACAGATGTCTTTGAAGTTCCATGAGATAAACTCTCCTCCTCTATCAGAACTTATTGCCTTCAATCTTTTTCTTGTTTGATTCTCAGTTAGAGCCTTAAACACTTTGAATTTTTTAAATACTTCAGATTTTTCCTTCAAAAATACAACCTATGTTAGTCTAGAATAATCATCAATAATCAACATAAAATAGTTTTGTTTTCATGTACCTTATTTCCTTGACGGTCCACATAGATCCATATGAACTAACTGGAGAGGTTTTTCTATTGAAGGGAAATTTTTAGATTTGAACTGTGTCTGTGTAAGATTTCCTATCTAGCAAGGTTTACAAACATAATCATATGGCTTTGATATATTTGGAAGATCCTTTACTGCCCCATTGTTTCTAAGCTTGATTATATTATCAAAATTTAGATGTCCAAGTCTCCTATGCCATAGCCAACTTCCATCATACTTGCTTAAATGGCATTCTTCTTTTTCTTCTTTTAACACATAGACATTGTTTTATGTTCTTATCCCTTTTGCAACCAGCTTTCATGAATTCACAGACTTTATTTTACAATCTTTAGAAGTAAAAACAACCTCACATCATCGGTCATAGACTTGACTGACACTAAGAAAATTATGTTTCAGACCATCTACAAATAACATGTCTTAAGATTTTCCTTTGCCTCTTGTTTTTTCTTGGTGCATCGTTTCGAAAAGTTACATTCCCTGATTTGTTTTCACATAGAGTTAGAAACATAATTTTGTCTCTAGTCATATGTTTGGAACATCCATTGTCAATATGCCAAAGATTCTTTTGTTTTTGGGCTGATAGCACTAGTCCACACTTGTCATCTTCTTTCTTCTTCCAAACCTTGAAATTTTCAGTAGTGGACTTCAAATCTGGCTTATAATTTCTTAAGCGACAATCTGTGGCTTTATGTCCATAGTTATGATAGACATAACATTTTTGTTCACTGAATAATAGACTGTAATGATTGTTATTCTCATAAATGTTATTATGTTTGTTGCTTAGCTGTCTCAATCTTTGTTGTGGTAGATAATTATTCCTTGAATAACTTGTTTGCTCATATCTACATCTTAAAGAACAAGTTACAGCTTTGCGACCAAAGTTAGAACAGAAAAAGAAATATCCATATAAAAGACTTTTGTACCTGGGAAAAGACTATCTTCTCTGAGTGGATCGATTTTTTTCATGCTGATAGTTTCTCTGATCAGTTTTGGTACCTTTTCCTTCATTCCTTCTTGGTGCCTGATTTTCTTTCTTTGTTTTTGCAGAATGGTTGTTGTCAATGATTGTAGATTTAACAAACTTGATGGGTTCCATATTAGTTGGATAATCACTACTTGATCCTTCTTCATAGCCGAAGCCATCTTTCACCTTTGGATTCCTTTTCTGATTTATAATGGAAGTTAATTCTTCTGAGGCTTTAATACTTAACAGATTTTGGTGATACAATGCCTTAAACTTCTCCATTTCTTTTATGTTTTTTACTATCTATTCTTCTAAGGCTTCACACCTTGATTTATTCTATGATAGTTGTTGTTTCAGAATGTATTCTATTTTATTTGCCTCTTCTAACTCTATTTTTAGTAGAGCAAAGTCTTCATCAAGTTTTTTATCATTCATTTTAAACTGCATCAACAACCTTTTTTGTCTTCTCTTCTTACATCTGAGTCTGTCAATTTCTTACAAGGCACTGATTAATTCACCTTATATATCCACCACAGCTTCTTCATCATCCATTTCACCTCCTAAATGTTCATCATCAAGATCTCCCATAGCCATAAGCATAAAATCATTCACTTTGTCTTCACAGGATGAATCACTATCTATGTCTTCTGAGGAGTTGTCATTGTTGGACATAAAATTTTCTTTTTACTATATTTCATAAATTTGTATTTCTTTTCATCATCAGAGTTTTGATCCTTTTTCTGGTGAGGACATTTAGAGGAAAAATGACCTATATTACCACATTTAAAACATTTGAAAGGGAGCATTCCTTGATATTTTCCTGATCCTTTCTTTAACCTTCTCACAAATTTTGCCTCAATATCATCGAATTCTGAATCAGTATTCTTGTCTTCTTTAAAAGATGCTTCTCTAGTAATGGATTTATCTTTTCTAATTCTCATTTCATATGCAGTTAAAGTTCCTAGGAGTTGATCAATGGTCAGAGTTTTAAGATCATTTATTTCTTCTATTGCAAAGACTTTTGGATTAAATTTATCAAGGAGAGATCTTAAAATATTCTGAACTAAAAATGATTCTTCAATTTTATCACCAAAACCCTTCATGGAATTCACAAGATCTTCAACTCTTAAAAAGTACTTGTTGACTGTTTCATCTTCATTCATCTTTAGTTGTTCAAACTTGAATCTATATGTTTGAATTTTGGTATCTTTTACTTTCTCATTTCCTTCATAACTGTTAATAAGTTTATCCCACATTTCTTCGGCAGTTTGAAGATGCATCACCTTTACAAACTCAGCTTCTACAAGTCCATTCAAGATAGAATTAATTTCCTTATCATTAAAGCTAAATTATAACTTATCATCCTTGGAAGCTAGCACACCTGGCTTTATGTATCTGGTCTCTACTACATCCCAGACATCAGCAACTAAGGCCATTAGGTATGTTCTCATTCTAACCTTCCAAAAGGAAAAATTTGCTCCATCAAAAAGAGGAGGATTACTGGCTGTAGTCCCTTCATGACTTGTCATGTTTAAGCTTACAGATCTATCTTTAAATAAAAGGAACCCGCTCTGATACCAATTGTTGAAATTACTAAGACAACTGAGAGGGGGGGTGAATCAGTTGTTACTGTGCTTAAATAATTTTAATTCTATTAAACCATTTTTAATATTTCATCAAATGACCATCAATATTATACATCATATGGACAACATAAATAATGAGCATCAATCACACATAAGATATACACAGAGACAGATTTTCGCGATGAAACCCATAAAGGGAGAAAACCTCTTCTTCTTCGAAATGATAGGTAATCTTTTAAGTTCTGTACATCATCTATGTTTGAGCACCAACTCAAAGTGAGGCTACTACCTCCATTTTACAAGCTCCAACTTGTTGAGAGAACCAACTCTCTGGTTTCTCTAGTACCCACTAGAAGGAAGCACCAATTCCCTAAATATTTGAGCACCAACTAGATTTATACAAGAACCAACTTGTATACAGAAAACTCAGTGTTGTTCCGAGCACCACCCTGCCACCCTGTTTTTCTAGCCACAACTAGATGGAAGATACAATTCCCAATATCCAAGCACCAAATTGAATATCATAGGACCACAGTCCTCCCTAGCACCACCCTTCCTCCATGATTATGAATAAATGATTGAAAAAAAATAATACAGGTATTTCAATTCTTACCCCTTCTTCACTGTTCTGCAATTCTTCTTTGGTTCAAAAATTGCTCTGCAGTTCTGCTCTGCTTCATGCTATTATGTTATTCTTCTCTTGCTTCATGCTATTCTGTTATTCTTCTCTTCCTTCTATCTTTTCGGCGATTGTTACTCATCTTTGAGTTTTATCTCATGCTCTGCATTATGTTATTTTACCCTTCTTACAGTTCATCTCATTGTTTCGATTTGAACAACCAACCTTACACAGTTGCTGCATCTCTCCTTTTATACACACCAGCCTCATCAGTTACACCTTGAATCTCCTTGGGAAAAGATAAAAATGTATCAGCAGTTGAATTGCCAACCGATCAAGAACCATGATTCGATTTTCTAACTGAATCATAACTGAGCTTATTAATCATGAAAATAAACAATGACCCTTCGATCATATTCCTGATTAACCTGCACCATCGGATTACAAATGATGGATCTCACGCCTACTCCATATGCCCACTAGATGTGACCATGGGCCTAATCAGAATGCCTTTCACATTTCACATTTAGACAATCCTGTGTCGAAGGGTCTCGACACTCCAAGTTGCAATCTCCGAAACCCCGAAAAGGAGCTTAGCTGGAATACTACCACTATGTCCATGTGGATCACTTTTTCAGGGTATTCTTTAAGGCAAACTTTGACATTCTCAATCACCCCATCCGTGGGTATATATTTAGATTGAAAGCCACAGAAATTCCTATAAGGACGTGTGACTTTCAAACCTACTTGTTCCATGACCTTGAGGGACATCATATTAGCATCGGCCCTTGAATCCAACATACAGTTGTTGAGGCTCTTGTTATTCATTATCAAGGTCATAAAAAAGGGGGGATGTTCATGGTATTGGACCCTAAAGTGGTAATCTTGCAACATAATAGGAGGGTCCAAGGGTCCATCTGATCCTTGGAATAAGTTGTCAAATCATTCTTTAACAAATGGCACCTTAATGAATTCTCTCAGAGGGATGGTAACGTGCGTCTTAGATAGTTCCCCTTCAAAGTGAAAGTTTAAGTCAACCCTCTCAGTGTTGGAAGTTTTCGTGAGGATAATTCTCGAGGGAGGTTTTGTTTGTGTTGCCACAAGAATGGTAGAGATGGGTTGGTTCATCTTCTTTCATCTATACACCTGTAATTCTTGTTTTTTCAACTTCTCTTTTGATTCCTGGTCTAGGTTGTTTACTACTGCCATTCTAGCCAGCCTGGTTGCTTCTTTTACACCCTCCTAATGTTGTTCAAGGGTGATATTTATTTGGGGGCCTTCCATGAGATGACCTATATTGTTCACTTGTTCATGGCCATCATTGTTGTAAGGACACTCATGTTCCCAATTGCTTCACTACACTGCAAGTACCAAGGATTTTCATCCACTACGTTTGTAGGAGCCAAAGTGTTTGAAACCTCTTGATCATTCTTTGGTTTATAGAATTGGTTACCCTTTTGGAATTGACCTTTGTACGAGACCCTAGGTGCTTGGTTCTGGGATATTTCCAAGTTGACAATTCTATTCATCATTAGCTCTTGATTTTTTATCATGCCATCCATGGTTGCTTGTAATTTTTCCATACTGGCACAAAGGTCAGAAGTAGGCTCGGTATTGTGGACTATATTGGGTTTAGTGTCCATTTTTCCCCTTGGATTTGTGAAAGGCTCAATCTTAGATGAATGGAGGTTGCCTTCAATATTGGTAGCCAATTCTTGATCTTCTTCGATTGTTTGGGGGTTTTTGTCTATGAGGAGATACCCTAGTTGACTAGTGAAAGATTTGGTATAGATGTAGACAAGGTAATTATCGCTTGGATGATGGCTTGCAAGGATCCTTTGCAACAAATTTTCAAACCTAGTATGGAAATATCGAATGTTCTCATTTTCATGCTTCCAAAGAGAATTTATACTAGTTAATAGCATGTTGGGGTCTTCCTTGATACTCCATCTTTTGAGAAAGGCTTATTCTAGTTTGTCCATGGTTTTAATGCTACCATCAGGAAGACTATTATACCAACGCCTTGAAGCATCAAGGATGGTAGTGGAGAACAATTTCATGACTAGGTATTCAACATCATCACTAATGGGGTGAAGCTGAAAAAATGCCCAAAAATTGCTCATATGTTCTTCAATGCTAATTGCATCAGTACCAGTAAACTTAGGAAACCACTTCTCATACTTGGGTGGCATTTGCCTAGGGTAGCCAAGTATGGCTGACATGTCTAGTGGTTTGAAAATACTAGATGACCATTGTCTTTGATTATTTCCTGGGTTTGGTGCATTGGTCTGAGTTGTTGTGCTAGACATGGTGTTCAAAGGAAGAGTAAAAAGTGATTTTACAACAAAAGAATTTCGAGGAGGATTTCTTCTGAAGGATTGAGGAGGGTTATTGTACCTCCTTGTGGTTTGTGGAGTTGCTAGATAATTTTCTTGAAACTATCAAAGGAAAAGGGAAAACACCCTAAGTGGAGTCGCCAGATAAGCTTGTAAGATAAAGACTCTAGAGGCAAGGCTTATTGAAAAGTCTCGTCTTAAGGAGAATTGACTCAGTGTTCCCCAACAATGGCGCAAAAACATTATCACGCGTAGTTTGTAGTTAAGACACTAGATAGATGAAAGGAGTTCAAACTGGTGTAATTGAACCAATCCCACCACTGTCACCTCAATGGGAAGGTTCTTTATGTTTAGGGAGGTAAGGCCCAGGGGAGACACCCCTGGTGACCTAGGGTTTGAGAAGGAAAAGTCTTAAAGGATAAGTATAAATTCCCCCTCACAAGTCACCACCAATCAGAAAGTCCGGCTTAATAGCCAATAAAGATAAAATATAACTTGAAGTAGTAACCAAGAAGTGTACCTGCTTCAGACAAAGAAACAAAGAAACTATACATGTGCAAGGTTAATTGTTGGCTAGTACTTCATATAATCAATGACTTTTCTAATAATAAGAAATTGAGCAATAATATTGATGAAGTAAATCAATGTTTGTACAATAGCAATGATTACAATGCCACTTCTCAATAAATGTTAAAGAAACTTTGGCAATCAATGTAACAATATCAACACTTTAGAAACAATGCCTTAACTAATCATTCAATTGCTTTAAATGTAAAATGAATGTTGCACAAAAGTTTTTATAGAATAAGAAGGTGACAACAACAATAGGGTTAGTATTATTGGTCTAGGATAGGGTTAGTAGGAGCTAGATGTTGTTCAAAGTTTAGAATTTTGTTTGTGATTAGGTTACTCAATACAAGAGGTCCTAGACCAGTGCGCTACTAGGGAATATGGAGTCAAAAGAGGCTACAAAGGTTGAAGGACTAAATGATAATGATAAAACTAAAGACAAGAGGGTTTTATGTTGAGGTGTTGCTATAGCAATGCCTCAATAATGAAACCCTAGGAGAGAAAGGCTCACTAGGGTGTAGAAACCCTAGGCCTTAGTGCTTTCTCCTCCTTCTTTATCTTATTGGTTAGATGAAATCATATAGCTTAAGAAATAAGCTATATAGCTAAAGACAAGAGAGTTATAAGGTGAAGTGTTTCTAAGGAATGGCTTCATCAAACAAACCCTATGGGAAAACGACTCATCAAGGTGTAGAAACTCTAGGCCTTGATCCATTTTCCTCATTCTTAGCTCAATGACAAGGAAAAATGACTAGCTAGAAGAGTAGATGTAGAGTGTTTCTATGGAAAGGCTCTATCTTACTTCAGCAAATCAAAATAACTCTTAACTTTGTAGGGACATGAGATAAGGACCTTAGAATGTGCTTGTCACCTAGGGTTTTAATGCAACAAATTATAATAACAAATGAAAGTAAATAATACTATAACCATTCAATCAAGAAGTGTTGTAGAAATTCACTTACATAAACCATCCATTCAAGTAGCCAAACCCTAGTTGTAAACCTTACACCAAGAAGAAATGCCAAAATAGTCCAAAAATAGTTTCCTTCAACAAATGTGCCTCACAATTTCCACCAAAAGCCTAGAATAGGGCACAAATTTCAAACCTCACTAATGAGTGAGTGAAAGATGATGAACAAATGAGAGTAAAAACCCTCAATTTATACAGTAGCAAGAAGTGTTGTAGAAATTCAATCAAGAAGTGTTGTAGAAATTCACTTAAATAAACCATTCATTCAAGTAGCCAAACCCTAGTTGTAAACCTTACACCAAGAAGAAATGCCAAAATAGTCCAAAAATAGTCTCCTTCAAAAAATGTGCCTCACAATTTCCACCAAAAGCCTAGAATAGGGCACAAATTTCAGACCTCACTAATGAGTGAGTGAAAGATGATGAACAAATGAGAGTAAAAACCCTCAATTTATACAGTAGCAATGGCCTTAATTACTTCTTAGGTCATCAAAAGGCTGACAAGGCCAAAATACAAAATAATATTATTTTACATTAAATTTTCATAAATAAAACCCTAATCAAGAAAAAGAAAGACGCCATGCCCCTTATAGGGTGACGTTAGCCATTTCAATGGAAAATGCATCCTCCTGGAGCAAAACATTAGCCCTCCTTGGGCTTCTCCAACCTGCCACATGTGCCAAACTACCATGGTTGTCTCCCAAGACATCCATGAAGCTAGATGACATCATGATCCTCCTAGTTGATGTCTAGGGCCTTCCAAGGCCAACGTTCCAGTGAAGAGGGCACAACCCCCCTAGGTTAGGCTCTGTCAGGGTGCCTCTGTGGAACGTTCTCCTCTTCTCTGTTGCAAACCCCTCTGTCCTATCTCTACCCCCTGTTGGGGTCTCAACATTCATCTGGTGGGATTTTCAGCCCCATGGAGGTCTGAACTAATCATCTCCCCATGTGTACCTTTCCAATGTAGTACCTATCCATCGAGCATGATCTTGCACATCAACAGCTACGCCCTCCATGGGCTTATAAGTCATAGGGATCATAGCAATTCCAATGAAATCTCATCATCAATATTATTAAACATGTGCATAAAACCCCTTTTACCCCAGTCAAGTGCTCAAAGACATTATACAAATATGCAATACAATTTTGGGGAAAGTGATAGGGCACCCTATTGGGCTAGTGTCCACTAGAAAAGGGATGTTTTTGGAAGAGATTAAATCCAAGTAATTTAAATGGGTGAGGTGGGTAAGGGATTTCTTGACAAGGGGTGCAGTGAAAGCAGGGAAATGAAGGGATTACCTGTGGGTTCCTTTGTAGAAGGCGAGCGACACTTGTCCTGGATGCACATGTTTTCAAGCCCATTCATGCCTTTTATTCTTTTTTCTTTATTTCTTTTTCTTCAAGAAGATAATCAGTGGAAACTGCCCTGGCATGGTGAACCCACAAGTACTTTCACATAAATGATAGGACTGTCTCATGATGAGACCCCCTTTCTCTTGGCCATGCAACCAAGAGCCACTACCCTGGTGTGGTAACCAACTACTAGTAGTGTCATACTTCTAGATACCCGGGGACCTAATTGGTTGGCTCCTAATGAGACCCCTTATCCTCTGACTAGGTATTGTTTTATTATTTTTATCGGGTCCCTCTTGTTTCATGCTAAGAATCCTTTTACTGCTTTCTCGGGGATCCCTGGGCGAAACATATTAAGGTTTTACTTTTAGGATTTTATCTTTTTCTAGATTTCTTTTACCTTCTGGGCCTTTAGCCCCTTCTTCCCACAAGTCAAGGTGCAACCATTAAATGATTGGCCAACCCAATTCCCGGAAAAATGTAATGGGATGGATGAGCGGGAAGCAAGATGAAAAGGTGGTAAGTATGACGGGAGAGGACGATGAATTTTCAGAAACCCCCCTAGTGGAAACTCAAAACCTATGGGCACATGCTTACTAGGGCATCCTATCATTACCCTCAGACATGGTGAAGTGGACAAGTATAAGATCCAATCATTTGTTAGAAACAAAAGAAATTAAATGCACATATTCAAAGGTTTTGAGGATCAAAGTGACACATACCATGATACCTGGAATCATTACCTCATGGATCAAGAACCATCTATGATATAGGACCAAGTCGAAGGTGATGGGTGTTGTTGTTGCTGACAAAGTGGAGGCGTTGAAAGGGAGAAATTATGGGCCCTCCATGTCTAGGACCTATGGGCCTCGAGACATAATCTCCTAGTTATCCCTAAAAGTGGGGGATATCAGAGCCTACTCTAGTTTTGATGTATCAGACCTGATTAAATATTGTTTAATGGAAGTTAGTTTTCTTTTTTCCATCTTATCTCTCTCACTCTGAAATTTTACTATCATTGAAGGATTCAAATGATATTTTATAGATGTATTACAATGAATGTTTGATTGTGATACTGTTATAGCTTTATCAGAGTTTTTTTCTTGGATTTAAGAAATTCTTGTATCTGAATATTTTCTCTTCTTGGTCACTGGGAAAGCCTGATGCTAGTGGTAGAATCACTTCATTTTCTTACTAAGTCTTCCTTCTATTAACACTAATCCTCAAAACCCTGATCTAAGTTAAACAAGACCTCTTTTGCTAATGCATTTCATCTAGAATTTCCTGTGATTTGACATTGTGGAACTAAGTTTTATCCATTTGACACCACATTTTAAGAGTTATCTCATAAACCTATTGTTGGGTACTGAGCTTGGACTTTAGCAGTCAAAGTGTAACTTTCAGTGCTAACACCTTCAAACTCATCATATTGACAGATGACTCAGAGTCAAGCATGAAGTTGTGAAGACATAGGTCATCTATTAGCAAGGAAGTGAGAAAGGGTGTTTGTCCATTTTTCTCAAAATGACCAGTTTGTAATAGTGTGGAAGTTTCTTAGAACAATTTTTGGTCATATGAGGTCCATTTTGTCAAAGAAGGGATTTCCAACATTCCACAAATCCTTTTGACCTTTTGTAAGATATAGGCTATACTAGTGCTTAGGTTGGTCCTATCATTGCTAGGTTTTGGGAAAGGGTGGGGTAGATCCCTAGCATACACGTGGGGCTCTTCAAGCTTCACCCTTGAGTCCACACTTGTTTGGATCAAGCACTCAATCCTAGGCTTCCTCACGTCTTGATTTTCTTGTATTTGCTTTGGCGTGAACAAGGTAAATATGGAATCTACATAATTAGGTTTCTCATGAGTATCCTTTGGGTGATAACATAGAAAATGGTAGTGTTTTCACAATAAGGACCCAGGATCATCTTCTTGCCTTGGAACATTTTGTAGATCCAAATTGTTTGGACAAATTTGTTCTTTTGGAGCATGGAGTTTTATTGTTTGACTAGTATTTTGAGGAAGTCTCATAGGAGGAGGTTTTTGGGCTTGTGATAGTTCCCTTTCAAACTCAATGATTTCTTCAGAGGTACCTAGATCCTTTGAGACTTCATGTTGTTTTGACAAAATTAAAGCATCTTTCATATTTGAGAGCCCATTCTTCCAAGTACCAATCCCTTTAGGGGGGATGGATAACTTAATCTCATCATTTACCTCTAGTATCTCTAGGAAATCATGTTCTTCTTCCTCAAAATCTTCCTCATTGAACCATAGGACATCATCTTGGTCTTGAAGAGGATTGAACTGGGGAATGGGATCACACCATTAGAGATTTTATTCAATCCAACAAGAACCATATTTTGCCTCCTTAAGGTTTGTCGAGAATCGCTTCTTGAGGAGGGATTGGAAGTTTCTTTCAAAATAATTGAGGTATTGTTCAATAATCATACTCTTTGGTTGAAAATCAGAATGAATTCGACCAAGCAAGGTATTAAACCTATCATTAAATTACCTAACAATCTCATCGTCTTGTTTGAAAATTTTGATATATTGTGAGTAAAGGGAGGTCATTTCTTCCATCACACCCCACCTTTGCAAGAAAACTTGTTCTAAATATTCACGGGTTGTGAGGATCTTGCTTGGGAGGTTAGTGCTCCATTTCCTAGCATCTCCAGTAAGTGAGGCAAGGAAAATTTTCATGAATATGTCAATATGTTCTTTCCTAGACTAATGGAAGTCATATCTTTCACAAACTTTGGTCCAATGTGTGTTTCCAGAAGCCCCAACCTATCCGGAAAACTTGGGTATCCATGAATCGACATCCTTAGGTAGATCATGTAAGCCCCCTTTGATATTATCCAAGTCCAAAGGGTCGAAGAGTTCTTTGAGGGGCCATTTAGGAGGGGTCATGGGAATAATAGGAACTATAGGACAAGAAGGTGTGTGCCGATGTCCGCTATGAGTCGTCATCAATGGAGTCGTCATACAATCTCCTTGATATTATCAAAGGGATGAGGGGATCACCCTCAGTGGAGTCACTAGCTAAGCTTTGTGAAATGAATCCTTTGGATAAAGTCTTACCGAAAAAGTGTCGTTTGAGGAAAATTGACTCGATGTTCCCCAAAAAGGGCACTAAAAGTGTTATCGCATAATATGTACTTTCCCAAATCCTAAAGGCAAGTAGGCCTAGATTGACATAACACGGAGGTAACCCTATCACTGTCACCCCAACAGAGTACATCTTTCTCTTTAGGAGGAGGAAAGCCTCACTCCAAGGGAGACGTCCTAGGACCTAGTTGGTTGATGAAGGGAAAAAGATACGATGAAAACCCACCCCTCTCTCTAGATCACTCAATAGAAGAAGTCACTTTGATGAAGTTTAAAAGGACAAGGGGAAATGAGAATCGGTTTGTACCTTACCTTTACCAATGAAACATCAAACCTTAGTAGCAACAGTTATAATCAATGACTTCTTAGACAAATTATGTGTTGCTTGAACAAATTACTATACAACGAAAGCGATATTACAGTAGCAGTAATGTATCTTGAAAGGTGCAAGTTATGATGACAAGGAAGAGTTACAATAGCCTTGCAAACTTGATAATGGTTTGTCATTCACACTTTTCAATATAAATAGAAGTCAATGAATGACTTAATTGGTTGTACAAACATTTATAACAACATTAATTAACGATGATGACAAAAATGGAAGCCACTTCAAAAAAGCACTATAATAAAGCAATAAGACATTACTTCAATACCTAATGATTATGGTTTTCTTAGTACAAGTGCCCAATGGTTTTATGGATGAATTTAGAGTTGGCAAGGGTTTCAACAATGGTTGTAACAAAAACTATGACAATGGTAACACATTCAAAATTTGCACTCTAAAAAGGCAATTTAAACATACACTTTAACACTTATTGATAGTACCTTGCCTTATACAAATTATGGGCTGACTCAAATGGTTAGTAGGATAATACAAGATGAAAAATGAAAGTCGTAGTAGTGATTATGACAACAACAAATTATTTGTTAGTATTTCTAGACTAGGTTAGCAAATTAGTAGAGTACAAAGTGAAAGAGTTTGAGTATGAAGTGAAGGAGTTTGAGTTGATTCTTGTCAAGAAGTAAGAGAGGAGGAATAGTGCCTTCAAGAGTAATGTAGTCAAGGTGGAAGGCTCCTTCTACGGTTGAAAATCAATTGATGATGATGCACAAAAGTCTAAGAGGGGAAAAAGCATAGGAGAAGTAGTAACTTAAGTCCCCTTATGCTTTGACATCAAGAGACAAGATACTAGGGTGTAGGAAATTCTATTCTCTAGCGCCTTACTCTCCTTAGTATTATTATGGAGTAATACTTATGCAACAATAACTAAGTCCAAATGCTTATAGTGATAGCAATTTAAGGCTCTAGGATTTCACTAGTTACTAGATCAATTAAATGAAAAGCTTGGCAAATAAAAAGTAAAAAATTAGCAATTTAAGTTTCTTACTTCAAGCATTAAGTATACCATGGAATTTCATAATCTTGATGAGAAAATAAAACCATACAAAAAACCATTCAATAGATGACAAAAATACATATTTTACTTGCACCAAGAATAATCATGAGAATACCATGCAAGATCAACACAAAAATTCTAAGATTGATCCAAGTTGCAAAAAATAGCCTTAAACAATAATGGTGCCTCACAATTTCAGCCAATAACCCTTACTAGGGAAAAAATTTCATACTTCTTGTCTCAAATGACAAGTTGTGATGTGAAAATGAGAGTACTTTATGCTTATATATACAAAATTTTGACCTTTAATTAATTTTAGGTCAAAAATAATGTCGACCTAACCAATTTACAATAAAATTCAATTTTGACATAATAAAAATTAATTTGCATATAGAAGCACCTCCAAGTGTGACGTCATGCCTCTCTGGGGTGGCGTTGATCCCCATAAGTGAAACGTTGAGATGGAAAAGTGGGGCACTTGGCCTCTAAAGGCCCCAAATGATGCCCACACGTGCCATCAGGATCATAAATGTCTCCAAAAATGAAACCCTAGCTCTGGGTGATGTTTAGGGATAGTATGGTGATGTCCAGGTCCCTCAAGGGATAACGTCCATGTGGGAAGAGTAAAGTCCCCTAGGTATAGGTCTGCTAGGGTGCCTCCAAAGGCAACGTCCTTCTTTCTCCCAGTGCAATTATTCAATTTTTTCTTACCCCTAGCTAGGGTTTCAGCATCCATCAGTGGGATTTAAGCCCCATGAATATCTGAGCTAATCATTCCCTCATGTGTACTTGTCCACCAAGCAAGGTCCTGCAACAAAAACAAGTATGCCCTCCAAGGGTTCATAAGTCATAGGGATCATAGAATGTAAGTCAAATCCAATAATTAAATTACCCAAACATGTGCATCAGACCCCCTTTAACCTAGACAAATGCTCAAAGATGTTATGCAATTTGACAAGTTAGGTTTGGAGAAGGTCTCAGGGTGTCCTATTGGGATAACCTCTCTTAAGTTTGCGGTGTTTCCTAGGTGGGATCTATTCTAAGTCATGTAAGTGTATGAGGTGGCATGGGGTAAGTATTTGGGCATAGGGTGCATGTAATAACAGGGAAATGTAAATTCTTACCTGTGGGTGCCTTTGTAGGGGGTGATTTTTACCTTGTCATAAATGCAATTTTTTCCTATCCCATTCATTTCCTTTTACTCTTAACTTTATTTATTTTGATATTTTTCTCTTGTGCTTCAAGGGAATAGTCGAGGGACACTGTCTTGGCTTGATGACCAGAGGTGAAATCGTTATCCACAAACATTTCACAGAAATGAGAAGGTTGGCTCATGATGAGACTCCCTTTCTCTTGACATGCCACCAAGAGCCAGTACCCTGGTTTGGTGACCAGATAGGTGGTAGTGTCATACCGCTATATGCCCATGATCATAATAGGTTGGCTCATGATGAGACCCCTTATCCATCAAATAGTACCTTTAGTTTTTATGTATCTTATGTGTCCCCTTTTCTTATTGAGAATATTTTCACTACTTTCTCGGGGATCCCTGGGTGAAGCATCTCAAAGGTTTCAACATTGGATTTTAACTCTTGCCATCTACTTTTACCCTTTGGGCCTTTATCCCCTTCTTCCCACGATGTAAAATACAACCCTTCCTAGTGTAGCCAATCCCAATGCCAAAATAAGGATACGGGAGATGAGAGGAATGAATATGGAAAGTGGTAATTATGGAGGGAACGAATGATGACTTTTCACAGATCCACCCAGTGGGAACCCATCCTAAAGGGAAATCAACTTACTAGGGAACCATGCCACCCTTTTAGGTATGAATGAGGAAAATAGCATAATTTCCAAGAAAACATCATGAAATGAAGAAGGATTCAATACAACATATTCAAGTGCGTCAGAAATTAGAGTGATACATACCATGATACTCAGAATCATTACCTCATGGAGAAAGACTCGCTACTACTTCAGGACCACGCTGGTGGGATGGATACTACTGCTGGTGATAAATGGATTTCACTGAGTAAAAGAGGGGCCCTTTGGGGTCATGCTCAAGTCGTTTGTCTCTCGTTACTCCATGTCGAGGACCTATGGGCCTCGATACATGGTATCCTTAGTTATCCTTATTATCTCACAGTTTGTACTTGGAAGTAAAGGAAAGGTAAAAGAAGGCAAACTGACGTAACTGGACACTATTCTATCACTGTCACCTCAATAGGATTTCCCTTTGTATTTAGGGTGGTAGGCCCAGGGGAGACGTCCCCGATGACCTGGGGTTTTGAGAAGGAAAAGGGTAAAGGATAAGGTATAGGTTTCCCTCTCACAAGTCACCACCGATCAGAAAGTCCGGATAAATAGTCAATAAAAGATAATAATAACCAGAGATGTACCTACCCAAAACAAAACAACATGAAAACTATGTTTGCAAGGTCACTTGTTGGTTATTACTTCATATAAACAAATACTTTAGCGATATAAGCAATTGACTAATGCATTGATGAAGTAAGCAAAGATGTATAAATGGAAATAATCAAAATATGATACTTCAATAATAAATGCTTCAATATGAGCAAGAATAACTAATTATCAATATCATAACTCCAACATTGATTAGAAGAAAGTATGCATTAATCCTTTCAATTTCTTTTTAGAAGCTTCAAGTGCTGCGAAGTATGACTATAACTTGAAAGAATAATAGCAACAATAGGGTTATAAAGTTAAACTAAACTAGTGTTAGAAAGGTGTTAGTAATTTATTTAAAGATTTGGATGTTTGTAGATTGTGATCAAAGGGAAAATGGCTTACTAAGGTGTAGGCAACCCTAGGCCTTAGCATGTTTTCCTCCTTTTTTATCTCAATGACAAAGTGAAATCGGATTGGATGAAGAACAAGAGACAGGGTGTTGCAATGATAAGGCCCTAGCAATGTCTCCAACATAAAAAAGGCTCCTTGGCATAATCTAGTAGGGAATTAAAATACAGACACCAACATGTGCTTATTTCCTAGGGTTTATTCGAGCAATTTCATTAACAAAATGCAAGTAAAAAACTATAATCATTCAAGTAATGGAAGGATTGAATAAATTCACTTATATTTACCATGTATTCATTAAGCCAAACCCTACTTATGAACCTTCCACCAAGAAAAATGAAAAAAATCACCAAAGAGAAGCCTCTTTCAATAAGTGCGCCACAATTTCAGCCAAAAACCCTAACAAGGGGAGCAAATTTCAGACCTCACACAAGTGTGAGTGAAAGATCATGAATAAAAGAGAGTTGTATCTCTCTTACTTATACCATACCAACAACCTTGATTTAATTTTAGGTCACAAAAGGCCGACAAGTCCAAAAATACATAATAATATTGTTTTTACACTAAATGTCATGATAAAATCCTAAATCAAGAATAAATGAAGATGCCATGCCCTTTTAGGGTGACATTAGCCTATTTTAGGGCAATGTTGGCTTCCTGGGGTAAAATATTAGGCCTTCTTGGGCCTCAGGAACATGCCACATGTGTCACAACTACCAAAACTACCTCCCAAAACCTCCATAAGCACTAGATGATGTCATGAGTGTCCTGGGTGACTTCATGGGCCTTCCAAGGCCAACGTCCTAGTGGAAAGGGAATAACCCCCCTGGGTACATGCCTTTTAAGTTGCCTCTGGTGGAATTTCCTCCTTTTCTCCGGTGCAAACCCTATGATCTGTCTCTGCCCCTTCATGGTGTCTCAACATCCATCTGGTGGGATTTCAACTCCATGGAGGTCTGAATTGATCATCTCCCCATGTGTACCTATCCATATAGGTACCTTCCATAAGGTATGGTCCTGAAACATCAACAAATATGCCATCTATGGGATCATAAGTCACAAGGATCATATAAATGTCAATCACATCTAATCATCAAATTTATTAAACATGTCCATAAAATCCCTTTTACGCGGACAAGTGCTCAAAGAAATTATACTAATATACAAGCCAAGTTTGGAGGATGTGACAAGGTGTCCTATTGGGGTAATTATCACTAGATGTGAGGTGTTTTTGGCAGAGATCAAATCCAGGCCATGTGATTGGATGAAGTGGACAAGGGATGTCTGGGCAAGAGGTGCAGTGATAACATGGAAATGTATGGCTTACCTGTGGGTGCCTCTGAAGAAGGTGAGCTGTACCTATCTATTGACAGGCAAATTTGACTTGCTATCAACTGGAAGAATAGATCTAGTCCGGGGTTGTCTAAATAACCAAATCCATTTGGTGTAACCTATTCTGATGGGTTTAATGGCTTCACTGGCCAACCAAAGTCCTAAAAATAATAAAAGAAATGAAACTAATCTAAAATATATGATTCTAACAAATGATATATTACTGACTTATGTTTATTAAAAAGAAATGTGAATATAAACAATATATATACAGGTTACAAGGTTTGCATGAAATCTTGCGAAAATGATTGTTTGATAAGGTTTCTGAATCAAATATGAACAACACTTCTTTTTGTTTTTTCTTTAAAGATATTAAACAAATAAATACTAAATGAATATGATTGAAACAGTGACACAAAAACAATCAAAGCTAATTAATGTAATCATTGTTTCATTCATAAACAATTCTAAATAAAAGAAAAGAATGCATCTACTAACCTCTAACTGATCAGTCTACTGTGTTTATCTTCATGTGTCGTATGAGCTCCTGCCTGTACTGTTGTTAAGGGAAACCTATAACAAAAAAATACTAGCACTTCCAGAATACATTCAAAGAAGTATTTGATATTGGAGTAAATTAATAACAACAGAAAGACATCTAATTAAAAAATCTTGTGATCTTAAGATGATCAATATTTAAGAATGAGAGAAAACTCAGATCTGAATATCGATTTTATCCAACATTTAACATTAAGAATAAATTCTAAAATGATTAAATGATAGATCAATCACACATAAAAAATGGAATAAGAAATTATGGATAGCATATAACATTTAACAGTATGAAAACACCATATGACGACCATCTAAAGCTAAAATCAACCATAATAATATTCTCATGATACAACAATAATGAAAGAACGAAATGGAATAAGCTTCACACAAGTCTAAAGCCAAAGATGAATTGTCTTCCCATATTCTTTCTCAAATTCACATGCCCATATTGTGGTCAAAAAATGATTTTTTTAGGATAATAGACTCTTAAAGAAAAAAATTAATATATAAATGATAATAATTAACCATGTATTGATAAAATAGACTAAAGCTAATATAAATCAATGCATAATCAATTAATCAAAGAATATGAAGATATTATAATGAAAATAAAACCATTTTACTCACAGGGCAAAAGCCATTAAGCAACCTGGAATTCCATATTCTTCTTTGAAAATACTATTGATTAAGGTTGGTTGTCATTGATGTCAACCCTTGAAGAAAGACCCATAGCACAAAGGTTTAGGTAATGGACCCAATATTGTTTGATGTAAATATGACTCATTATTGTTTTTTCATGGTTGATAAGAAGTAAATATGGATGAACTCCAAAGTGGTCCCTTTATGGTGAAAGCCCTCACGGGAAGACGCTTTGTGGAGTAAGATAACCCATGTTTAATTGTGGAATAATGAGATGAAGGAAAGTGAATTTGTCAAGGAAAATATCCTAGATGGATAGTGCTTGTCATTTCATTTCCATTGGTATGTGGAACGTCACATAATTCCTCACGGTTAGAGAGTTATGACCATGAGAAGTTGGAGACCCCATGTTTGGGTAATGGACCCAAGTTTGTTTGATGGTTAATGGTATGAGTTATGATATATTTTTAGATAATACTATTCTATATGGATATTACATGTCATTCTATTTCCTGTGGTATGTAGAACGTCACATAACTCCTCACGGTTTGAGAGTTATGGCCTTACGAAGTTGGAGGACCCTCATATGTCATCTAGAAGCCCCAAAAGGTCAAAGTAGTCAAAGTGGTTTAAGAGATTTTAAAAGGTAAATAATAAAGTGAAGTGATGAATGTATTATAATTCAAAGTGAATACAAA
>JASDQU010735657.1:119323-133075 GCA_032191745.1 Picea mariana
TAACCCATTTCTAGGTCACTTAAGCTATTTTCCTTATTTTTAGGGTTAACCACTTTCCATAAATATTCCTTCTTGATTTTGTCACCTTATTTTATCATTTCTTCTTTTAGGTCACTTTGACTTCTTTGACTTTGGGGTCTTCAAGCCTTCATGTGAGGGTCCTTCATCTTCGTAAGGCCATAACTCTCAAACCAGGAGGAGTTATGTGACATTCCACATACCACCAGAAATGGCATGACAAGCACTATCCATCTAAGATATTTTCACCAACAATTTCCTTGATCTTCATCTCGTTATTCCTCATACAAGCATGGGTCCTCAAACCTTTCTTCTAGGATAACTCAATCCGTAAAGCGTCTTCCCGTGAGGGCTTTCACCATAAGGGGACCACTTTGGAGTTCATCCGTTTGTACACCTTATCAATCATGATAAGACAATAATGAGAGCATGGGTCCTCCAACCATTCTTCTAGGATAACTCAATCCGCAAAGCGTCTTCCCGTGAGGGCTTTCACCATAAGGGGACCACTTTGGAGTTCATCCATTTGTGCACCATATCAATCATGATAAGACAATAATGAGTCATCTATACATTTTTTCAATAATGCATCATATACCAATGGAATCACATCGATCCATCTTCATCATGTATCAATGACAACTCATTGATCCATCTTCATCTATGCATTCTCATCAAGGACACTACATATTATATTACATAAATCATCAGTCAATCAATCACTTGAAATCAATCAATGACATCAATCAATCAAACCATTGGCATCAATGACAACATGATCCAACACACTTGTGTTCATAACTGCATTATTACAAAAAGAAACACTAAGAAATAAAACTAAAGAAAACCTACTCTTAAACCTACTCTAAACTACTAAATAGATCAAAACACTAAGTAAAATCATATTTCCAGTGCATCCACAAGAGCATCTTCAATCCTACATGGCATAGAAAATCGAAAATCAGAATAAAAGAATGTAGTATTTGCGGATGCAAAAGAAATATGTCATGATTACCTCTTATATATTCATTTAAAAACAAAAAAAAAACACGACCTTACCATTGTTTTGAAACTTCTTGATGTGTGAATCCTCCAACCATTCTGCAATCTTGTCGTGATATGGGTCATAATGGCATGAAAGAGTGTAAGTAAGTTTGGAAAACTTGTCATTATTATAGGGACCTGACATAACCATCAACCAAGGCTGAAGTGCCCCATCCTCCTGACAATTCTCCAGGTGTTTATCAATTTCTTCACATGAAGGATCTAAGAGAATCATGTTATGCTTACTTCCTATATATTTAGGTAAAAACAAAGCAAGCACAACTTTATCTTTATTATGAAGATTTTTCATATATGAATCTTCAAGACATTCTAAGATCTTGTCATAAAAATTAGGATGAAAACTATCACTTTGATGAAATGGATATATCAATGGGGAGCACATCATAAGAGGATTCATGACATCAATTAGATAATTGGTTTGAACGCTTCCTTTGATGTTATTGATCGTTTCGAAATGTGAAGCATAAACATTAAAATTCGAACTAATCAAAGAATGAATAGAATATTTCATTTCCATAAGAATAAGTGCATTGCCTTTTTCAACAATAAATCATGTAAAATCATCTTGAAAAATGTCATTTTTCCATGCGAGAAACGAAAGTGAAAGAGCATCAAATCTAACTTCATAAATGTTATGTTTGGAATTAATTTCACCAAATTTTGGCATATCGAAAAGATTTGATTGTGATGGAAAAGAGTAAGATATTGTGGGTAAAGTATCAAGTCCACCAGAATCTAAGAAGAGATAGGGATATAAAGAGTAAAAGGAATCAGAAATGAGCTCATGAAAAGAATATCTTGAGCTATGATATTTAACAATGGTATTGTCAAGACATTCCTCTTTACTTTCCTTAAAACTTTCACTCTATTTTGGTGATAAATTCTTCAACATAATATGATCATCTAAATTTGTCTCTTGTATGATAGATAATTCAAAACTTTCACGACAAACATATGATCTTTCTTGTGGATAAGATATCATTTGTAGATGAGGGTTTAAGTTTTCGTCTTCCAATTGTAGATCTACATCTCTAATCAGTTTCATTGGAATGTTAGAATGCTTAAGATCATTTTTATCACCTAAGTGTTCTTCAATAACTAAATTTAAGTACTGATTAGAGCAAGGGTTAGAAGAATATGGGCATTCATCTTAACCCAACATCAAATCTTCTTACACGATGGTCGAGGACTAAGTATACAATGATTCATAGGAGAAACCAATTTGATTGTCAGTAAGAACATTTTTAATAGATTCTACCTCCCTTGCTTGTTCAAAATTTTTGGATGGATTCCTTTCATCCTCCGAACAAAATTCTTCTCGCAATTGAGTGGTAGGATTTGCAACCGATTCTGTCGATTAAGTTTGGTTGTCATTGATGTCAACCCTTGAAGAAAGCCCCATGGAACAAAGGCTTGGGTAATGGACCCAATATTGTTTGATGTAAATATGAATCATTATTGTTTTTTCATGGTTGATAAGAAGTAAATATGGATGAACTCCAAAGTGGTCCACTTATGGTGAAAGCCCTCACGGGAAGACGCTTTGTGAAGTAAGAGAACTCATGCTTAACTATGGAATAATGAGATGAAGGAAAGTGATTTTTTCAAGAAAAATATCCTAGATGGATACTGGTTGTCATTTCATTTACAGTGGTATGTGGAACGTCGCATAATTCCTCACGGTTAGAGAGTTATGGCCATGAGAAGTTGGAGACCCCAGGTTTGGATAATGGACCCAAGATTGTTTGATGGGTAACAATATGAGTTATGATATATTTTCAGATAATACTATTCTATATGGATAGTACATGTCATTCCATTTCTGGTGGTATGTACAATGTCACATAACTCCTCACGGTTTGAGATTTATGGCCTTACGAAGTTGGAGGACCCTCATATGTCATCTAGAAGACCCAAAAGGTCAAAGTAGTCAAAGTGGTTTAAGGGATTTTAAAAGGTAAATAATAAAGTGAAGTGATGAGTGTATTATAATTCAAAGTGAATACAAAATAAATTATTTCAATAATAAATTTAATGGAGAAATTAGAAGTGGACCCAACCCTAAAATAAGGAAAGTGGGCCAAGTGACCTAGAAGATGTTTTTAAGGAAGCTACTTGGAGAGTATAAATAAGAGGCAAGGCTCTCTCATTTGAGTCACACTTGAGCATATTGAATATCTATATGTGTCTAAGGTAACCAAGGATATCTAAAGTAGAATTCTGAGTGAAGGTGAAGAAAATAAGGCCGAAATGCAAGGAAGGATAAATTATTTTGATGGTGCTTTCTAAGGTATATTATTTACAGGTCATCTCACCATTTTCGCTATAACTTTTTTTCTATAATGATTCCGACCGTGAAATTTCTATGCAAGTGAGAAAACATATCCAAGTATCTGTGAAGAGACATTCAGTTTTTGTTTCATTGTATTTTGGGAGTTACACTTCATGGAAAATAGGGTTTGTGACCAGTCCTGAAACTAGTCAAAATCAGGTGTTTCGAGTAAAAATGTCATAACTTATTCATAATAGATACAAATTTAGTGATACCAAATTTGTTGGTTAGGGTACCATCTGTAGTATTTTTTTTAATAGTTTCAGATCATTTCATCAAATATTTGGTGCGGGGCACGCTCTACAAGGTAGTTTTCTAGAATAAGCCAGAATTCAACAAGGTATGTCATTTTTTCTATAACTCCTTTTATGAGAGGTTTGAAGTAGTGACACTTGGAGGAATTGGATTAAACACACTAAAGAACATTTTGTATCAGTTTTATATCTTTATACATTACAGGTTCAAAGTTATGATTACTTCAAGTTAGGGTTTTTGACTAATCCAAAACTAGGCATGTGAGACTAAAGTAAAGTTTGATGAAAATGCTAGTCTCTTGTTTTTAAAGTTAAGGAAGGTTTGAAGGAATGTGATCATATACACCAGGTCTATTACAAAGCTACAAATCAAATTTGAATGGTGAAATTCATGAGGTCTTTTTGTTGTGGTACATGTTGAGTACATGGTTGAGACAAGTAGTTGATGAGTTGGTGCACATACATGAGGTGTATAGTTGATGATGTTGGTACATATTTATGATTCATAGTTGATGTGTAGTTGACACATGATTGGTACATACTTGGTACATGGTTGGATGCACTTGTTTATGGTATAGGTTGATTACAGGTTGATGCATGGTTTAGATTTATTGGTACAGGTTTACAGCGGTTTATCTCACAGTGATAGTGT
Source organism: Picea mariana (assembly GCA_032191745.1). Taxonomy (NCBI): domain Eukaryota; kingdom Viridiplantae; phylum Streptophyta; class Pinopsida; order Pinales; family Pinaceae; genus Picea; species Picea mariana. The sequence goes on from JASDQU010735657.1 coordinate 123,645, forward strand.
GACAATGGTTCCATCATTCTACTTCTACTTCAGGGTGGCAGAACGGGGCAAGGATAGGTGGTTGTAGCTACCTTCCGATTATAGCCAGAGAATATTGGGGGTTGCAGCCTCCTTCTAGTTGTAGCCAGAGAATTGGGGAGTTGGAGCTTCCCTCAGGTTGTAGCCTGAGAAACTAGGGGGTTGGAGCCTCCTTCCAATTGCAGTTGGAAAAAAAAGGAATTTGGTGCTTCCAATGAATTTAATTCTTCAATACATATAAGAAAAAGTATTCCGTGGTTTTCTCCCGATTTGGGTTTCCACAAAACACTAGTGTACTGTGTATGTGTGTGATTGTTTATTTCTTATTGCTCATTATTGGATAATAATTCTACATTGATATAAAATTTGAAGAAAAAAAATTATAATTATGCTATTACTGATTCACCCCCCCTCTCAGTAATCCAACAATTGGTATCCGAGTAGGTTCCTTTAGAAATCAATTTAACCACTGAAAGGTAGATCATGGAGAGTACCAACTTGTATAAAAATGGAATACCATAGTTTGATCGATAGAAGTATGATTTTTGGAGCATAAGGATGAAGGCATATATACAGGCACAGGGATTTCAAGTTTGGCAATCAGTTGTAGATGGATACACAACACTAGCAGTTCCACCAACAAATGATAAAGCAATGAAACTCGGCGAGAATAATTCCAAAGCCATAAATGCACTTTTGAATGGTCTCAGTGATACGGTATTCACCAAAGTTGCATATTGTAAATATTCTAAAGAGATTTGAGACAAGCTTCGAAATATTTATGAAGGAGATTCAAAAGTCAAAGCAACAAATCTTCAAACTTACAGAGGTCAGTTCGAACAACTAAAAATGAAGGAAGATGAAGATATCGCAAACTACTTCTTATGAGTCGATGAAACATTGAATGAAATCATAGGATTGGGAGAAGAAATTGAAGAATATGTAATTGTTCAAAAGGTACTAAGATCTCTTCCTATGATATTCAACCCTAAGATATCAGCACTAGAAGAAAGATCGGATCTAAACTCATTAAGCATGGACAAACTGCATGGAATATTCACAGCATATGAGATGAGAACTGAACAGAAAAATCCAGATGTAAAAGAAGTAGCCTTCAAAGCATCCAAAAGATCAAAGAAAAAGAAAAAGGAACAAGAAGAATATAGCAGCAGCAGGGACGTCTTAGAAGATGATGAAGAAGTGGCCAACTTCGTCAAAATACTAAACAAGGGAACCAACGATAGGTACAGAGGTAACATTTATTTAATTTGTTTTAATTGTGATGGTATTGGTCATTTTGCTAACAAATGTCCTTATAAGAAAAAGACAAATGATGAAGGTTACTCAAAAGGAAGACAAACATATAAAGGTAAAATAACTACAAAGAAAGTTTTCAAGAAAAACTTTTGCACCAAAGAAGACATCTCATCATCAGATGAAGATGAAGTCAGTGACAGTAAAATAGGGAGAGTTTTATTCATCACAATAGAAGACTCTGATAAAGAATACTCCGAAGAAGAATATGAAGAAGCATATGAAGAAGAAATTGAAGAGGCATAAGTTGACTTCCAAGAGGAATTAATGAGTGCCATAGAGGTTATCAGAAGAGAAAATAAGAAAAACAAGAAACTACAAGCATAACTAGATAAGAAAAAAGACACTCAAGGACTAGAACAAATGGTCACAAAATTGAAGGTTCAAATAGAAGAAGATAAAAGAATTGAAGAAGAACTCAAAGAAAAACTAGAAAAAAAGGACATGATCATTTGAAACCTAGAAGTAGAGATTGTCACACTAAGAAAGGATATTCAAAAGAAAAATATGCAGAATAGCTCAAAAGTTATGGATGACATTATCAACAGTCAAAAATCTTATCTTGACAAGTCTGGACTTGGATACAATCAGACATAAAAGGGATCAAGCTCCAAAACAATAGAGCAAGAAATAAATCCAAAAAGTTATGCAGAAACTATCAAAGGGGATAAAAATATATACAAGGAAGATTATAGGGACACTCCTCCACCGAGAAGATTCAGATTTCAGAATCAACTACAGATAGACAGGCCTCAAGAAGAAAAAGGATTCATAAGAGCACCTCCTTTTATAAGATCTTCAACTACCAGGTATCAAACTATATTTTTTGGTTTATGTTATGCTTGTAATAATTTTGGACATAAAACTGTAAATTGCAGAGCTAACAACAGGAACAATAACTACTTTGAGAGCCATACACAAAGGGGTTATTCAATAAGGCCTAGTGAAACACAACGAAGAAGTTACAATAGGTTTGAATCCTTGAGCACTGAAGTGGAATGTTACAAATGTAACAATTTTGGACACATGGGCAAAAATTGCAGAATGACAGTCCCTCCTAAAGAACCTCAACAGAGTCACAAACAAGAACCTCAGAAAATGACATGGATAAGAAAGCAAGATCAGTATAGAAATGAATAATGCACAGTCGCTCTACAAGCTAAACAGAAGAAACGTGGTTGGTATGTTGACAATGGATGTTCAAAATACATGACAGGTGATAGAGATAAGTTTCTTACATTACGAAAGGAAAGAGATGGATCAATCTCCTTTGGAAATGATGATTCATCCAAAATCATTGGAAAAGGCACAGTCTGAATTGGGAACAAGAATGAAAAGGAAAAAAATGTTCTACTAGTAGAAGATATGAAACATAATCTTTTAAACGTGAGCCAAATGTGTGACCAAGGTCATAAAGTTACTTTCAATTCACAAAAATGTGATATAAGAAAAGAAGGCTCAGGGAAATTGGTCGCTACAGCTACAAGAACTTGGGACTGTTGGAATTTGAGAGTTATGGCCTTACGAAGTTGGAGGATCCTCATTTGTCATCTAGAAGCCCCAAAAGGTCAAAGTAGTCAAAGTGGTTTAAGAGATTTTAAAAGGTAAATAATAAAGTGAAGTGATGAGCGTATTATAATTCAAATTGAATATAAAATAAATTATTTCAATAATAAATTTAATGGAGAAATTAGAAGTGGACCCAACTCTAAAATAAGGAAAGTGGGCCAAGTGACATAGAAGATGTTTTTAAGGAAGCTACTTGGAGAGTATAAATAAGAGGCAAGGCTCTCTCATTTGAATCACACTTGAGAATATTGAATATATATATGTTTCTAAGGTAACCAAGGATATCTAAACCAAAATTCTGAGTGAAGGTGAAGAAAAGAAGGCCGAAATCCAAGGAAGGATAAATTCTTTTGATGGTGCTTTCTAAGGTATGTTATTTATAGGTCATCTCACCATTTTCGCTATAACATTTTTTATATAATGATTCAGACTGTGAAATTTCTATGTAGGTGAGAAAACATATCCAAGTATCTATGAAAAAAAATTCAACTTGTGGGTCGTTGTATTTTGGGAGTTACACTCCGTGGAAAATAGGGTTTATGGCTAGTCCTGAAACTAGTCAAAATCAGGTGTTTCGGGTAACAATGTCATACATTAATCATAACAGATCCAAATTAAGTGAGACCAAATTTGCTAGTTAGGGTACAGTATTTAGTATGCTTTTTCACATTTTCAAATCATTTCATCAAATATTTTGGGCGAGGCACTCTCTACAAGGTCTCTCTCTAGAATAAGCCAGAATTCAACAAGGTATGTCATTTTTCTATAAGTCCTTTTCTGAGAGGTTCCAAGTAGTGAAAATTGGATGAATTGAATTAAACACACTGAAGAACATTGTGTATTATTTTCAGATCTTTATACATTACAGGTTCAAAGTTATGATTACTTCAAGTTAGGGTTGTTGACTAATCCAAAACTAGGCATGTGAGACTAAAGAAAAGTTTGATGAAAATGTTATTCTCTTGTTTTTAAAGTTAAGGAAGGTTTGTAGGAATGTGATCATATACACCAGGTATATTATAGAGCTACAAATCAGATTTGGATGATGAAATTGATGAGGGATTTTGGTTGTGGTACATGTTGAGTACATGGTTGAGACAAGTAGTTGATGAGTTCGCACACATAGATGAGGTGTATAGTTGATGATGTTGGTACATATTGATGAGTCATAGTTGATGAGTAGTTGCCACATTATTGGTACACACTTGGTACATATTTGGATGCACTTGTTTATGGTACAGTTTGATTACAGGTTGATGCATGGTTTAGATTTATTAGTACAAGTTTACAACGCTATATCTCATAGTGAGTGTGATAGTGGTTCCATCATTCTACTTCTACTTCAGGGTGGCAGGAAAAAGCAAGGACAGGTGGTCTTAGACACCTTCCGATTGTAGCCGGAGAACATTGGGGGTTTTAGCCTCCTTCTGGTTGTAGCCAGAGAATTGGGGAGTTGGAGCTTCCCTCAGGTTGTAGCCTGAGAAACTAGGGGGTTGGAGCCTCCTTCCAGTTGTAGCTGGAAAACAAAGGAAGTTGGTGCTTCCAATGAATGTAATTATTCAAGACATATAAGAAAAAGCATTCCATGGTTTTCTCCCGATTTGGGTTTCCACGTAAAACACTGATGTACTGTGCATGTGTGTGATTGTTTATTTCTTACTGTTCATTATTGGACAATAATTCTACATTGATATAACATTTGAAGAAAAAGGATTATAATTACGTTATTATTGATTCACCCCCCCTCTCAGTAATCCAACAGATTCATCATTTGCTATTGAATGTGACTGGATGCAAGGGATGCAAGCATCATAGAGGAGATTTAGTACAAATGACATGTCATCAAAATTAAATTTATAGAATACATGATGGATTCTTGTTGAAAAGTCTTCCGAAGATGAATTGCCATTGATTAGTAAAGTCTGAAATTCTTCACATAATTGATTGTAATCATAGTTTTCAAAAGCATCTAAAAAATCATCTACAAACTGAAACCAATCAATAATGTGATATGCTAGAAAAGACTCAATCCAATGTTTAATTCGACCCCTGAAAGTAAAAGCAAACAATTTGCACAAAACCTTTAAATCAGAATTATCATGCTTGATGCATTTACACCAAAACTTGTTAATATGGTCTTTTGCAGATACATTCCCCCCACCATTAAAGGTGAGTTTGGATAAGAGAGAGACTGTCTTGTTGGGAATATCAGGTAATGAGAAGTGGAAAGCATGTTCCAACACAGTGATTTGAGGAGCCATGGGAAATTAATTAAATTCGAAACAAATACTCCTATAAGGAAAACTTGTTAGTCTGGCCTACCTTCTAGTGCATTTCAAGATGACACAAGAGAAAATTTTATAAATCTAGAATCATGACAGGTTGAGGGGTAAAACATTTAATTATTAAATTTACCTCGTCCCTCCTTCTAGCACCATTTGTTGACGGACAAATTTGACTTTCCGTCAACTAAAAGAATAGATCCGTCTGGGGTTGTCTAAATAACCCAAGCCATTTGAGGTAACCTATTCTGATGGGTTTAATGGCTCTGTTGGCCAACTAAAGTCCTAAAAATAATAAAAGAAATGAAACTAATCTAAAATCTATGATTCTAACAAATGATATATTACTGACTTATGTTTATTAAAAAGAAATGTGAATATAAACAATATATATATATATATATATATATATATATATATACAGGTTACAAGGTTTGCATGAAATCTTGTAAAAATGACTGTTTGATAAGGTTTCTGAATCAAATATGAACAACACTTCTTTTGTTTTTTTTTTAAAGATATTAAACAAATAAATACTAAATGAATACGATTGAAATAGTGACACAAAAACAGTGAAAGCTAATTAATGTAATCATTGTTTCATTCATAAACAACTCTAAATAAAAGAAAAGAATGCATCTACTAACCTCTAACTGATCAGTGTACTGAGTTTATCTTCATGTGTTGTATGATCTCTTACCTGTACTGTTGTTAAGGAAAACCTATAACAAAACAATACTAGCACTTCTAGAATACATTCAAAGAAGTATGTGATATTGGAGTAAATTAATAACAACAGAAAGACATCTAATTAAAAAATCTTGTGATCTTAAGATGATCAATATTTAAGAATGAGAGAAAACTCAGATATGAATATTGATTTTATCCAACATTTAACATTAAGAATAAATTCTAAAATAATCAAATGATAGATCAATCACACATAAAAAATGGAATAAGAAGTTATGGACATCATATAACATTTAACAGTATGAAAACACCATATGATGACAAGTTAAAGCTAAAATCAACCATAATAATATTCTCATGATACAACAGTAATGAAAGAATGAAATGGAATAAGCTTCACACAAGTCTAAATCCAAAATGAATTGCTTTCCCATATTCTTTCTCAAAATCACATGCCCATATTGTGGTCCAAAAATGAATATTTTGGGATAATAGACTCTTAAAGATTGAAAAAATTAATATATAAAAGATAATAATTAACCATGTATTGATAAAATGGACTAAAGATAATTAAATAAATGCATAATCAATTAATCAAAGAATATGAAGATATTATAATGAAAATAAAACCATTTTACTCACAAGACAAAAGCCATTAAGCAACCTCGAATTCCATATTCTTCTTTGAAAATACTCATCCATTCTCCCAAAGATTCCAAATATCCGTTACTCCATTTGAAAATAAAAAAAGTTTACAAAAGAAATAATATACAAAAGAGAAAGGATAAAAATCCTCCTCTCAATTTCTTGGATCCTCTGAGTGAACAGTCTGGGTGTCACTAATAATTTCAACCAATTGAAATGTGTCTCGTAAATATACACAAATATCTCTCAAATAGTGAATTTGTTTGGGAAAATATCTACGCAGAAGGTAAATGGGTCCATTTGGGAAATGGGTTTTCAACCATTTCTTCAAATTCCTCACGGTTTGGCTGCAATGAGTCCTGTAAAATCGTCTGCCTGATCTTGACGTCTTTCCAAATTTTATCTGTTGTTGCTCATAAAATTATTTGTAGCAATCCAATATTATTTTTGGATCAATCATATTGAACATATTTGGATAATAAAATCAAGCCATGATCAGATCCATACCAAATAACTGATAATAGAAATCTATGAAACAAAAAGAAACCTAAATTAATAACCTAAAAATTGCGAATAAAACAAAATTTAGAACAATAAAATCAAAAATGAATTTAAACTGAATATAAGTTCTAAACAAACATTGTTTATAATTTCCTTTCAAATATGATCTTAAAATTCTAGAATCTTCAAGTTAATGGAGAAGAGAAAAATATTAATTTTGGTTTTTTACAAAATCAAGCAAATGATAGATAATTCTTTTTTTTATTATTATTTTTATTTTGAAATGAGATGCAAAATGAAAAAAGAATTTAATTAATTAATATCACCAAATAATTTTATGAAAATGAGAAACCAACCAAGATATTATTTGATGAAGTATTGAACACATTATTCAAAATAGTCAAACTTTCTAATGAGCAAAAGAAAGAACACATAATCATAATTTAAACGAAAGTAAACAAATGATAAAAATTAGCGTTTTTGTTTAAATTGTGATTTTTATGCTCATTTATAAATTTTAACATATAATCTTGTAATGAATATCTCATACTATAGTGAATGTATTAAGTTTGTCTCAAAGCAAGCCAAGGTATGGAACTATTTGAAAATGTTGATTATGTAACTCATCACAATTATCAAGATTCTAATGGGGGCCCTTTAAATTTTGTAAAAATTTAGGGGGAGTTGTTGGGGACCAACACTTTCATGGATGCAAATGTTTCCAATCCCATTCAAGCATTTTATCTTTATTCTTATTGCCTTTTATTTCAATAATCTAATCAGGGAACACTTCCCTTGCATGGTGACTAGTAGTGGCAATATTACCCACAAGCACTTCACGAAAATGAGAAGGTTGGCTCGTGATGAGACCCCCTTTCTCTTGGCTATGCCACCAAGAGCCACTACCCTAGCATGGTGACCAGCTACTAGTAGTGTCATACCACTAGATGCACATGGATCTAATAGTCTGGCTCATGATGAGACCCCCTATCCTCTAACTAGGTCTTGTTTTATTATTTTTTATGGGTCCCTTTGTTTCTTGTTGAGAAGCCTTTTACTGCTTTCTCAGGGATCCCTGAGCGAAGCATATCGAGGTTTCATTTTTAGGCTTCTATATTTTTCCAGTTGCTTTTATCCTCTAGGCCTTTAGCCCCTTATTCCCACAAGGTAAGGTAGAACCCTTAAGTATTTGGCCAACTCAATGCTCAAACCAGTGTAATGGGATGGATGCGCGGGAGAAAGATGGACAGTGGTAAGTATGGTGGGAGTGGACAATGGCTTCTCATGAATCCCCAGAGTGGAAAATCAAAACCTATGGGCACAAGCTTACTAGGGCATTCTCTTATTCCCCCCAGATATGTTCAAGTGGATAGGCATAAGATCCAAGCACCCATTAGAAACAAAAATAATCAAATGCACATATTCAAAGGTTTTGAGGATCAAAGTGACACATACCATGATACCCAGACTCATTACCTCATGGAGCAAGATCCACTTCTGCTACAAGACCAGGCCAAGGTGATGGATGCTATGGCTACTAACAAAGTGGAGGCGTTGAAGAAAGAAAAAGATGGGCCCTCCAATCCCATGCTCGAGTCGATATGGCTCTCGGTACTCCATGTCTAGGACCTATGGGCTTCAAGACTTAATCTCCTTAGTTATCCCTAAACTGGGGGATAATTGTTGGCATGTTTTACAGGAAGCGTGTGCTTGTCATTGATAGAAAGAAAAACAACATCGATGGAAAATAGGGAAAGAATAATCTCAAGAGGAGAAACAAACAATATGCAGATATCAAATCTCAAAAGGGAAAGTGCAGTACAAAAACGTGATTAGGATCAACATCTCCACAGGACAAACCAGGACCGTTGAGAATTCAAATACCTGATAGTCGTTGGATCACTTTTAAGTGGAAGGACAGGATAAGATAAAAGAGCAACATCGAATATAGATTGATCCATCGATCTAAGAACATGATCGATGAACAACATCTGGTTCACGTCAAAAGTTGTGAGGAGGTTACTGTTCGGGGAATCTCACTTCGAAAGAATTGGCAACTTGAAATTCGAATTACCCGAAGCCCGAAATCCGAAATGAATAAGAACCATCAGATCTGGAGAAAATGAGATGACCATTAGATCAGGGAGAACCACATTAGTAGACCATGTCTACAAGGACATGTGTCAGACCAAGTTGGAATACCACGTCAGTCGTCAGATTGAATTAGTGGAAGGATAGGATAAGTAAGGGCTAAGATCTGAGATCTTGATCACCCGAATATCCGTCAGCCGTTGGATTGAATTAGTGGAAGGATAGGATAAGAAAGGGCTGAGATCTGAGATCTCAATCACTCGAATATACGTCATTCATTCAATCACCTTTAGTGGAAGGATAGGATAAGCAAGGGTTGAG
>JASDQU010735657.1:133125-168841 GCA_032191745.1 Picea mariana
AAATTCGAATTACCCGAAGCCCGAAATCCGAAATGAATAAGAACCATCAGATCTGGAGAAAATGAGATGACCATTAGATCAGGGAGAACCACATTAGTAGACCATGTCTACAAGGACATGTGTCAGACCAAGTTGGAATACCACGTCAGTCGTCAGATTGAATTAGTGGAAGGATTGGATAAGTAAGGGCTAAGATCTGAGATCTTGATCACCCGAATATCCGTCAGCCGTTGGATTGAATTAGTGGAAGGATAGGATAAGAAAGGGCTGAGATCTGAGATCTCAATCACTCGAATATACGTCATTCATTCAATCACCTTTAGTGGAAGGATAGGATAAGCAAGGGTTGAGGTCTAAGATCACGATCACCTAAATTTTCATCAGTCGTAGAATTGAATTAAATGGAAGGATAGGATAAAAAAAGATGGAGAGTCGTTGGATTCAATCCAATGCAAAGATGCATCATAGACAGATTGATTCATTGATCTAATATATTGATCAAACAAATATCATTCATTTTGGGTCTAAAGTTATGAGGAGGTTACACTTCGAAAAAATATCACTTTAAGAATTTCAGTTTGAGTGTTGAAATTCCTGAAGCCCGGAGAGATGAAATACATTCATGACCATCAGATCATCCAAAGTAAATCTCAGTCTTCAGATCATTCAAATAATATCTCAAACGTCAGATCGTCGGAAGTAAATCTGGGTCGTCTGATCCAGAGCGTTAGTTTGAGTGTTGAAATTCCCAAAGCCCAGAGACTCGGAGAGCCAGATCGACTTGCGCATGGTCCTGGAGGGCCCATATTTTCTTCCTTTTAGTGCCTCCACATTGTCAACAACAACAGCATCCATCACCTTTGGTTTGGTTCTGTGACAGAGATGGTTCTTTCTCCATGAGGTAATGAGTTTAGGTATCATGGTATGTGTCACTCTGATCCTCAAAACCTTTGAATATGTGCATTTAATTCCTTTTTGTTCTAACAAATGTTTGGATATTATACTTATCCACTTGATCATGTCTGGGGGGAATGACAGGATTCCCTAATAAGCCTGTACCCATAGGTTTTGAGTTTCCACTGGGGAGGGGTTCATGAAAATTCATCGTCTGCTCCCATCATACATACCACTTTCCATCTTATTTCCCTCTCATCCATCCTATTACATTGGTCTGAGCATTAGGTTGGCCAATCATTTGATGGTTTCACTTTACCTTGTGGGAAGAAGGGGATAAAGACCCAGAAGGTAAAAGAAAGTTGGAAAAATATAAAATACAAAAATAAAACCTCGAGATGCTTCACCCAGGGATCCCCGAGAAACCAGTAAAAATCTTATCAGCAAGAAACAAGAGGGACCCAATAAAAACAATAAAGAAAGACCTAGTCAGAGGATAGGGGGTCTCATCATGAGCCAACCTATTAGGTCCATGGGTACGTAACGGTATGAAACTACTATCAACTGGTTACCACGCCAGGTTAGTGACTCTTGGTTGCATGGCCAAGAGAAAGGGGGTCTCATCACAAGTCAAGCTTCTCATTTTCGTGAAAGTTCTTGTGGGTAACATTGCCACCATTGGTCACCACACTAGGGTAGTGTCCCCTTATTAACTTCTTGAAGAAAAAACAATAAATAATAAAGAATAAAAGGCATGAATGGGCTCGAAAACATTTGCATCCAGGATAGGTGCAGCTTGCCTTCTACAAAGGAACCCACAGGTAATCCCTTCCTTTCCCTTCTTTCATTGCACCCATTGTTAGGACATCCATTATCCACCTCACCCATTTACATGAATTGGATTTAATCTCTTCCGGAAACATCCCTTTTCTAGTGGACACTAGCTCAATAGGACACCTTGTCACCTCCTCCAAACTTGTATTACGGATTTGTATAATGTCTTTGAGTACTTAACTAGGTAAAAGGGGTTTTATGCACATGTTTAATAATATTTATGATGATATGTGATTAACATTTCTATGATCCATGTGACTCATGAGCCCATGGAGGGCGTAGCGTTTGATGCAAAGGATCATGCCCGATGGATAGGTACCACATTGGACAGGTACACATGGGGAGATGATTAGTTTGAACCTCCATGGGGATAAAGATCCCACCAGATGGATGTTGAGACTCCAGCATGGGGAAGATATAGGACAAAGGTATTTTCACTAGAGAAGAGGAGGACGTTCCATAGAGGCACCCTGGGAGAGCCTTACCTAGGGGGGTTTTTCCCTTTTTATTGGAATGTTGGCCATGGAAGGCCCACGACGTCACCTAGGAGGCTCATGAAGTCATCAAGCTTCATGGACATTTTGGGAGACATTCATGGCAGTTTGGCATGTGTGGCAGGTTGGAGAAGCCCAAAGAGGGATAACCTTTTTCTCCAAGAGGCTGAATTTTCCCTAGAAAGGGATAACATCACCCTAGAAGGGGCATGACGTCTTTCTTTTGCTTTATTAGGGTTTAATTTATGACAATTTAATGTAAAACAATATTATTGTGTATTTTGGCCTTGTCGACCTTTTGATGACCTAAATTTTAATAAAGGTCATTGGTATGCTATATATTGAGGGTTTTCACTCTCATATTTTCATCATCTTTCACTCACACATTAGTGGGGTCTGAAATTTTCACCCTCTTCTAGGGTTTTGGCTGAAATTTTGAGGCGCACTTGTTGAAGGAGTCTTTTTCTTGGCATTTTTGGCATTTCTCTTGGTGGAAGGTTTACAACTAGGGTTTGCTACATGATTTTTTGGTTTATGTAAGTGAATTTTTGCAACACTTCTTAATTGAATGTTTATAGTATTGTTTACTTGCATTTGTTATAATTTGTTCAATTAAATGCTAGGTGACAAGCACATGTTGAGGTCCTTGTCTCATGTCCCTACTAAGATTAAGAGCCATTTGATTTGCTGAAGTAAGATAGACCCTTGCCATAGAAACACTCTATCCACATTCTTCTAGCCTAGCCATTTTTCATCTTGTTATTGAGATAAGGAAGGAGAAAACACACTAAGGCCTAGGGTTTATACACCTTAGTGAGTTGTTTTCCCTAGGGTTTTGTTGATGAAGCCTTGCCATAGCAACACTTCATCATTAAAATTTCTTTTCCTTATCCATTTCATCTATTACTCAAGCTAGCCAATTTTTATCTTGCCATTAAGCTAAAGATGGAGGAGAAAGCATTAAGGTCTAGGGTTTCTACACCTTAGTGAGCCTTTCTCCCCTAGGGTTTCATTGTTGAGGCCTTGCTTTAGCAACACCTCAACATCCAACCCTATTGTATTTAGTTTTATCACTATCATCACGGTCCTTTAACTTTTGTATCCCTATTTGACTCCATTTTCCCTAGTAATGCACTGATCTAAGACTTCTTGTGTTGAGCACTTTGATCATACAAACAACCAAATACTTTGAACAACTACTAATCCTTATAACCCTAGCTTAGACTAAAAAACACTAACCCTATTATTGCCATCATCTTTTCATGCTATAAACATCTCTATGCAACATTTATTTTATCTTTAAAGCAATTGAAAGGTTGGTTAAGGCATTGTTATGAAGAAGAGAATTCATTTGACAAAGAGTGCAAGTCTTTTGCCACTGCGAAAACCACTAAAAATTTGATTTTGGAATGCAACACTCCCCTATACCTTGTTAGGGAGTGCCAACGCTCTATGACCTCCTTTGGGGGAGTGTTCCAATGCTCTATGCCCCATTCTAAGGGAGTGCTATCCTTTTTTGAGTGAATCTTTGGATTGTTAAGAGAAATCAGGGAAGAATCCCTTCATATATGGAGTTGGTTGGGTTCGGATCTGAGGTCAAATCTTGACCTTAGGGAAGATCCACAACTAAAGGAGAAGAATCCTCAATTTATCCCAAGTATCTCTTAAGTGGTTAGGCCTCTCTAAGCCTATATATGAAGGCATTTTCATGGTGAAAGGATTGAAATTGTGAAGTATCAAACTTATGATCTCATAAGGGAGATATCATTGAAGCATCAGCATTTTGTGTGGATTATTTGAGCAAGGGTCTGGACAAAGGGAGCTTGGTGAAGTTGTTACACTACATCCATGGCTATAAGCACCAATTTGTTCTCATTAATATAAATCTATGCTTGATCTGTTTCCTTTAAATGTTGCATACATTTCATGAACTTGTCTCTAGTAGATAGATCTATTTTTGAACTAACCTCAGTAGAATAGGCAGTTTGTTGTATCTTTGTTTGTTCTACAGGACTTATTGAGGATATTAGGATCGAATCACAACCTAGACTGTGCAAGGAAAAATGCCATTAAAAAGGTACACTTTTCTTCTTCCTCTTCATACATTAGCTTAATTAGATCTAAAAGGAATGTCAGTGTCCACAATAGCATTTTTTGTCTTGGTCATAGGGGTCTAGTATCCAAGAGAGAATCCACTTGTCTTCAAGGGGATTTCTCTGTAACAGAAATTGGCAACTCCACTAGGGAGGGACCTTGATTTATGTTTCCTTTCCTAGATCTTTTTTTGGCCTTTGCTCATTTTTTACCTTCTCCATACTGTGTCTTTGATTCTTAGAACTATGTTGATTGGCTCTTTACCTCATCTCATACATTTTGATTTCCTAAGTTTGTTTGAATTTTTATTTTCTAGGCATTTTTTTGAATTTTTAGTGGCCAACACCCCCCTACCTCTTCTACCAAAGTGCTAGTGCTCCCTGTTGAGCTTACACAGAGTGTTGAAACGCCTTGGTGCCCTTTACACCAGAGCACTGCCCTTTTTCTGTGAAAAATGCTTCTTGGGTTTTCATTCTTTGAGTTCATTCTTACTTTTGGCACTTGCTCAGGAGTCTTACAACCTCAGTACATCTTGGTATTGGCCTTCAACACTCTGTTTTCTGAGGATTGACCACCTTTTGTTTAGAATTTTTTATGCTTTTTCCTTACCTTGAAGTCACTCTTTGTCTTTGACGATTCAGAGTCAACTTACTGTTTTCCTCTCACTTATCTGACTGAGTGGAATCTTTTATGAGGAATTTCAAAGGTCTATGCACCATTCCATTTGATATTTGAGGTCATATTGTCCAATCATTTTTCTTCTTTTTGAGTTTTTGGTTTTCTTTTTGCGAGTTTTGTTATCTTTGTTTTTCTTATTTAAATCATGACGAGAGTGTGTTTTGTTTGTGTGAAACTTGCTTCTGATTGTCTGAATCTCATTTGATCTTAAAGTTTGAATGACATAGGGATCTTTACATCAGATTGATTATCATTCACACATAAAGCAAAAGGATACATTTTTTATGATTGTTTTTGGATATTAGAACAACATTCTATGAAATGTTTTAGCATTATACTGGATTTGATTGAGAAACAATTGATTGAGGATTCTACATCTTAGTGTTTGACAATGAAAATAACATTCTTCTCTTTCCCTTAAATAGGCATTCATTGGAAGAAAATACTGCTTATCATTTCTTATGCATTTTTTGGGAATTGAGTCATAATACCATCAATTTCACTTTCATACACCCTTGAGTAAAGAACCACTACAAAATTAACGCTAATTAAAATTTATCTAGAACATTTTATTTTTAGAATCTTCCACCAACATTAGACTAGAATTAGCACTTTGGATTAGGCTATGAGTACAACTCTCCAAAGTATTCAAAACAAACATTAGAATATTGCGATAGGGAGAGAAAATCCAATTGTCATATAGGCTTTCTGGGATCCCCCTCTCACACAGGGGTTACGCACGAGGTCGCATTCGAGAGAGTTACATAGATTATCCCTCTATGGTTCAACCATTTGTAGTGGTCAGATTGTATATTGAGGGTTCTTCTTGAGGTTTAGCTGGTTTCATTTGGTCTCAGTGCTACATGAACCCCGAATCCATTTGGGGTCCTCTGGAGTTCTACCAGTCCACTTGTCCTCAGTTCTTTCAAAGGATTTCAGACTCATTATCCTGCTCATATGTTCAAACTAGACTGTTGACTGTATCCACCCAGGGGTTGACTGTGAGTTGGTGTCCTTAGTATCCATAATCTTTAGGTACTTACACAAGGTGATGGTGAAGGGAAGTCTCATTGTACCTGGAACAGACGTTGGTCAAACTCACTCGGGCTCCTTGGAGGGTAAATCCACAATTACTATGTGGAAGCTTGCACCAAAGTGTAAGTCCGTTAAGCAGGTAACCATCGTAATTGTTCTGCCACATCCTAACCCCTTCTTGACTTGATCACATGACGTTGGATTTCATCACCAACCAGTACGGTCATCGAGAAAAGGTTTTGTTTGCTTGGGTTGATTCCTAGATTTTTTAATGTATGATGTTTCTTTTTGTTAGTTAGCCATAGCTTTATTTTTTCATTTGTTACTTATCTCAAGCAACATCGGCCTTCTTCGTTCACATAGGATGCAAGGGTTACCCTCAAAATATCCTCAAGGGTTATCTACCTTGGATTCCCAACTCTTCAGAAGGCCCTCCTGAGGCTCATAATGAACTAGGATATGAGGTTGGAAGCACACACTCTCTAGATCAATTCTGAATTGTTTATGATTATTTGGAATCTTTTCAAATCAACACAGCCTTGAGTATTAGACGAGAACCGCATCTGTTGTGGGTGAACTCATCTGCAGAGGTTTTTATTATTGAGGAAAATGAGGTATCCACCGGACCTCATGTAGGATCTGGAGTAGAAGATCCCTTTTTCCAAAGCGAATCATTTAGGACCCCAAATCATACTGTTGAAACCTCTAGATTTGGTTTTGTCCCTTTGACAATCCGTGATCTATATGGTAAACTAGGAGTGAATCTCGATCAACCCATGGCATCACAAGTTCCCGAGAAGTCTTTTAGTTATACAGTGCCTTTAAATCACTTTACTGGTACAACCAGTAATGTCATCACCATTGCAGAACAATTGTTGATTGGTTCTCACTCGAACCCTAGTATCCAGATGGCCCATTCTACCATGGTCCCACATGTTTCCACAATCCCCACCGGAAATGTGACACCATCCCAGGCTCCGATTGGAACACCACTTAGAACAAATCTGTCAGTCCCACTTGGGTAAAGAGCTTTGAATCCATCCATTACCAACACTACCCAGGTTACATCTGGAGGTTCTATCCTTACACCTTTGTTTGGAGGAACCAGTATTGGTGGCTCTAATCTGACTGGAGCCTCTGGTCATTCATTTTCTGGTTTCCAGATCCCTCTGGGTACTCAACCTCATGCTGGGGGGAAACCTCCATTTGGGATTCAAACTCAAATGGGGACACCATCTTAACCTAGGGGGAAATCTCAGACTGGAATCCCTAACCTATCATATGGGAAGAATGTGACACCAAATCCTTGGCACATTCCTTTTTTGGAAAATCCACTATTCCCTGGGGGAAAACAACCTCAAGGACAACAAAAGCCTTATCCTCCTTATGGAAAAAATTTCTATCCACCTTATGGGAAAACCAAACAACTGAATTATAATCCTTAAACCCATCAGGTTATCCTCCATATCCACATGTTTCTCAACCATCTTCAAATCATGTTTATTATGGTCAACCATAACCGAATGTAGGAGAAACTGTTGGATATAAGTATCCACCTAACCCTGTTTATGGTCCTATTGGTGTTCCCATGCCACACTAGTATCATCCTCATGTTAATTGACAGCTACCATTCCTCACAACTCTGGATCTTCTAGACTTGTCTTGGTTAACCAATGATCCTATATTGCATTATCCTTTTTGGCCAGTCATCTCTGCTAAATTACCTTCTGATATTCCAAAATTTGGTAGTAAACCTGGAGAAGACCCAAATAACCATGTGATGACTTTCCATTTTTGGTGTTCATCAAACTCCTTAATGGATGATTGTATACATTCGCATCTTTTTTAGCAAAGACTTACGGGTTCAACAACCAAGTGGTATATTGAACTGCCACGTGGTTCTTTCCAAGACTTCAACTCCCTTGCCATGTCTTTTCTCACACACTTTCAACTACCCATTCGATACGAGACGGGTACCGAAATCTTGACCTCCTTTCGTCAGAAAAACTCTGTACATATATCCGATCATATTCATGAGTGCAGATGATGACGAAGGTTGATCAAAGCAGTCATTACTAACCAATTAATGGAGGAATGGTTTACTAAATAATTGTTACCCCTAATTTCTCGTGATGTCACCATGGGTGGTGTAGTCACCGAAGAAGAGTCCATTGCTAAGGCTCAGTACTTAGATTTGGTTTATTCACAGTCTGGTACTTTATATGAGTTGATTCCAAATGCTACATGTGCCACTAACGATCCATCCAAACCTTCATCCTCATCGCATGTGGATGAAGTTATTGGTTCTGTCAAAACTCAATATGCATCCCGGTCAACTGGAGTTGCACCTCGATCTACTTCCATGTCTACTCCTAGTTCGACCGCACCCTCCTCTACCTCCTCTCATACCCAAATTTCTGAGGTGAATGCAGTTGAGTTTACCCCTTCACAAAAATCTGGAGGTAAAAAAAAGACAAAGAACAAAAACAAAAAGAATAATAACAATGAACAAACTAAAGCTCAAAACCCACCACCTCCTAACGAGAAGCAACCACAATGGAAACCAAAGTTCCCGTGTCTTATTTGTGGTGATGATCACTACACTTGAGACTATCCACATCATAATGAAGTGTCCAAACTTTTCAACAGGAATTCCCAACCCGCTGTGCTTACTCAACCTTTTCCTCAGCAACAATCTATGGTCACTCAAACCCCCTCTCCAGGGGGAAGTTCCAGCCACCCTTCTCATGATGAAGCCTCAACAAGTGCTCATATATATCTATTTAATGGGATTTATTTAACCACCCGCTCTATGACCTACGAAACACTAGTTAAACCTGACAAAGGAAAGGTCACTAACAGTTCTTTATCGGATCCATCACCACCCTCTGTTAGCCCTCCATTTGTTAGTCCTCTGTCTGGATCGCTTCAAATCAAGAAACATACATTCGACTCTATATTACGCCTTCTTAAGAGCACTATACATAAATCTACCTTTAATCCTAGTTCGTGTGCTTCCCAGAACTACAACATTGTTGAAGATTTGGCTCAAGCACCATGTGCTATGTCTACGTTAGAAGTTCTACAACACTGCCCCAGTCAACGTAGAATACTCTTGGTGGCTATTGGTGCTTTTGATCCTAAGTCATCCAACAATATCATGTTTAACCTAGATAATTTTACATCTCGATTCTCTCACCAACTTGCTTTCCAAGTTGATGTTGTTGTTCACAATCAACAAATTCACCGAACTATTTTGGATGAGGGAGCCTCTACTTGTGTCATGTCTTTATCCTATTGGAAAATATTGAAATCACCCACACTTAACAAATCCCCAATGATGTTGCATGCATTTGATGGGCAAGGTTTTCATCCTCACAGACTATTATAGTCCTTAGTCATTCAGTTAGGTGACAAAACTATTACTGTTGATGTCAACTCGTAGGGATGATTTTAGGGGATAAATTTCGCTCATGGGATAATTTTCCATGGTTTTCCTCAAAAAAAGATTCACTATTTTAAAAATAATTTGCCCAAATTCTATAGGATAAAATTATTTTACCTTAAAAATCACCAAACTTTTATACAAACTATATCAAATCCTTAGAAATTTGAATATTTTTACAAAAATATCGCCAAACATTTATAGTTGGCATATGAAGGATTAGTAAGATTTGCTAAGGTTTCTACATTTTAAAATAAATTTCCATCCTTAAAATCATCCCTGATGTCGAGGTGGTCGATGCTCCTCTCGATTACAACCTCTTACTTGGAAGAAGTTGGTTTTATGCTATTACTTTTGTTGCTTCATCGGTATTTTGATGTGTACAATTTCCTCATCAGGGCAAAATTGTCATTGTCGAACAGTTAGATTTTTGTACACCCGACGCTCACGCTCCCACTACCAACAATATTCCATTCTTGGGAGATCACAAGATCATGTATGAAATAATTGGTGTTGGCTTGTTGAAAGACTCTAGCCTTATGGGTACCTTCCCTACACCACTTCCACCCACCACACATCATGTTGTCGCAATCAATACGATTTCGACTATGGTTTACCAATCCTTGGAATCATCCGACCCTTGGATTGTACCCAGTCCATTGGAATTCGATGCACTAAGTGATACCATGCCACTTATTCTAGCCAAAACCTCATACGTTGTTATCCAATCTACCTCTCCCTCCTCGAATGACCAAGATCTCTTGGAACCCAATAGTTACTCAATGCCATCATGGTTAAATTCCTTGACGTCTAATTTTGACTACATTTCCCAAATTTTTCCTTTTGATGAATCCATAATGGAAATTCTTAGCATAGAATAAATACCTTGGGATGATAGCCATCATTGATCCTCTTTTCTTCCACCTCTTGAAGAAATTCAAGAAGAAATACACTCTGTCTTTCCTCCTTATGTTGTCGATTTTCCACAATCTCCCATCCTCACACAAGATACTTTTTTTGAGGGGAATTTCGAAAACATTTCATCTACGATATTTATCGACATTTTGATAAAATAAGGTGTCATGGAAAACATCAACCTCAGTGCTAATAGTTCGCCCAAGGAAGTGGTCTCTTATACTGCTTTATTTAAATAATTTTGCGATGTCTTCGCTTGGAGCTATAAAGAGATGCCAGGGATCGATCCATCGATCATTGTGCATGAGATTAAAACTTACCCAGGTGTCAAACCTATTTGACAGAAAATCCACCTGGTCCATCCTAAAAATACCACGTCCATTAAGGCAAAAGTTGAAAAGTTATTGAAATATGGCTTCATTTATCCTGTCCCCTTGATGGAATGGGTTTCGAACATTGTTCCAGTCACTAAGAAGCAAGGGACCATTCGTGTCTGCATAGATTATAATGATATCAATAAGGCTTGTCTAAAAGACAACTACCCTATGCCCTTCATCAACCAGATTATTGATAATTGCGCTGGTAGCATAATTTTTTCTTTTATGGATGGTTTCTCAGGGTATAACCAGATTGACATTTTACCTATTGATCAGCGTAAGACAACCTTCATCTGCCCGTGGATAACTTTCACCTATCAGAAACTACCATTTGGCCTTAAAAATGTTGGTGCTACATTCCAGTGAGCCATGTCATATGCCTTCCACGATATCAAACATATTGCGGAACCTTACCTCGACGATTCACCTGCCCACTCATCTAGTCGATCGGACCATTTTGGTCATCTACAAGTGATTTTCCTTCGATGTTGGTTCTACCATATTTGTTTGAATCCACATAAATGTATTTTGGTTGTCGAATTAGGCCACCTCCTCTGATTTGTTTTCTCCAAGGACGGGATTCGGGTGGATCCATTAAAAATTCAAGATATCCTAGCTTTAACTCCACCTAATAATCTGACACAACTCCAACGTTTGCAGGGGAAAGAAAAATTTCTTCACCGTTTCATTTGTAACTATGCCGAGATTACTAAAGGATTTATGCGATTGTTGCAGAAAGACACCCCTTTCATCTGGGATGACACTACTCAATGATATTTTTCTACTCTTAAGCATGCATTGACCAATGCACCTCTGTTGCATCCTCCAAACTATACGTAGGATTATATCCTTTACTTAGCAGCTTCTACTTCCACTATTTCTATGGTGTTAGTTCAAGAGGACCCTATGGGTGAGGAACACGTGATATATTGTTTGAGAAAAAGTCTATCTGGTCCCGAGCTCTAATATTCACATGTTGAAAAGTTGGCTTTGGAAGCCATCATCGTTGTCTAGATATTTTTTCACTACATTTCTCTACGCACCACCACAGTTATCACGGACTCAAACCCCATGTATCACATTCTGACACGTCAAGTTCTTGGGGGAAAATATTCTAAATGGATCGTCATCCTTCAAGAGTTCGATCTTGAGTTTCTTAAGTCCAAAGATAAAAAATCTTTGGTGTTTGCGGAGCTTATATGCAAATTTCCCCATGTTGATGCAAATATTGAGCCCAAAGATTCTCTCCCTGATGAAACTTTGTTCCTCATCAGCACATCCAACCCTTGGTATGGAGATATCCTTCTTTACCTCCAGACCCAACATTTTTAGCCCGAGATCTCTCATGAAGAGCATCGTCGTATCCGCTATCATTCTCGTTGCTACCTTATCGTCGGTGATACTTTGTATCTTCATGGTATTGATACTATCCTATGATGGTGTTTGAATCATGAAGAGGCTGAATGCATCCTCAATGACTATCACCTTGGAGCCTATGGCGGTCACCTTTCTGGGATGGCTACAGCCCAGAAAATTTTACGTGTTAGTTACTTTTGGCCCTCAATCTTCAAATATTTTATTGAGGCCATCAAAAAGTGCCCACCCTGCCAATTTTTTCAAAACAAGGCATGCACCCACCCTGCTCCGCTTCATCCCATTATTTCCATCGACCCCTTTGCCAAATGGGGCATTGATTTCATGCAGTGTAAGCCTACCTCAGTCGGGGGGCATGGTTATATAATCGTCACCATCAATTACTTTACAAAATGGGTTGAGGCTATGCCTAGCTTTCTGAATGATGATCATACTGTAGATCTTTTCTTTTTTAACCACATCATCACTCATTTTGGTGTTCCACAT
This sequence comes from Picea mariana, assembly GCA_032191745.1. Taxonomy (NCBI): domain Eukaryota; kingdom Viridiplantae; phylum Streptophyta; class Pinopsida; order Pinales; family Pinaceae; genus Picea; species Picea mariana. The sequence continues at coordinate 145,752 of JASDQU010735657.1, forward strand.
GTCATTGTCACTGATCATGGTTCACACTTTCAGAACTAGATGATGAGTGAGTTGCATGCCAAGTTGGGTTTTTACCATGAGAACTCATCCTCGTACTATCCTTAATCTAATGGACAAGTTGAATCTATCAACAAGGTCCTTAAAACCATGATCCAATGGATGGTAGGGGTGAACAAGACATCTTGGCACTTACAACTTTTCTCTTCTCTCTGGGCTTATCGGACGTAAAAACTGCTACTGGATTCACTCCCTTCCAGCTAGTATATGGCATAGAATCATTTTTACCAATCGAGTGCAAAATTCCCTCACTGAAACTCAAAGTAGAACTCTTGCCCCACACTTCTACTAAAGAAGAACGTTTCTTACACTTGACTAGGTTGGATGAAACACGTTGTGATGTCACTCTCGTTAATGAGATGTATCAAAATCGAATCAAGAATCAATACGACAAATCCATCCATCCTCACACTTTTGCAGAAGGAGACCTAGTCATTGTTTATGACCAGGCTCATGGTCCTTACATCGTGAAATGTGTTCTACATAGAGGCACCTACGACCTAGTTGACTACGATAGAATCTCCCTGTGTGAGCTTCGGAACGAGATTTACCTTAATAAGTACTTTGCATAGGACATCTAGCATATGTGATTTGTACACTATTGTATTTTTAGTTTGGTGTGTCTTTTTCTTTTGTGTGCTTGAGTTTTTTTCTTAGCCACTTATACTATGTCTTGTGTTTTCATCCGCAGATGACATCCTCTTTTCCTATCTTTGTTGGGTTTGCAGATGGTGCTAGTCGACATACCTAGAACGTTGCTTCTGTAGCTTCGGTCATTTACCACTCTGACGAGTTGGTGAGTTATAGAGGTATTTTCTTAGGATCGACAACTAACAACATGGAAAAATATCATGCTATCATCGAACTTTTAATCGAAGCCTCCTCCCTAGGTGTTTCTCGCATGATCGTCAGCCTAGACTCCAAAATAGTGGTCTTTCAACTTAATCGAATCTACACTATTCGCAATCCTATCCTACTACGTCTCCACTTACGGGTTTGTCATATTGAATGAATGTTTGATTTTATCGAATACAGACACATACCAAGAGAACTCAATACCATTTCAGATTTGTTAGCTAATTACATAATGGATAGGTATCTCACACATAGATAAGTTTTCATAAAGTAAATAAATCACATCACATATCATCATGTAAATTAAAACATGTCACATATAAGACATCATTATTTGCAAATCATTTGGCACTATAAAAACTTGGAAATGTATATATATACGGCGTGAATGAAAATGCTTGATTACATAAAAAAAAGTACATAGAAGGGAAAAATGTTGGGTCCTTGTGTCCATAACATCATCATAAAGACTATACAAAAAAATATCATCAGTGAGGTCCTAGTCCTCCTGCATCACATTGTGCTATGAGTAGCACATCACTGCATGAGCTACTCATCTTAGTAAAGAGTTAATACTTTCAATAACTCCCACTGTGTGTCTCTGCAAGTGCAAGGGTGTGTTCTCCCTCTCAAGGGGAGGAATACCCATCATAAGACCATGGAGGTTTGTCTACACCTCTTGGATACCCCCTGCTACTACTACTACCTAAGCATCCCCGCGGTGCCCCAATGTCGGTATCTCTGTCAGATGTGTTGCTCCCTTGTCTGCATGATGAAACGATACATGCATTAGAAACTCTCCTATGTACCCAAAAAAAATAATATAAGTTTAAAATAAAAAAACACACTTCAAAAGATCTTTTGGTTTCTTACCTGACGCATCCCATTCCACCCCATCTAGAAGGACTAGGTCCATGATTCCTTGAAAATCCACTCCGATGTATGGAAAATCTTCTATCACGATCAATTGGCGTCCCATCCAAGAGAAAAAATAACCGGTGAATTTGAACTATTAATTTGAGCCTAGTCTCAGAGACAGGTTAGTCCATCGCTCCATACATGGTTCTCCCAATGGTCATACTGCTAATGAAATTTAAGGTTGCATCAGAGGAATGCATTCTAAGAAGAATGAAATCAATAATGAACCATACCTGAACTGCTTATGCTGCCTTGCTCTACATCTCGTAATCTGCTCCTTCACATTCTGAAGGAACCCTACACTCCAGTTAAACAGTGTTGGCTCTAGACACTGTAAACCATAGGCCACCTGTGATATTGAAACTAGGTGCATCCTAGTACTTTCCACTATACTCATAATGGAAAATAGAATGGACCGAAGAGGTAGGTCCCTGATATCTTTCATTGCGATTCTACCTCCCACTAGTATCGCTCCTGGGACACAATGGTTTTCCAGGTACTCATCCATAGGCATAGGAAGTTCCCTCTGTCTGGATAAAACTATGGGAGCCCCTCTTTTGGAGAGGTCATTCAGGAAGTATATATATTCCAACTCGATGGTGAGAAGATGCGTTCCAATTTAGAACCCTTGTTTTGTGTCGTTCCATAACCCGATCATATGCTCAAGAAGAAGAATATCTTTCTTCATTTTTCACATTTTTAAGAACTCGAGGAGACCACAATTCCTCAATGCAACCCATTCTTGAGGACTTTGCAAGGTGGCCACATCATTGAGCTCATGCTCTGTTTCTTTCCACTCGATCATGATTATTTCCGAAGTTACCTGCAATCATCAACAACCAAAATTCATTAAGCACATTTTTTTCGACGATTTTTGGGTAGTTAAAAAACTTTCAAAAAATTGTTCGTTGTGTCTATGAGGCCAATGCCCCTTTCATATGCACATCATTGCACCAACGTAGCCCTACAAAAACCATCAAGGCACTTTAAAAAATCAAAATGCACACCATTCACAATTTGAGAAAACGTTGGCAGTTTTGGGCATTTTTTTTCTTATGTTTTTGGGCAGCGCCCTCTCCACCACCACACCAATGTGTTGGCACACTTTTCAGTAGCTTGTATGAGCGTTTTAACAAACGGGTAGAACTCACCCACTAAATCTAGAAGAGCATCGAGCCTTTTTGGGCCCAGGGCATCAATGTTTTCACCCAACCATTACCTAAAAACAAATTTTGAACCATACAAATGAAAGAAAGGAAGAAAAGAACTAACCTGGTCCAAACGATGAGGAAAACGGTTGAACGTAGCTCCGGCACCGAATAATGCAAGATTCACCTCCAAAGCACAAATTCTCCACTGCTACAAATATTTGCACAAATGAAATGGTAAATGATATTATTACCCCATTTTACTATTATACATTTCATTTTTACATAATATATAGTTATTTTGGGGTTTTTGAAAATATTTTGGAGGCCTTATTAATCCCCTGGAATGCAATTTTGACATTATTGGTAGGTTTCGGAGTAGTTTTGTTTGTTTCTTCATCTTGTCACATTCACGAGCATAGTCTTAGTTCGTTCTCAAGATCAAACACATAAGAACACGTCGAGTAAACTTTTATCTCTTTTTCGGACCCGCATGGATACAAAAAAAAGGAACCCCTTGGAATCATCTTTAAGCTCTTTTCAGACTCTCTAAACGTGAAAATATTGCCGAGTGATCTTGCTTCCTTTCCCACTCATTAAAAGGTTTGAAAGGGTGTCTTTCGAGTGATAATTTATCTCTTTTTCGGCCTCATGAGACTAACATTACAAAAAAGGAAAACACTGGAGTCATCTTTAAGTCATTTTCAAACTCTCTAAATATGAAAAACCATCGAGTTTACCTTCTCTGGACTCGTTAAACAATCATACATTGAAGGACCCATACAAGACTAAACCCTTACTTCTTCCAGTTCATTAAATAAAGGAAGAGGGACTTACTAAAGGTGATTTATATCGAGCATGTGTTACCCTCCTCGAGCTCGTTAAATAAAAAAGAGGTACTCCTATATCTAGATGGGGGAAAAAATGAAGGAAACAAGCCAAGCAGTTTTTGAGAACATTACCAGTGATTCTTACGGTTGCCCTTGAACACGACACATTGTCTTTGCATACATTTTAATCCACTGAACCTCTACACTGAACTCATATTCTAAGTTTTCTTACTCCTTTGGGTCACCCGATGAAAGTCACCATATCCACTACATTAACATGTTTTGTTCCATGTCATGTTTCTGTTGTTGTGCCTCAGTGTTCAAGGGAAGTGTCTGCCTCAAGAGTCAACCATCATAAATTTCTGTTTCAACACCCATGTCAGTCCATGTTCTTTTGATCCACCAATTACATCTCTGTGTTAGTTTCATGTCGGTGATGGGGGATACATCAAGGCCCTCCTTTGATGAGTCTGTTCATGTCGACTTCAACACATTATCTAGGAACTAGACTTAGAAACCAGTTAGTACATTGGGACCTGCATGCCTGAATGGCAGGCCTCCTCACTTTCGACAGTGGGTTTACATCATTGACCTCTGATCAGATGATTCCATGGATGTTTGACTTCAGATCATACATTCACATTCATTGGAATGTACTAGAGTACCTTGGGAATCATTGACATCAATGGTGATTTCCCTTGCACTTTTTAACGGTTTACCTCATTGACTGGTAATCAAGTGGTTTGTTCCATGTTCGACATCAGGGCATCTATTCACATGGTTAGATTTGTACTACATTGAGATCAGTAAGAAGACCCTGGGTTGAGTCATCACTCTTATATGTACTTTTTCGAGGTTGCGATGGAGTTTCTTTTGAACATTGACACATATATTGTTACATAGATCCACTTTGTATTGGTTGTGTCTATGTCTTGTCGTCTCATGGATCCACCGTGTATTCTTCGCGACTATGATTAGTTTAGGTCATAGGAGTATAGATTCACATTGTATATTCAATGGTTTTTACACATTATTTTCATCATCCCTATAACTGTTAATGATGTAAACCTATCTATTGCCTTCAGAGGGGTCAATGGCTTGAGTTCCTGAAGAAAGAAGAGAGAAGAACTTTTTTTGAGAAAAGAAGTTGCATTCTCCTTTTGTAAAAACCCCATAAAAAGGAAGTTCATAGGTTGCATTATAGCTAGGGTGTGAGAATGTTTGATTCTCGCAAGCTGCATCATAGCTAGCTCGTGAGGATTTCACAGTCTTCTCTATAGGCAAGGTGCGAGAATGCTTACATGTGGGAAAAATGAGCATTTTCTCGAATCTTCTAGAAGGAGAAACTTCCATGGTGAGGTGGCATCCGAATGGTTTGGATATTACTCACTTTCATGATTTAGTGGGATCATCCTAACCTCCTCACCTTATCCTCTTCAGCTTATAAAAGGAGAGGAGCTCTCATGGAGAAGGGCTAAGTTGGATTTGGCTTGGAATTATTAGCTTGGTTGGAGTGTCTTTGAGTTTTTCATTTGTCAAGATAGATTGTGAATATTATCAGATCTATGCTCTCAGAATTCTTGGAATGGAAGTGTGTGGGGAACAAAGGACAGCTAGAAGGGACCTTACGACATCAAGGCCATGGTTGTAATCTCTCTTTCACATTTAATATGATACAGTAATACGATTCTTTCCTATAAAGCTTGTTGTGTTTTATTGTATGATTCCTTGATCACATGCATAGGTTTATATTGAGTTTATGATATTACTATCACTTTGGTTGGTTGCATTCTTTTGCAAGATCATCATTGTATGAGTGTTGGAATGGAGATAGGATGGTGATAGCGAGAGGAAGTGACATTTAAATGGTATGTCACCTATCCCTCTTTAGTTAGTAAATTCAATATCTAAAACTTAAGGAAAGCATCATGTTCTGGTGTGTTTTGTTCTAGATCTGGGTGGATCTAGGGAGATCAGTTAGTGTCCGCACCTACCGATTTATCCGATAAAAAAATTGGCGACCATACTGGGGAATGGATTGTTTCCTAGTTAGTCTAGTCTCCCTTCCTTTGATTGCTTTTTTTCTAGTTTCTGAGTCTGTGGGACATCCATCCAGACTCTCTGGATCTAGAAGTTCACTTAGATTCCCTGTCCTTTTTCAAAATTTTCTTTGATTACAGACATTCTCGCACTGTACTTCTCTACAGCCTATGAAAACCATTGATTTTTGCACCCTGCTATTAGATCCAGTGCGAACTTCTCGCACCCTACCAGTGTCTAGCCTGCGAGAATACCTAATTCTCGCACTGTAATCTATTGCTAGGCTGCAAACTTGTTTGTAAAATTTTTTGGATTGGGTCTTGTCATCTTTTGATGACCCAGTTTTTCTTTGATCAGCTGGATTGAGATTTTGGACCCTATATCGATCTGTTTACAGTCTTCTTGACATTCTTTGAGTTTCTTTTAGTCATCTTTGCTTCGTTTGGTTTTGAAGGATTAGTCTCTTTCTTTGAGTGTCTTTCAATTACAAAGCGTGTTTTTTATTTAGAATTTTTTAGGGAAAGATCATATTTCTTTTGAATAGTTCTCTTTAAAAGAAAACTTTTAGTTTGGGTTTCTTTGTTTTAACAAAGTTCATTATCGCTTTTAGTGAAATTTTTGAAACAAAAAGATTTAATTTCTTTTTTTATATTAGATTGGGGGCATCCTTGCATTTGAAGTAGCGAAATTGCATGATTCTTGGCATTTTTTGGTCTTAAATTATGAAAAAATTTAATCGTGAATCGTGCATTGGTGTACAATCTTTTTTGCTCATTTCTTGAGAATATTGATATTGATGAGTTTCAAGATTTTGGGACATTGTGCATCTGGGAATGATAAATTTTTTCTCCTTCTCATAGCATATCTTTCATTGAAATGAAAAGATTGCATCTTCATCTCTTTACATAAATTTCGAGTCAGTCGAAACACCATATTGTCCACGCCATTTTCCTTTTGAGTAACAACATCCATAAAATAAAGCGCTTATAAAAATTGATTAGACATTTTTATCTTTTCTGGTAGAAAACCTACATTAGATTAGTCGTAAGGCTTTGGAATAGGTGTGAAAAATAACTTTCCAAAACAAACATAGTATCTTGTGATAGGGAGAGTTAAATCCACTTACTAAATTTTTTCCTGGGAAGCCCTTCTCACACAAGGGTCAATCACGAGTTCGCATTGAGACTGGCAGAGTTCCTCACCCTGCTTTGTTGGTCTTGGTGTAGAGGTTGTGCGTATTATGGGGGTCGCTTGAGAGGTATACCCACAATGATGAGTGGAAGCCTTTCAAGTTGATTTCAGGCTAGATACCCTGCCCTTGCACATGGATTGGACTATCGACTGTTTCCCAAGGCATCACTGTAGTGATTGGTAACCTTACTGGCCTATCTCTTTAGGGTCTTTACACAAGGTGACTGTGGAGGGGCAAGTCTTCACGATACCTGGAATCGACATTGGCCAAACTCACTCACACTCCTTGGAGGGTATACCCATGATTATGTGTGGGAGCTTTCACTAGGGTGTAAGTCTGTTAAGAAGGTCGTCAACATAACTTTTCCACCCGCTTTATCTCAACCCCTTCTCACTTTGTTCCCGTGACATTTGATTTCATCACCAACTAGTGATCTCATTGCGAGAAGGTTTTGTTTTCTTGCTTTCTTACTATATTTTTAGCGTGCGCTATTTGTTTTCCCTAGCAGACTCTAGGTTGGATATTTTTTTTTAATGGTGTCAGTTCCCGAAATGACCAATGAAGGAACCCCTGCTCCAGGGGAACCTTTTGTTTTTCCTTCTTATGGAAACATTTGACCTCCTCACATTGCTACTTTAAGCCTTTCGGGTCTCACAATTGGATTACCAGTATGGTTTTTTTCTACTCAGGTAATCCTAAATGCAGTTAGTGCTTCAGTAACAAGCACTTCCCCCCAAGAGCATCAACCTCATGTTGATCATTCACCTTCTTCACCAGTAAGGTCTTCTTCACCTTCTTCACTTGCAAGGTCGCCTTCTGTTTCATCTTCTTCGTCGAGTGAAATTTCTGAAGCTAGTAACCCGGTGAATAAGAAGAAGAAGAAAATGAAGAATAAGAAGAAGAAAGATAAACAAGGGTCAAAACCTCCAACCACTGTCAAACATGTTGGAAAAAAACTAGTTACTGTTAATCGTGCTGAGAGTGTTGATGATGTCAAGATCACCCAAACAACTCGTAAGCCCAAGTATCATTGCAGGCTTTGTAAGGGTAGCCATCTTCTTAAGGATTTCCCTGGTCTGTCCAAGGTTATTGAAGTATGGTCTACACACCCTGACCAACCCATGTCGTCAACCTCTGAACAACATGTTGATGACCTCCCGTCAACTAGTCATGATATCGTTGGGAAGAAGAAAAGTAGAGTCAAGTTCCCATGTATGATATGCAAAGGGCATCATCTAAATCATATTTTCCCTCATATGGAAGAAGCCTTGAAATTCCTGGAAGACATGACTGTTTCACAACCTCAACTTCCAGCAGCTTATCGCAAGCTTTCTCTCAAACCACCTGTAGTTGATGGAATGATCAATTCGGTTCCTCCGTCGGTCAGTTTGGTTGATCAAGTGGTAAATCTGGTCACATACTTTGTTGAACCAGTAGACCAAGTGGTCGATCTGACCCCATCCTCGGTTGATCCCACTCTCCTATTAGAGAGTGAAACCCAAGCGGTCGATCCTTTTCCAAGCATCGATCCCATTCTCCCCTTGGAGAATGCAACCCAAGTGGTTGATCCGATCTTGTCATTGATCGATCCTACTCTCCTGCTCGAGAGTAAACCCGATACTACCCACGTTTTTCTCATTGATACAGACTTTGCCATGTTGGGGGTTATTCCTCCTTCTCCCATGAAACCCCCTCCAAGTAATGAGGTCATCCTTTTTAATTGGGGTGTGCTCACTGGACCTCGTCTTCCCTCTCACATTCCTTTCTAGATTACAGTACAGGTTTGTGTTCAAGATGTTCCTCGGACACTGATATATGAAGGTGCATCCGTTAGTATTTTGTCCTCTTTTTCTTGGCAAGCTTTGGGTTGTCCTCCACTTGCGCCAGTTACGCAGAATCTATTAGATTTTAACAAAAGAACTAGTCAACCTTTAGGGACCCTTCCTCAATTTCTATAACTTTGGGAGGGAAAACTATCTTTATTGATGTCCTGGTAATCCAAGACCCTTTGGATTTTTCTTTACTCCTTGGGCAAGATTATGTCTATGCCATGAAAGCTATTGCGTCTACTCTTTTTCGTGTGATATCTTTCCCTCATGATGGACAGGTTGTGATTGTTGATCAACTTTCATTCATTGACCCTGCCTGGATTGCCTCCCTGAGTGGTTCTTATATGCAGATGGGATCGCCCCCACCATAGGTCAATTATGTGGCATTCTCACCCATGGCTTCAACTTTTGATGACTTAGATCTAGTAGTTGACATGGTGATCTCTTCGATAGGGTTGTTAGAACCTGATCGCTTTACTCCTGTCGCGACCCTCGACATGGTGTCCTTCCAGAGTGTGTTTCTTCCTTCGAGTGAAGACCTCTTGGAAGCCATGACTGATTTTTGTCCCTTGACATGGTCTCCTTCTAGAGAATTGTCCTCTTGGAATCCATGATCAAGAATACTTCAAGGATATTTTTTTGCATCTCTGAGGCAACCTTGTTAAAAAATGAAACAGAGGTCTTTGAGCATAGTTTTTTTATTTCAAGCTTGTTAAAAAATGAAACCACTTACGAGGATAGTTTTCTCATCTCTGTGGCAAAAATGAAACAGAGGTTATAAGCATAGTTCTTGTTTCTGTGTCAATCTCGTTAAAAATTGAAATAGTTTTCCCCCTCTCTATTTGAGTCAAGTCTTTCAGATAGTATTTGAAACTTCCTTTCAGTCTCCTTTGTAGTTGGATTAAATGAAGGTTGGGGGGCATTTTCCTGAGCCTCTGGACTTCATGCTGAAGTTGAGCCACTAGCTTCTTAAATTGGGGGCTAAGTACCAACCATTCCATGTGTTATGCATTGGGAAGTCACAAGCAAAGTTTTCTATGGTTCAAGCTTGTGTAAAAATGAAACCACCTACCTCAAGCATAGTTTCCTCTAGTTCAAGCTTGTGTAAAAATGAAACCAGGTCCAAGCATAGTTTTGTTTAGTTTTTAAGCTTGTGTAAAAATAAAATCTATCTCAAGCATAGTTTTGTTTTGTTTTTAAGCTTACGTAAAAATGAAAACAATCCCGAGCTTAGTCTTTGTTCTTTCTCATGCTCATAAATACATGAGAATAAGTTACCGATCTTAGTCTTTGTTCTTTCTCATGCTCGTAAATACGTGAGAATGTAATCGAGTATGCTTTTATCACTTTTTCAGACTCGTAAAGGCTACATGAAAAAGGAACCACCTGGAGTCACCTTTAATCTCTTTTAAGACTCTCTAAACATGAAAAGATTGCCGAACAATCTTGTTCTTTTCACGCTCATAAAAGTATTTGAAGAAAATGTTCGATGGGCGATAGTTTATCACTTTTTCGGTCTCGTCGAACTAATTTATGAAAAAGGAACTGGGAGAGTTCTCTTTAATTTTTTTTCAGACTCTCAAAACATGAAAAACCCTTGAGTTTTCTATCTTTGGACTCGTTAAACAAACATCGAAAGGCCCTTATGGGACCGAACCACTCCTTCCTAGGGTTCGTTAAACATACTCCGAGGGACTCATCCGAAGGATGAGCTTACATCAACAATCATATGTTATCCTCCTCAAGCTTGTGTAAAAATAAAGAGGTACTCGCCATAAATGGTGGGGGAAAAATTGGGAAAGAAATATGTCTAAACCTCTATTCCATGGAAGAGTCACTTTTGAACATGACACTCTTTCACTCACCTTGTGTCTAGGTTGGAAAATCCACTTGTCTCCTGATCATACTCCTATAAGATTACAAATTAGTCTGTGATCCTTGTTGTTGAGTCAGTATTTCCAAGACAGTTGTCTTGTCATCAATATGTTCAAAGAGAAACTCAACCCGGAAAGCCTTCTATTACATCTGCCATTTCTGCAGTCTTTAATCCTTCTGTTGCGTCGGCCATCCCTAAGTCAGTCTTGAATCACTTTTTACTCTGATCTACATCAAATCTTGTTACTTGTTTCATGTCATTGATGTGGGATACATTGAGGCCCTCCTGTGACGAGTCTTTTCCTGTTGACTTCAACTCAATATCTAGGAATTAGACTTGGAAACCAATTGGTACCTTGGAAGTAGCATGCCTCAATGGCAGGTTTCCTCACTTTTGACAGTGGGTTTTCATCATTGACCTCTGATCGGAAGGTTCCACCGAGTGTTCGACCTCAACTCATTGATTCACATTCATTGGATTGTACTAGAGTACCTTGGGAGTCATTGACATTAATGATGATTTATCTCACACTTGTTAATGATATTCACTAACGACCCGTAATAAAGTGGTTTCTACCATGTTCAACTTCATCACATGATTTCACATGGTTAGATTCGTACTATAGAGTGGTGGAGATGAAGACCCTAAATATTTTCTCACAGATTCAGGTTGCGTTGGAGTATATTCAGTGTACTATTACATAGATCCACATTGTATGTCTGGTGACTATGTTCAAATTTGAGTCTTTAACACATAGATCCATGGTGTATTTTTGGTGGCTATGTTCAAATTTGATTCATATTGGCATTGATCCACAATGTATGTTTGGTGGCCATGATCTATCTTACTTGACATGGATCTTTGCATGTCAACATTTATGCTCTGAGTCATTTGTATTCTAAGTATGGGAATTCCTACCTCAGTGATGATGTATTATTGTACTATATTTCCTTTTTTGTAGGCAGGTTTCCAACCGACTGTTCCTTGTTCCCTACACACACTCAACAAAGTATTTCAACTATCACTCTGTTCTAACTTCATACTTTGGGGGGCTCTCTGTTACACATCATTTTTTTCATCCCTATAACCGTTAATGATGTAAACCTATATGTTTCCTTCAGAGGGGTCATTGGCCTAAGTTCCTGAAGAAAGAAGAGAGAAGAACTTTTCCAGAGAAAAGAAGTTGCATTCTCCTTTGTAAAAACCCTATAAAAAAGGAAGTTCGTAGGCTATGTTATAGCTAGGGTGTGAGAATGTTTGATTCTCGCAGGCTGCATCATAGCTAGGTCACGAGGAGTTCACAGTCTGCTCTATAGGTAGGGTGCAAGAATTCTTACACGTGGGAAAAATGAGCGTTTTCTCGAATCTTCTAGAAGGAGAAACTTCCATGGTGAGGTGGCATCCAAATGGTTTGGATCTTACTTGCTTTCATGATTTAGTGGGATCATCCTAACCTCCTCACCTTATCCTCTTCATCTTATAAAAGGAGAGGAGCTCTCATAGAGAAGGGCTAAGTTGGATTTGGCTTGGAATTATTAGCTTGGTTGGAGTGTCTTTGAGTTTTGCCTTTGTCAAGATAGATTGTGAATATTATCAGATCTATGCTCTCAGAATTCTTGGAATGGAAGTGTGTGGGGAACGAAGGACATTTGGAAGGGACCTTATGACATCAAGGGCATGGTTGTAATCTCTCTTTCACATTTAATATGATACAGTAATATGATTCTTTTCTATAAAGCTTGTTGTGTTTTATTGTATGATTCCTTGATCACATACATAGGTTTATATTGAATTTATGTTATTACTATCACTTTGGTTGGTTGTGTTCTTTTGCAAGATCATCATTGTATGAGTGTTGGAATGGAGATAGGATGGAAATAGCGAGAGGAAGCGATGTTTAAACGGTATGTCACCTATCCCTCTTTAGTTAGTAAATTCAATATCTAAAACTTAAGGAAAGCATCATGTTCTGGTGTGTTTTGTTCTAGAACTGGGTGGATCTAGGGAGATCAGTTAGTGTCCACACCTACTGATTTATCCGATAACAGTGGCAATACCTTTTTATCAGTATAATTATGGATCTGTAGTGTATTTTATGACAACCATACCTTGAAATTCTGTATCACTCAAGCATAGGTATGCCTGCCTTGGGTTTGAAACATGTCATAAAATTTGTTGGATGGTTGTGTGCAGCTTCTATCAGGTTCTCTGAGTCTGTACCCTTTCTTGAAAAATTATACAAAGTACTTTAGTCATCAGTTCTCATCTTCTAAATTCGCACTTTGGGGGGCAATCTATTACACATCAAAATTACTCATTAGGATGATGGCCTAGTGTTGTCATTACCAATGTCGCAAGTGTCACATTTCACCTACAAGTGTCAAAAATATCATACTATTGTCCTATCCATGTTGTGTCTTGGAGGACATTATCAAGAACACTTACAAGACACCTCAAAAGAATGGTTATGAAGAAGAGAAGTCATTTGACAAAGAGTGCAAGTCTTTTGCCACTGAGAAAACCACTAAAAAATAAATTTTGGAAGGCAATGCTCCCCTATACACTATCAGGGAGTGCCAACGCTCTGTGACCTCCTTTGGGGGAGCATTCCAATGCTCAATGCCCCATTCTGAGGGAGCACTGGCCTTTTTTGAGTGAATCTTTGGATTGTTGAGAGAAATTAGGGAAGAATCCCCTCATATTTGGAGTTGGTTGGGTTCATATCTGAGGTCAAAGATGGACCTTAGGGAAGATACACAACTAAAGGAGAAGAATCCTCAACTTATCCCAAGGATCTCTTAAGTGTTTAGGCCTCTCCAAGCCTATATAAGGAAGCCTCTTCATGGTGAAAGGAGAGAAATTGTGAAGTATCAAACTTATGATCTCATAAGGGAGATATCATTGAAGCATCAGCATTGTGTGTGGATAATTTGAGAAAGGGTCTAGACAAAGGGAGATTGGTGAAGATGTTGCACTATATCCATGGATGTAAGCACCACTTTGTTCTCATTAATATAAATCTATGCTTGGCTTGTTTCTTTTAAATTTTGCATACATTTCATGAACTTGTCTCTAGTAGATAGATATGTTTTTGAGATAACCTCAATAGAATAGGAAGTTTGTTGTATCTTTGTTTGTTCTACAGGACTTATTGAAGAGATTAGGATCGAAGCTCAACTTGGACTGTGCGAGGATAAACACCATTAAAAAGGTACACTTTTATTCTTCGTCTTCATACATTAGCTTAATTAGATCTAAAAGGAATGTCAGTGCCCACAATAGCATTTTCTATCTTAGTCATAGGGGTATAGTATCCAAGAGAGAATCCACTTGTCTGCAAGGGGATTTCTTTGTAACAACAATCAACCCCAACCTTTCTCAAAACCTGACAATGATAGAACCAACCTGAGCGATAGTATGTCCTATATCTTGCAAAACGTTAAAAGGATTCGTGAAATGATAGAAATCCCTTCTCTGACAAATCAAAACCCAAATGACCAACTATCGTTCGAAGGAACTTCGACACCATTACAAACTAGTTATTTTGAGCAAGATGAGAAAACACCCTTTTCCTTGTTAACAAATGATCATGGACCTAGTGACTATAACCCAGTAGATCCATGCTTGTTTCAGGGTTGGCTGACTCTTCCCTTGACAGAAGAAGATATTATTAGTGAAATAACATGGACTAAGGGAGAGGATGACCAAAGTATTTCTAGAAACCACGAGAATATTGCACTAGGTGATGAGGAGGTGTTACTTTTGCGAGAAACATGCATAAGTGATAGTTCCTCGATTGAACTCTACCACATCCTTCTAGAGAAAGAAAGAAGACCTAGCATTGGAATGACTTTTCAAGTGTACACTTACTTCGTGAAATAAGGCATAGCATTGAGGGAAGAAAATAGGGCAAGCACGTTATAGGACCTTGCATTATGTTTATAAGTATACACCTTTAGCCTTTTATTTCTGGGCTACGGTGGCCTTAGTAGATGGGAGCATCGTAAAAAAAGAAAGTGATTTTTGAGTGGAAGCTAGTCCTGAATGTGGCCATATGGTAATGGAGCAGAGTTGGAAGGCCTCCTACATGTATAAGGCAACAGACATTGTGATAGGAAGGCTTTGATTTATTTACTTGAGAACATATTCCAATTTTGGCGTTACCACCACAGAAAACAGATACCACGAGGGGTGACCGGGTGAAAAACAACCAACATATAGACTTATTTCAATTTGAAAGATGCAAATTGGGATGATTGTCCTTACGATGCCTCTGACATCTCTGAAGACTGGGATGATTATTGTCCTACATGGGAAGATGACCATTTAATAAGAAGAGGATTTGGCTTCGTCAAGTGGGAAGGAGATGTTTTCAGAACTATTAAATACCATGATCAAGTAAATAATGTAGGCCATATTATAGAAGGCCCCTAGATTTGCCTCAATATTACTCTTGAGGAACACCGAGAAGAGATAAAATAGGCAACTAGGAAGGCTAGAGTGGAAATAACAAACAACTTGGACCTAGAATCAAAGGAGAAGTTGGCGAAATGAGAATTTTAGGTATATATGGAAAATAAGCTAAACCAACCTACCCTTACCATTCCTGCAATAAGTCAAACAAAGCCTTCACCTTCGAGCATTCTTCCTCCTAAAGCACCCAAAACTGAAAGGGCGGACTTGAACTTTGACTTCCAAGGGGAAGTATCTAAGATGCATGTGACCATCCCTCTGAGAGAAGTCATTAAGGTACCATATGTTAAAGAAAGATTTGATAATTTCTTCAAAGGATCAGATGGACCTATGGACCCTCCTATTATGTTACAAGCTGATCACTTTAGGGTCCAGTATGATGAAGACCTGACCTTTTTCATGACCTTGCTAATGAATAATAAAAGCCTCAACAAATGCATGTTGGATTCAGGGGTTGGTGTTAACATGATGTCTCTCAAGGTCATGCAACAATTGGGCCTGAAAGTCACATGACCTTACATAAATGTGTGTGGATTCTAGTCTAAATCCATACCCACACATGGTGTAGTTGAAAATGTGGAAGTTTTCCTTAAATAATACCCTGAGAAAGAAATCCACATTGACATAGTGATAGTAGACGTCCCATATGTGTGGGGATTTTGTTGTCTAGGAAGTTTTCCTCAATGTTGGGTGGTACCCTTGAGATTGACCTCACTTATGTGAATATACCTTTGAACAATGGAACAATAGTTTGTCTCCCAAATGTTCCAGTGACCAGAACCCATGTCCAAGAAGTTAGTGATCCCATTAAAAATAACAAATCACCTGAGAAAATTATGGAAAGTCTTCCTGAGTTTTCTCCGAGTGATATGCCTTTTGCAAAAGAGGAAGAATTCGATCAAATTCAATGGCCCAATAAATAAGAATACCAACAACTCCTAGACAAATATAAATACAAGGAAGTTGGGACCGTAAAGTTACTAAAAATAGGATAAAGTGACATACTGATTCGGCCTTCCCAGTAGGAAATCTTTACAATAGAATCCCACTCTCCTCCCTCTGCACAATACACCAAGGTGGTTCAGGGAACAAACAAATTCAAAATCAAAGAGTACATGGAGGGGGACATAGTATGGATGTGGGATACCAACAAAGGAGATCCTACTCATGTCAAAGGAAGTACTCAGTTTTGTCTTGGACCTTTCAAAGTTGGAAGAAATTGAGTTGATGACTCTTATTACCTATCTACATTGGCAGGACGAAGGTACCCATTACCAGTCAGTGGGAACCTCCTCAAACCTCACCAAGGTGGGGGAACCTGACTTCATAGGTAAGTGTAGGTAAGTAGGTAGGCATTTTTCCATTCATTGTATATACTGTTATCGGACAATTTGTAGTAAGGATAAAAGGCTTGAGGTTTGAAGGTCAAATTGGCATAACAGGAACCAATCCCACCCAATTTCACAACAATGGGATGGTTCTTTCTCTTTAGGGAGGTAAGGCCCAGGGGAGACATCCCCAGTGACTTGGGGTTTTGAGAAGGAAGAGGATTACAGGATAAAGTATTTATTCCCCCACTCACAAGTCACCACCGAGAAGATAGTCCGGCTAAATATCCAATAATAAAGTATAACCAAAAAAGGAGATGCACCTGCCTGAGACAAAGCAACAATGAAACTGATATATGCAAGATGCTCAATTGGTTAGTACTTCATGTAAATCAATGAATATTTGATACACTTATAAGCAATCTGATAATGAATGTTGACGAAGTCAATATTTATAAAATAGCAATGGTAATTAAGTCACTTTTTCAACAAATGCTAAAACGATGTGGCATTCAATATGACAAATCAATAGTTCATTCAATTAATGCCTTTAACACCATTCAATTACTCACAAAGAAGATGCTAGCTGCACCAATGATGTTATAGCTAAAGATGACAACAACATATAGGGTTACAAGGTTAGTTTTAGGCTAGGGTTAGTGAAGTTAGGGTTTGATTCAAGATTTTGAAAGTTGTTTGTGATCAAGTTCACTTAAATGCATGAGATATTTATATTAGTGCCTTAGGTTAATGGAGTCAAATAGTGAAGGATGCAAGAGACAAAGGAGGCAAAGGTAAAAATGACTAAGGAATAGAGGGAGAATCTTTGAGGTGTTGCTAAGGCAAGGCCTCAAAGTCAAAAACCTAGGGGAGAGAGGCTCACCTTGGTGTAGGAGAACTAGGCCTTAGTGCTCTCTCCTCCTTTATTAACTCAATGACAATCACGGCTAGCTGAAGATGAAGCATAAAACCAAGACAAGAAGGTTTGATGAAGAAAAGTGTTGCTACAACAAGGCTCTACTAGAAAACCCTAGAAAAATTGGCCCAAAGTGTAGAAAACCTAGGCTTTAGGGCATCTCCCTCTTCTTAGCTTATAAAAGGTATGGCTAGAAAAAATGAAGAGAGAATGAGAGTGCAGAAACAACTAGGATCTCTCCTTCTTCAATCAATGGCTGGAAATTCTCTCAATGGGGACATGAGACAAGGACCTACTTGTGTGCTTGTCACCTAGGGTTTTGTTCAACAAAATTATAAACATATGAAAGAAATAAAACTACAACCATTCATTCAAGAAGTTTTGCAGAAAAAATACTTGCATATCACCAAGAAAAAGCATTTGCAAACCCTAGTTGTAACACCTTCGATTAAGAGAAATGCAAAATTATGCCAAGAAAATCCTCCTTCAACGAGTGCACATCACTAAATCAGCCAATAACCCAAGACAGGGCACAAATTTCAGACCTCACTAATGAGTGAGTGTGAGAGGATGAAAAAATGAAGGTGAAAATCCTTCTTTTATACAATATCATGACCTAAATTTACATTTTAGGTCATGTAAAAGGCCTACAAGGCCAAAATACTAAAATCATATTGGTTTACATTAAATTGTCAAATTAAAACCCTAATCAAGTTGAAAAGAGATAACAAGCCCCTCTAAGGGAGACGTTAGCCCCTTCTAGTGAAAATGGAGCATCTTGGAGCAAAATGTTAGCCCTCCTTGGGCTTCTCCAACCTGCCACACGTGCCAATACTGCCCAGTTTGCCTCCCAAGACATCCATAATGTTGAATGACATCATGGTCATGATGGGTGATGTCCTAGGCCTTCCAAGGCCAACATTCCACTGAAAAAGGGCCAATCCTCCTAAGTCAAGCTCTGTCAGGGTGCCTCTAGTGGAACGTCCTCTTCTTCTCCAATGCAAAGCCCGTGATCCATCTTTGTCCTATCTCTTCCCCTTGATGGGTCTCAGCATACATCTAGTGGGATCTTTAGCCCCATGGATGTTTGAACTAATCATCTCCCCATGTGTATCGGTCCAAATGGCACATGTCCGTTGGGCATGGTCATGCACATCAAAAGCTATGTCCTCCATGGGCTCATCAGTCATAGGGATCATAGCAATGTCAATCACATTTCATCATCAATATTATTAAACATGTGCATAAAATCCCTAATACATCAGTTAACAACTTAAAGACGTTACACAATCCTACAATACAAGTCTAGAGGAAAGGACAAGGCATCCTATTGGGCTAGTGTCCACTGGAAAAGGAAAGTTCCTGGAAGAGACGTCATCCAAGCAATGTAAGTGGGTGATGTGGTCAGGTGATATCCATGCATTTGGGTGCAATGAGGGCCAAGGATGCAAGAGATGTTACCTATGGATGACTTTTTTAGAAGGCGAGTTGTACTTGTCCTGGATGCATTCTTTCCAAGCCCATTCTTGCCTTTTATTGCTTTTCCTTTTATTTTTGTTCAAGAGCTAATTAGGGGACACTGCCCTGGAGTGGTGACTAGTGGTGACAACATTACCCACAAGTACTTTCACAGAAATGAGAAGGTTGGATCATGATGAGACCCCCTTTGGGTGCAATGAGGGCCAAGGATGCAAGAGATGTTACCTATGGGTGCCTTTTTTAGAAGGCGAGTTGTACTTGTCCCGGATGCATTCTTTCCAAGCCTATTCTTGCCTTTTATTGATTTTCCTTTTATTTTTGTTCAAGAGCTAATCAGGGGACACTACCCTGGAGTGGTGACCAGTGGTGACAATGTTACCCACAAGTAATTTCACAAAAATGAGAAGGTTGGATCATGATGAGACCCCCTTTCCTTTGGCCATGAAACCAAGAGTCACTGCCCTGGTGTGGTAACCAGCTAGTGGAAATGTCATACTGCTAGGTACCCATGGACCTAATAGCTTGGCTCATGATGAGACCCCCTACCCTCTGGTTAGGTCTTGTTTTATTATTTTTCGGGTCCCTCTTGTTTCTTGCCGAGAAAGCCTTTTATTGCTTTCTCGGGGATCCCTAGGTGAAGAATATCGAGGTTTTATTTTTAGGCTTTTGTCTTTTACCAACTTTCTTTTACCCTCTGGGCCTTTAGCCCCTTCTTCCCACAAGATAAGGTGTAGTCCTGAAAATAGGTCAACCCAGTGCCCGGACAAGTGGAATGGGATAAGTGAGTGGGAACAAGATGAAACAGTGGTGCTATGATGGGAGTGGACGATGGTGTTTTAGAAATCCCCCTACTGGAAAACTAAAACCTACATATAGAAGCTTGCTAGGGAACCCTGTCAATCCCCCCAAACATGGTCAAGTGGGCAGGTGTAAGATCCTAGCAGTTGTTAGAAATAAAAAGAATCAGATGCATACATTCAATGGTTTTGATGATCAAAGTGACACATACCATGATACCTGGTCTAATTATGTAATATCCCTTAACCGAACCCAAATGTAAATATAATCCAAGTATATTTAAGCTGGTGAGTTGTTTAGACATCATTTTGTAATACACCTTTCATGGCAGGGTGCGCGCATATACTGCGTAGTAAAGGGATGTAAAGTGCACATTTCTGAATACCACACATAGTAACTAAGGTGCGTGCAACCTTAGAGATAGAGGATACAGCGCACGGTAACTAAGTGTGTGCAATATTAAGGTCAATGAACCTTTGTGTATATAATATGCATTATAGGCTGGTGAGCCAGTATTATAAGCCGGGATGCTTATGTCTTGGAATTAGGCCAGTGCGCCTAGAGGTTAAAGGGTCAATGCGCCTACTTTGTACATGAACTCATGATTAATATAAACTACATCACTGCGTGTAGGCTG
Source organism: Picea mariana (assembly GCA_032191745.1). Classification (NCBI taxonomy): domain Eukaryota; kingdom Viridiplantae; phylum Streptophyta; class Pinopsida; order Pinales; family Pinaceae; genus Picea; species Picea mariana. The sequence continues at coordinate 166,128 of JASDQU010735657.1, forward strand.
ACCATGATAAAGAGATGGGGGATTGAACTTCACCAGTTAGGGAAAGGGAGGGCCAAAAGTCAAGGGAATATTATATTAATATTTCCCAAAACATAAAGTATGGATAATTTTATCCTAAGTTCTAAAGTTGGGGACAAGTGGAAAAAAGTAGCTTCCGATATGACAAGTGTCAAGTTGGGTACATGCATGCATATCGTGGGGAAACTTAGCTCAAGGTTTTTTTCTCTCTCACAANCCTAAGTTCTAAAGTTGGGGACAAGTGGAAAAAAGTAGCTTCCGATATGAAAAGTGTCAAGTTGGGTACATGCATGCATATCGTGGGGAAACTTAGCTCAAGGTTTTTTTCTCTCTCACAAAGATAGCTTACGAACAGAAGGGGGGAAGGGAAAACCATCAGGCTGACCATCGTTTTGGCAAAGAGTTCACAATGATCCAAAAACACACTCAGTTATCTAGTCAATGACTCCATGACCATTTCACTCATACATTCCATTATTCTTGAGACAACCATTCCATCTTTCCAAAACCTATTTCCCCATCCCTTTTGGTTGGTGTATTTGGTTATCTTGGAGCGGGATTGAAGAAGCGGGTTGTTAGGCCCATGAACAATTCTATGAGCAAGAGAATTGTTGGGGATTGATTTCCATAGGTTCTAACTGCATCTACAGTTCTCCGAGACTTCTGGTATGGCCTGTTGTTGAAGCCCTGGAAGGGAAGTGGGGAAGCCAAGGGACTATTGAATAGAGAAGGGGAACACTTCCTTTGGTGGGACAGGCATGTGGGGAATGAGAGGTTGTAGGTTGTTAGTTGAGTGAGTACCTGAGACAGAGTCTTTCCTATTGTCCATGTATTGTAACCATAGGAGCTAAATTGTAGCTACAATGCTCTGAGACTTCTGGTGCAGCCTATTGTTGAAGCCCTGGAAGGGAAGTGGGGTAGCCAAGGGACTATTGAGTAGATAAGGGGCACACTTCCTTGGGTGGGATAGGTATTTGGGGAATGAGAGGTTGTAGGTTGTTAGTTGAGTGAGCACCTGAGACAGAGTCGTTCCTATTGTCCATGAGCCTTAGCCTGGATAAGAATCCCTTTACCCTGGGTGGAGTTCAGTCCCAGCTCGAGGGTGATTCACTATTGAGAGTGATGAACAATGAAATCTATGGCTAAGAGGCTCATGGACGGTCTGCAAGCAGTTGGTGACAGTCTTTCTAAGATAAGTACCAATTGTATGAAATATTGATATGTTGTTTTGTTATTTACATGCCCATGTTACGATTTTATCATATATGTGACTATGATTGTTGGTGTGCATATGGGTAATTTCCTGTAAATGATGCATATCGGTAATTACCATTATTTTAGTATAAAAGTCATATGTTACAGAAAGTAATTGTTTTTTATGTTAGATGTAAAGATTCCAAGAGCATGCTATATGTATATGTTTTAGTTGCATGCAGTCTAAAGAGTGAATTTAGGTGGAATTGCTTAGTTGACTACTGGGTATGCTACTGTATGTTCCGTAGTATGGGAACAAAAGATGTTCCCTAGAGTAGCATGTTTCAGCCTGATGGCTGGGAATGTTACCGGCTAGCGTCAGAGCATGAGTGGTTGCTCTGGAGTGGCGTACCCTGACCTTAGGTGGGTCGAGGGGATCATTACAGTTTGGTATCAGAGCACAGTTCAACACTGAGCTTGGATGGGCCAAAAAGGTGCAATTGAAGTGAATATTCACAGAAAAGTAACTTCGAAATGACCAGAATTAGAGTCATAGAGTGTCCTTGGAAAAGGTTGGCGTACTGGCGCGCGTGGTAAATTTGGCACCGTGCGGGAAATCATGGAGTGTCAGTATGCACGGTAAATTGTGGCGCCGCATAGAATATTATTATGTGTAGATTCACACACTGAAATTAGCTTTGCGCAGTAAGCACACACATGGTAAGGTGCACATGGGGTGCGCAAGTATTGCTTAATGCAGAGGAGTTTTGTTGGTACACGCATAAGTATGAGCATAAGTTGTTTCATGATGGTGTATTAAGTAGTATGCACAGACATTTGAGCGCGAAAGAATATGTTAAAATTGAAGTGGGGCATGCATAGGACGAAAATGCATGTGGAATATTGATGTGTAGTATCGAAACCGTGCGCAGTAGATATTGACGCACAATGCCAGAGTAGTGCATGTAAGTAGTCGGTACCACGAAGAAGAAATGCACAGTAGAATTAGGTGCATGGAGAAGCATTTACCTTGTAATATTGTTATACACGATAATATGAATGAAAAAGTCAAGTTAATGCATGTGAATTTGCTTGGAAGGCAAGGAGTCTGAGTTTAAATTGCATAATAATAAAAGAATCATAAGCACATAACCGCATTGAAGCATAATTAAAAAGAATTTCGAATTTTAATTTCTTTCGATTTAGACAGATAAAAATAAAATATAAGATTACAAGAAAAACTTATTATAAAAGAAAACAAGAGTCATAACATCACCAGATAGAAATTGTAAAAACAATCTAAAATCCATTTATGTATTTATATAATCATATTAATTACAAAATTGTAGAAGGGTGATGACAGCTGTAACGACCCTGCTTAAATAGATGTATAGGATTATTAATTATAATTAATTTAATAATCTAACTATCCTAAAAGTTAGCTAAACAATAATTATTTCTTAAATAACATTAAGTAATTAATTATTATTAATTACTTGTTC
>JASDQU010735657.1:187254-198753 GCA_032191745.1 Picea mariana
TTAATTATAATTAATTTAATAATCTAACTGTCCTAAAAGTTAGCTAAACAATAATTATTTCTTAAATAACATTAACTAATTAATTATTATTAATTACTTGTTCAGGACTATCAAGGATTAATTAATTATTAATTGACTCATTAATTAATTAAGTGAAGAATTAAAGGGGGTTAATAAATTATATTGTTAAATTAAAGCTTACGTATTCAGGAAGGGATAGGACATTAAATATAAGGATAAAATAATGAATAAGGGGATAAGGGGCATTAACTATGAAAGGATAAGATAATTAATAAAGGGATAAGGAAAGTAATGAAGGAGGGGAAATTTGATGAAGGGGCAATATGAGCGGAGGAGGTTAGGAAGGAGCGGATCATTTTTTCTACGGGAGATTATTATTGATTTTGGGGCTCTCTTGGATTGGCAGGGAGGAGAGTTGAGTTCTGTAGTCGGGAAGGTTCAGTACAGGCATCGGTTTGTTGGAGGTTTTGGGCACGAGGGCCAGGATATCCATATGATATCCTGGATCTAGGAAGTTGTCCTAGTTGGTAGGGTGGAACAAGGTTTGGGCAGTGTTTACACAGTTCAGCAGCGGTCAACAAGGCAAGTGGAAAGCGGAGGGTTAGCATCAGACCAAGGTAAATTAAATTAAGTATTTATTTTATTTTTGTTATAGAATCATTATACGTTATGAAAAATTTATATGTGTATATGCAGAGTTTATAAGAAATTACTGAGTTACTGAAATCAAGTAGATATTACTGTTACGATTTATGTTTGATTAATTATTTGATGTTAAATTAAAATGGACACTACAACAACAGTTATCTTGTTGTAGAAAGGACCGTTGAAGAACAGGCCTATCATCTCTTGTACTTCTACCTCCGCTACAGGATTTTCAAAATTCACTGAGACATGCTTATCTTAGTTGAAGACTTACTTCAACTTAGTGATCTCCGCCTTTAAAGAAGGGTCTAACCATACCGGTTGATTTTCTCCAACTATTTCGGCCACTTCAACCGTAGATTCCTCCTTCTTATGCCGCTTACTCCTTTTCTTCTTAGTGGCTGGCCTGTTGATGACTAAATCCTTTATAATGGGATTCAGTCTGACTTCCAGTCGTGAGTCTATAACTGGATCTGTGTGGAACTTAGTTGCTAGAAGGTGTGCAAGGACCCTTTCCTCCTTATTCGTAGGAAATCCTAGCATGTTGCTTGAATAACCAGTCTCACTCAACTTATCTTTGTCCATGTATCTCAGGTTGGGTATACCAAAATGTGTCTCTACATAGAGCAGGAAGTCGAGTAGCTTGAAGATTACTATGGTTATGGATACACATATATATTCATACTTGGGGAGTGGTAATTATAGAACTCCATTTGTGAAGCATGGACAAATTACGTACAAAGAGCATTGGGTTTCCATACTCGGCCAATCCATTTCAAATGATTATCTTTTGAGTTCGTTACATGGTGGCGTTCAGCTGACGTCATACGGTTGCGAAGTACCGAACGAATGAAGCAGGGTGATATGACTAGTCATTGCCCACTCCACGAGTGGTGGATTTGACTTGATTGAGACACGTAACACCGCATCCTAGCGAAAGTGGTTTCGAAAAAACCACCTTCTTGTGCAAGTGTATCTTGGAAGGCACTGCACGTTAGTGTTCTCGAGACTTGGGTCTTATCTAGAATTATCATGGTGATAACACCAGGAAACTAGGAGTGATAATGTTGATGTGTATGTTGGATCAAAATGGTGCATATTCTCATGAATTGTTGATTTGTTAGTCTAATTAGTTTCGATGGTTGCATGTTTTGCAGAATTAATAACAACTTGGTTAGGTCAGACCAGTGCAGAGTCCATAGGAATGGAAGAGGCACAGGAGAATTATAGTCATCTAGAGAAGAGAAGAGGGATGGATGTCCATTTGGGCATGGAAGGAATGAACTCCAACAGACATGGAGAAGAAAGGAGTGAAGATATGAATATGGCTGAGACCATTAAGAATTTGCAGAAGGATGTCCAAAGCCATAAAGTTGATAATGAAAGGCTTATGAAATCCAAAGAGCAGTAGGATGACTTCAACATGAAGCTATTGGAAGGTTTAAACAGAATAGAGAAGAAATTGGTTAAGGAGAGTGACTCAAGAAGATCTGAAAGTCATAAATCTTCAGAGGAGAAGAGAGAAGTAAAAAGTGCTAGTAGACATCACCATCATCCCCATAGGCATTCCATAAGAGAGCAGGAAACAACTCAAGTCTATCCCCTATCAGAAGGTATAAGATATCTGGGGTGGATGAGCTGCGAGGAGAAATGAACAAAATCAAACCTCCTACATTTGATGGTGAGCACAAGAAGGATGAAGATGCCAAAACATGGTTGCTAGGCATGAGGAAGTATTTTCAATTGCATAATTATTCTTCTTATGTTGAAGGTAGAATTGCTATCTATCAACTCAAAGGAAAGGCCTCCATTTGGTGGGATCAACTTGTGCAGGTACAACACATTGTCGAGAAAAGTGTTACTTGGAGAGAATTCAAGAAGTATTTTGAGAAGAAGTACTTGACCAAGAGATACTATGACAAGAAAATGAAAGAGTTCTTTGAACTCAAGCTTGGAAGTACAACCATAGATGAATATGAGAGAAGGTTTCTGGAACTGTTGAAGTATGTATCTTCCATTAAGGATGAGACAGTCAAGATTCAATGGTACTTAAGTGGATTGCCATTGTTCATCAGTGACAAAATACAGTATGATGATCCCAAGACATTAGAGGAGACCATAAGGAGAGATAAATGCTTATATGACCAACTGAAAGCAAGACCATCTTTCCAAAAGGCTTGGGAAGACAATAAGAAATTCAAGATGGATAAGAGGAAAAAGGGAGCTAAGCCACCATTCTTTAGAAATAATCCACAATGGCAGAAAACGCATAAGGAAACCAGAGTGATTGACACAGGGAGTCAAGGGCTAAGACAACCACCTATGCAATGTTGGGGTTGCAAAGGATACCATAGGTTCAAAGATTGTCCTCACAAAGGCGGAAAAGGTAGGACTATTTACAATGTACAACGATCTGATATATTAGAGGACATGGGAAAAAATGTGCCAAGAATTTATGCAGCCCTAGACAACAAGCAAGAAGAGTGCCAGTCCCACGTGATTGAAGTGGAAGGTATAATCAACAACCAAACCCTTGCTATTTTAATTGATTCAGGAGCTAGCCATAGTTATATAGATCCTAAGATGGTGGAAAGTTTGCAATTTCCAAGAAGAAAGCATGGGAAATCCTATTTGGTGCAACTGGATACAGGAGCCAGAAGAAAATTTAATGAGATGGTTAATTCCTACCTCATAGACATGAATGGACTAAATACTAGGGCAGATTTGAACATATTACCCTTAGTTTCCTATGACTGTTTAATTGGGATGGATTGGTTAGACCCACACCATGCTCTATTGGATTTTCATAACAAAGAATTCACTTGCTTGGATGAAGAAGGGAACCAAAGGAAAGTGTAGGGAATTCCTAGGGCAGTAACCGTTAGATAAATTTCAGCATTGCAGCTGAAGAAATGTTATAGAAGAGGATGTCAAATATTTGCAGCTCATATGGAGGAGACACCTAAAGACAAGGTGCCAAATTTGGAGGATTATCCAGTCCTAAAAGATTTTGAAGATGTATTCAAGGAAGTACCAGTGCTACCCCCAAGGAGAGACATTGATTTCTCTATATATTTGATGCCTGGAGCAGTGCCAGTGTCAAAGACTTCTTACAGAATGAGTACACTAGAATTGAAGGAGTTGCAAATGCAGCTTGAAGAACTTCTGGAGAAGGGGTATATACACCCAAGTGTATCACCTTGGGATGCCACAGTCTTGTTTGTGAAAAATAAAGATGGAACTTTAAGATTGTGAATTGACTTCAGACAATTGAATAAAGTGTCTGTTAAGAACAAATATCCTCTACCAAGGATTGATGACCTCTTTGATCAATTGAAGGATGCAAGGATATTTTCAAAGATAGATCTCAGATCAGGATACCATTAGGTAAGAATTAAGGAGGAGGATATCAACAAGATGGCCTTCAGGACAAGGTATGGTCATTATGAGTTCACAGTGGTAACATTTGGATTGTCAAATGCACCAGCTGTTTTCATGTGCTTAATGAATGGTGTTATCCGAGAGTATTTGGACAAGTTTTTCATTGTCTTTTTGGATAACATTCTTATATATTCCAAGTCATAGGAAGAGCATGAACATCATTTGAGGATGGTGTTGCAAGTATTAAGGGAACATCAGTTGTATGCCAAATTGAGCAAGTGCTCATTTTATCATAAACAAATTCATTATTTGGGGCATATCATCTCAAAAGATGGGATAGTAGTGGACCTTGAGAAGGTAGAAGCCATTAGAGAATGGTCAGCACCAAAGAATATGATAGAGTTCAGATGTTTCATGGGCCTTGTAGGCTACTACAGAAGATTTATTGGAGGATTCTCGAAGATAGAACACCCAATCACTTCCTTGCAAAGAAAAGGTATGAAGTTTCAATTGACGTCGGACTATGAAAGGAGTTTCCAACATTTTAAACAATTATTGACAAGCTCTCCAATACTAAGGATTGTAGACCCAAATGAATATTTCATTGTATGCATAGATGCATGTAACAAAGGACTGGGTGGATTCCTCAGTCAAAATGGATTCGTGATATGTTATGAATCAAGGAAGTTGAAAGAGCATGAAAGAAACTATGTCACTCACAATTTGGAGTTGGCAGCCATAGTGCATGCCCTAAGGAAATGGAGACACTATCGCATGGGAAAAAGGTTTGAGTTAAGAACAGACCACAATGGTTTGAAATATTTATTTGATTAGCCAAATCTAAATTCTAGGCAAAGCAGATGGTTAGAATTTCTAAGTGAATATAACTTTGATATAAAGCATATCAAAGGGAAAGAAAATAAAGTGGTTGATGCACTCAGTAGGAGAGTGCATGAGATTCATGCTACAACCATCATCATCTATCAGACTAATGTTAAAAGAAAAATTATGGAGGTTGCAAATACAGATTTGCAGTACAGAGAATTGATAGCAAAACTACAGCAAGGTAAGACACCACAGAATATGGATATTTATAAGTTGGGAGTAGATGAAATACTGTTGCATAAGAACATAATTTTTGTACCAAATGTCCAGGACTTGAAACGTATAATTTTGTATGAGATGCATAATGCTCCTTATGCAGGGTACCATGGATATCATAAAATCATAACAGCGGTCAAGAGCCAATACTTTTGGACAGGTAGGAAGAGAGAAATTGCAGAATACATCGCTAGGTGTGTGGAATGCCAGAAAGTTAAAATAGAGCATAGGCACCCAGCAAGATTGCCGCAACCTTTGCCCATTCCTGAATAGAAGTGGGAAGTGGTGACAATAGATTTTATTATGGGATTGCCTAGAATAGGCAAGATACATGATTTGATTATGGTAGTGGTGGAAAAGCTTACAAAATTTGCCCATTTTATTCCACTAAAAACTACTCACAAAGAAGCAGATGTTGTTGATATTTTCATGAAGGAAGTGGCACGATTGCACGAAATTCCTAAAATGATTGTATCTGACAGAGACCCGAAATTCACCTTGAATTTTTGGAAAGGATTGTTCAAAGGATTCAAAATGAATCTGAACTTTAGTACAGCTTACCATCCTGAGACTGATGGACAGACAGAGAGGGTAAATAGAGTGATAGAAGATATGTTGAGAATGTATGTGATGGATAAACCATCAAAATGGGAAGACTACCTACATTTGGTAGAATTCACTTATAACAATGGGTATTAGGCATCATTGAAAATGAGCCCATTTGAATCACTTTATAGCAGAAGGTGAAATACTCCAGTAAGCTGGGATAACCCCGCTGATAGAACAGTAGTTAGGCCAGAGTTTCTCAAGGAGATGGAGGACCAAATGTTAAAAATTAAGCAGAATTTGAAAGTTGCCCAAGACAGACAGAAAAGTTATGCTGATAAAAACAAAATCCACAGATAATTCAAGGTGGTTGATCATGTTTTCTTGAAAGTGAAAGCTAACAGGAGCTCCCTGAAGCTGGGAAGCTGTGCCAAGTTAGCAGCCAGATTTTGTGGACCATTTGAAATCCTAGAAAGGATTGGTCCAGTTGCTTATATGATTGCATTGCCTGGATCTATGTTTGTTCATAATGTCTTCCATGTATCATTGCTGAAGAAATATATACCCAATGTTAATCATGTTATTGATTGGAATGTTATCCAAGTGGAGAAAGAAGGCGCTTTCCAAGTGCATTTGGTGCGCATCCTGGATTGAAAAATCAAACAACTCTGGAATCGATCCATAGGGCTGTAAAGGTCCAATGGACCTGGTACAGACCTAAAGACACTACTTAGGAGCATGAGGATGCAATGCGGGTAGAATACCCGCATATTTTTGAAAATTTTGAGAATTTTGTTGTATATAAGTACATGATGCACTGAGGACAGTGCATAAATAAAGGGAGGGGATTGTAATACCCCTCGGCCAAACCCAAACGTAAATATAATACAAGTATATTTAATATGATGAGCTATTTAGACATCATTTTGTAATACACCTTTCATGGCAGGGTGCGTGAATATACTGCGCAGTAAAGGGATGTAATGTGCACATTTCTAAATACCACGCATAGTAACTAAGGTGCGTGCAACCTTAGAGACAGAGGATATAGTGCGCAGTAACTAAGTGTGTGCAATATTAAGGTCAACAAACCTTTGTGTATATAATATGCATTATAGGCCGGTGAGCTAGTATTATAAGTCGAAATGCTTATGTCTTGGAATTAGGCCAGCGCGCCTAGATGTTAAATGTCCAATGCGCCTACTTTGTACATGAACTCATGATTAATGTAAAATACATCATTGTGCGCAAACCGACCATGATAAAGAGATGAGAGACTGAACTTCACCAATTAGGGAAAGGGAGGGCCAAAATTCAAGGGAATATTATATTAATATTTCCCAAACATAAAGTATGGATAATTTTATCCTAAGTTCTAAAGTTGGGGACAAGTGGACAAAAGTAACTTTCGATATGACAAGTGTCAAGTTGGGGACATGCATGCATGTCATGGGGAAACTTAGCTCAGGGTTTTTTTCCCTCTCACAAAGATAGCTTACGAACATAAGGGGGGAAGGGAAAACCATCAGGTTGACCATCGTTTTGACAAAGAGTTCACAGTGATCCCAAAGCACACTCAGTTATCTAGTCAATGACTCCATGACCATTTCACTCATACATTCCATTATCCTTGAGACAACCATTCCACCTTTCTGAAACTTGTTTCCCCATCCCTTTTGGTTGGTGTACCTATTTAGCTTGGAGTGGGATTGAAGAAGCGGGTTGTCAGGCCCGTGAGCAGTTCTCTGAGTGAGAGAATTACTAGGGATTGATTTATGTAGGTGCTAACTACAGCTACAACACTCTAAGACTTCCAGTCCATCTTGTTGTTGAAGCCCTAGAAGGGAAGTGGAGTAGTGGAGGGACTGTTGAGAAGAGAAGGGGCACACTTCCTTGGGTGGGATAGGCATGTGGGGAATGAGAGGTTGTAGGTTGTTAATTGAGTGAGCACCTGAGATGGAATCTTTCCTGTTGTCCATGAGCCTTAGCCTGGATAATAATCCCTTTACCCTGGGTGGAGTTCAGTTCCAGCTCGAGGGTGATTCACTATTGAGAGTGATGAACAGTGAAATCTATGGATGGGAGGTTCATGGACGATCTACAAGAAGTTGGTGATAGTCTTTCTAAGATAAGTACCAATTGTATGAAATATGGATATGTTGTTTTGTTATTTACATGCCCATGTTACGATTTTATCATATATGTGACTATGATTGTTGGTGTGCATATGGGTAATTTCCTATAAATGATGCATATCGGTAATTACTGTTATTTTAATATAAAAGTCGTATGTTACAGAAAGTAATTGTTTGCTATGTTAGATGTAAAGCTTCCGCAAGCATGTTGTATGTATATGTTTTAGTTGCATGCAGTCTAAAGAGTAAATTTAGGTGGAATTGCTTAGTTGACTACTGGGTATGCTACTGGATGTTCCGTAGTATGGGAATGAAATATGTTCCCTAGAGTAGCATGTTCCAGCATGATGGTTGGGAGTGTTACCGACTGGTGTCAGAGCATGAGTGGTTTCTCTGGAGTGGCATACCTCAGCCTCAGGTGGGTCGATGGGATCGTTACAAATTACCTCATGGAGCAAGAACCATCTCTGACACAAGACCAAGCTGATGATGATGGATGTTGCTACTGCTGACAAGACAAAGATGTTGGAAGAAAGAAAAGGTGGGCCCTACAGAGCCACGCTAAAGTCAATATTGCTCTCGGTACTCCATGTCTAGGACCTGTGGGCCTGAAGACATTATCTCCTAGTTATCCTTAAAAGTTGGGGATAACATCTGGCTCCAACTCGGGGACATGTGCTCACCATAGAGCACATGATAACCTTAGCATCTCTGGCATAACCTTCTGACCTGATCGATCTCAATAGAAATATCAGTAACAAAATTGGGGTGGTAATGACACCCTAGAATAGATATGTATATATAGAATGAAATAAAACAATCAATAGTCTGAATGTGAAAGCAAACTAACATGCAATGCAAATGGTATAATACATGAATGCAAGAATGCCTACTTACCTACACTTACCTATGGAGTCAGGTTGCCCCACCTTGGTCGGGTTTGAGGAGGTGCCCGCTGATCGGTAATGGGTGCCTTCTTCCTTCCAAAGTGGACAAATAGTAGGAGTCATCAACTTATTCTCTTCCAAATTTGAAAGGTCTGAGCCATGACTAAGTTCTTCCTTTGACATTAGTTGGCTCTCCCTTCTGGGTATCCCACATCCGCACTACATCTCCTTCCTTGTACTTCATGATCTTGTATTTGGTTGTCCCTTGGACGACCCTAGTGTATTGTGCAAAGGGAGGAGGGTGGGATTATGTTGTAAATACTTCCTGTTGGGACGGATGAATCTACACATCATCTTTTGGTCTTTTCAGTATCTTCACAGTCCCAGTTTCTTTGTGTTTGTTGTTGGATCATGTTGTCATTGATTCCAATGGTTTGATTGATTGATGTCATTGATTGATGTCAAGTGATTGATTGATGTCAAAGGATTGATTGATTGATGATTTATGTAATATAATATGTATTGTCCTTGATGAGAATACATAGATGAAGATGGATCAATGAGTTGTCATTGATACATGATGAAGATGGATCGATGTGGTTCTATTGGTATATGATGCATTGTTGGAAAAATGTACAGATGACTCATTATTGTCTTATCATGATTGATAAGGTGCACAAATGGATGAACTCCAAAGTGGTCCCCTTATGGTGAAAGCCCTCATGGGAAGACGTTTTATGGATTGAGTTATCCTAGAAGAATGGTTGGAGGACCCATGCTCTCATTATTGTCTTATCATGATTGATAAGGTGTACAAATGGATGAACTCCAAAGTGGTCCCCTTATGGTGAAAGCCCTCATGGGAAGACGCTTTATGGATTNATCAAGAAGGAATATTTAAATGTTAAAGTATTGGAGAACTTTCTATTTATGGAAAGTGGTTAACCCTAAAATAAGGAAAATATGTTAAGTGACCTAGAAATGGGTTAAGTGACCTAAAAATGGGTTAAGTGACCTAAAGGATGAAAGTATAAATAATATAGAAATGGTCTCTTGTAGATCATCCTTTTTGTGGATCAATGGAGAGCTTCTTGTGGGAATATATTTTGGAGTATTGATGGAGATCTTCTTGTGAGAGCTTCTTGAGAATTTTTGGTGTGGAACACTTGAAGATATTGAAGATATATAGGTGACTGAGGTAACCAAGGATATATAATCCTAAATTCTGAGGAAAGTGAAGAAAAGAAGGCCGAAATGCAAGGAAGGATAAATTCTTTTGATGGTGCTTTCTAAGGTATGTTATTTACAGGTCATCTCACCATTTTTGCTATAACTTTTTTTCTATAATTATTCAGATACTGAAATTGATATTGAAGTGAGAAAACATAGCCAAGTATCTGTGGTTAAAAATTCATCTTGTGGGTCGTTGTATTTTTGGAGTTACACTCCGTGGAAAATAGGGTTTGTGGCTAGTCCTAAAACTAGTCAAAATCATGTGTTTCGAGTAAAAACGTCATAACTTCTTCATAACAGATCCAAATTCAATGAGACCAATTGTGTTGGTTATATTATAGTCTATAGTATTCTATGTAATAGTTTCATATCTATTCATCAAATATTTTGTGTGGGGCACGCTCTACAAGGTCGCTATCTAGAATAAACCAGAATTCAGTAAGGTGTGTCATTTTTGATATAACTCCTTTTTTGAGAGGTTCCAAGTAGTGCCACTTGGAGTATTTGCATAAAACAAACTGAAGAAAATTTTATATCAGTTTCATATATGTATTCAGTACATGTACAAAGTTATGATTATTTCAAGTTAGGGTTGTTGACTAATCCAAAGCTAGTCATGGTTGAGACAAGCAGTTGATGAGTTGGCACATACATGAGGTGTATAGTTGATGATGTTGGTACATATTGATGATTGGTTGAAAAATTATTGGTATATACTTGGTACATGGTTGGATGCACTTGTTTATGGTACAGGTTGATTACAAGTTGTTTGGCACAAGTTGGTGCATGGTTGATGCTCTTGTTTATGGTACAGATTGATATCTGTTGAGGATTGTTGCCTCATCTCAGTTGGTGCTGAGAATGCAATCTAAGTCTTGCATATAGAGTTGGTGCTCTTGTAGATTTTTACTCTATTCAGTTGTTGCTAATAAGCCCCAAGGATTGTAGTCCATAATAAAAAGAAAATTGTACATACATCTTGTGCTCTTTGTGTTCATTGTGGTGATGACTTGTTGATGATATATTGCTGATATGTGCTCACATCTAACCTGTTATAAATGACAACAATGGGTAATGAATAAATGTTGAATGCTAATTGATGAGTTTTTGTGCAAGAGGGAAGTTTTGGGAAAAAGATCCCCACACTCATTCACCCCCCCTCTAAGTGTGGTAGGTGTGTCCAACAATTGGTATCAGAGTGGGCCTTCACTACAAGCCTTAACAAGCTTGAAGGAGATCCATAGACACACAAATGGATGATGAAGTTCCAATCCTTGATGAGGAAAACTATTCTACTTGGAGAATAGATATGAGAGTGTATTTGAAGAAAATGGGAGCAGCTATTTGGAAGGAAACCATCAGTGGATATGTTCCGTTGAAGAACAAGTCAAAGTTTGCAGCTCAAAGGGAAGGAAAGAAGAATTATGCATTGGCTCTCAATACAATTCATAGTGGACTCTCAATCCCTATCAAAGAGAACATGGGACAATGCACTTCGCCAAGGACCTATGGCTAAAGCTAGAGGAGAAATATCAAAGCAAGGAAGAGAA
>JASDQU010735657.1:252439-281943 GCA_032191745.1 Picea mariana
TAAATGTGACCCCATAAACTATGACCAGTGGAACTATGACCTCTCAAACCATGCCCTTCAGAAATTTGAACTTTGGAACTATGCCCTCTAGAACTTTATGACTCATGGAATGACCTATGGAATTGTGACCTCGAGAGCTATTACTTATGAAAATATGACCTATGGAACTATGACCAGAGTAACTATTAATTGTGGAACTATGACCTATGGAACTATGCTCTTAGGAACTTTGAACTTTGGAACTATGACCTATGGAACTATGACCTCTAGAACTATGCCCTTTAGGACTTTATGACATGTGGAATTACCTCTGGAACTATGACCCTAGGAACTATGCCCTATGGAACTATGACCTCTGGAACTATGACCCCAAGAACTATGACCCATGGAACTTTGACCGCTAGAACTATGGCCTTTGGAACTTTGAACTTCAGAACTATGACCTGATATGTAACTACACCTTATAAAAATTTGATCTATGGAACTATGACCTTTGCAATTGTGACCCCAAGAACTATGACACGTGGAATTAGGACCTTTAGAAATACACCCTTTGGAACTTTGAACTCTAGAACTATAACCTGTGGAACTATGACCACTAGAACTACGCCCTTTGGAACTTTGACCTCTCAAACTATTACATGTGGAATGACCTCTAGAACTATGACCTATGGAACTGTTACCCCAGGACCTATGACCTTTGGAACTGTAACCCTAGGAATTGTGACCCGTGGAGCTATGACCTCTAGACCTACACCCTTTGGAGCTTTGAACTCTAGAACTATGACCTATGGAACTGTGACCCCGGGAACTATGAACCGTTGAACTATAACCTCTAGAATTGTGAACCAATGAACTATGATCTGTGGAACTATGACCTCTAGAACTACGCCATTTGGAACTTTGAACTCTAGAACTATGACCTATGGATTGACCTCTGGAACTGTGACCCCGGGAACTATGACCCATGGAACTATTACCTCTGGAACTACGCCCTTTAGAACTTTAAACTCTAGAAATATGATCTATGAAACTATGACCTATGAAACTATGCTCTCTGGAACTTTGACCTCTATAACTATGACATGTGGAATGACCTCTAGAAATATGACTTCTAGAACTGTGACCCCGGGAACTATGACCTGTGGAAATATGACCTATGGAACTATGACTGATGGTTCTATGACCCTAGGAACTATGACCTTTGGAACTATGCCCTTTGTAACTTTGAACTATGGAACTATGACCTCTAGAAATACACCCTATAGTACTTTATGACATGTGGAATGACCTTTGGAACTGTGACCTCTAGAACTGTGACCCCAGGAACTATGACCCGTGGAACTATGACCTTTGGAACTATGACCTCTGGAACTACGCCCTTTGGAACTTTGAACTTTGGAACTATGACTTGTGTAACTATGACCTCTGAAACTAGACCTGTTGGAACTTTGATGTTTGGAACTATGACATGTGGAATGAACTCTTGAACTATGACCTATGGAATTGTGACCCCGGGAACTATGACCTATAGGACTATGGCCTCTGGAACTGTGACCCCAATAAATATGACCCRTGGAACTATTGCCTCTAGAACTATGTCMTTTGGAACTTTGAACTCTAGAACTATGACCTCTGTAACTATGAACTCTGAAACTTTGACCTATAGAACTATGACCTCTRGAACTGTGACCCCGAGAAATATGACTTGTACATAAGAAATTGTCAAAGAGATGAAATCCATGGAATACTACTATGGCTCTTTATGAGATCATGATCATAGTTATCACTGAAATAAACAAATGAAATAAGATACCCAATTGTCTAAAAATGATGAAAGTACCTCTTCAATCTTAGGAATATTGGGAAAAGTTCTTAAAAACGTCGAACTAATAGATGGAAGGTTGGCCAAAGTAGCTAACAATTCAATTGTTTATGATGTTAGGGTTAGGCACAAAATGTAAGAATTTAAGCACAGGGCTCAAAATTTTATTTGCTCTAGATTGCCAATGATAGATTCATGGGAATTAAACAATTCTATCAATCATGCACTTCATTTGGAGCCAAGTGAAAAAGATTCCATAACCTTTGATTCATTGAAGGCAGTCAGTGATTATGTGGGGTTTTCATCCTAACAAAGAAGATTGGTCAAAAAAGAAATTACCCCATAAGTTATTTAATACGATAATTAGAGGAAGACGCTGGAAGTGTTACTTAGACAACTTAAAACACATCTGGAATCAATTGACAAACCATCAAAAGAGGTGTAGGTTGGAAAGGAGGAAATTGCAAGATGCCCCCAATTGTTGAGAGAAAGTTTGCATCTATCTGAAACTCCATTTTAGGTAAAATAGATTTTTGACAAGAAAGTTCATGTTCCATCTTCAAAATGGGGTAATGCTTTAGAATTGTTTGAGGTAATATTAAATGTATTGAGAGGTGTTAGGGATCCTAGACTTCTACTTTACAACATTAAATGACACGGATCTGTGTCTTACTAAATACTTGTGGCTTGGAAAAAATAAATATGTATACCAATTTAAATATTTTTATAGTTCTTCAATAATTAATTAATTTAAATTTTATAAAAAAATAAGCATCCAAAATGAAAAAAATTATCCATATGTTTATTAAAAAAAATTAATTTATTAATATACATTTTATTATCATAAAATTTAATTAAAAAAATATTAACAATTATTCATGATGTTAGAAGATGTAAATTTTAAGAATAATTAAAGTTTTAAAAATAAATTACTCATGATGTTAGAAGATGTAATTTTAGGAATAATTAAAGTTTTAAAAATAAATTAAGAAAAGTTAAAAATAAAGATAAATTAAACAAAATTTAAATAAGAAAATTAAATAAATAAATAAACATATTTATGTATATATGATTGGTTTATGTATATCAAAAAGAAAAAAATGAAAAATTAAATGCATTCATAATTATTGTAAAATAATTTTTTATTAGACAAAGTAAACATTCTATAAATTGATATTTTGATTTTTTTAAATGAGAAATTTTAGGAATCAAATTTAAAAGAGATAAAGGTTAATTTTTTATTAAATTAATAAAAAAATTCAATTAAAATTTTAATATATTTTTAATTAAAAATAAATAATAAAAATATCAACCATGTTTTTTAATTTCTTATAACCGGGTCTAATGTTATGGCGAGATTTTATTGAGCGGGAGTGGAGATTTTGAAAAAAATTGAAATGTATGATAAGTCAGCTGGCTCAAAATTCGAGAGACCAACACGATGACTTGGCTGGCACAGACTACACAAACTAACGTTAACGTCGTTTGAGGAGCCGTCCAGAGTATGTAGTGGTCGGGAAAAGGATCGGCGGTAGTCGGAGTAACCAATAGGCGGTGACCGACAAAGGTGCAAATCGTTTTCCCTTTAGCCTACGCCCAACAAGAAATGCTGTGTACTCACTCTCTTGTGTATGTTCCTTACATAACAAGTCAGCACTCAAACTCTAGGCACAAGAAATGCTCCAAGTTGTGGACGAGACGAATGCAAAAATTGAACGACAAATATCTGCTCAGACCCTCCCAAACTTTTCTCCACGGTTGGAATTTGAATTCATTTTTACTATCAAACCATTTTTTTTTATGTTTTGGGTCTATATATTACCCTTGAAAAAACGTTATGGTTAAAAGTGTACCCTTTAATAATGAAGTTTTGATAAGAAAATAATTTTTCAATTCTGAAATTTACGTTAAATTTTTAGTTTGTAACCCATTTTTGCAAGGTTGAAATATTTCTAGGGACTTAGGAAGCACCTAAGGCCTCCTCCCTACCTTCATAATAATAAGTTGCCTCACTTCTACACAACTTCAACTTTTATACAAAAGAGTCCATCAATGATTTGAAGATTAACTTTTACGGTAATTTTTGTCCCCTTAAGCTAACTAACAAAACATGATTATACACAATTCATTTCCATTGCATTTAATAGAACAAAGTTCTACATCAAGTGAATTTTTAACTAAATTCAAAGAACCGGAAAATCCAATCATATGAAGAAATAAATAAAATAGATAAGAAAAGAGCTACCACTAAATTCAACTCCCAAATTTAATATCCTACCTTCGCTTACATTTCCTCCATCAGGCAAGCTTCCAACTGTGTTCAAAGATCAATTAAAGAGAAAGACCATTCATATGAGTATTAAAATAAATTTAACATAAAAAAACAAAAAAAAGACACTGTAATAAGTTCGAACTAACAACTTCAACTAAAGAATTTTACGTTGTTTTGGAGGTTCAAGGAAGAAAAGGCCTCTAAAATGAAGCAAAGGCCTCTAAAATGGATAGAGATCGGCACTAGATTTTATGCTACTGATATCTTGTGGATATAGAATATTCATGTGGATATGGAAACATATTATTTTGAGATCTAGTCAAACTTTAAGATTTTTCACAGCTTTGTTCAAAATTTAAGGAAGAAAAATCCTCAGCTCTGCTCAAAATTTAAGGAAGAAAAGGCCTCTAATCTATGAAAGTATAGACATCGAATTTCATGATATTGAGTAGACATCTAAATGTATGAAAATATAGAAAGTAGACATTGACTTTCATGATACTGAGTAGACATCGAATTTCAAACAATAGCCATATGGAAATTGCATGTAGGTTGTCTCATGGCATATTGATATCTCATGAGGCTCAAAGTTTAGGAAAATTTGGATGAATCTGGCCTTCATCTCCTTGATGGGAAGAAATAATGGAAAGGAGGTTAAAATAATGTTTCATGTGTGGCAACACAGGACTCTCAGACAAGATATTTCAATGTAGAACATGACTTTATAGGTTTTAGAACAAGTATGTAAATCCAGAGTCTCATGGTTTATTGTATTTATATGAGTATGCTTCTAATTTTCCCTTTCTCTAGATCAATAGGAATTGATGTGATGTGATCATATGATGTATTCAAGGTTTGGCAGATATTGCAGTTGTCTTTATCCCAAAATAGACTCATATTAGACATGTGATTGGTGTTTGAGAAATGGTGAATTAAATCGAAATACATCTAAACAGTTAAAGGATTTCAAAATCCTTTACAAATGTACAGATGCGAAAAGTCTTGTGAAAGGAGTTTCCCCGACCATGATCAACACACCATTAAAAAACAAAAAATTGCAGACGTAGAAAGGTCGAGTACCACGGGAATTATTAATGCAGTGCTTCAATATTATTAATGTTTTGGCCCGAGGCCAGTCCCAGTTGAAATTAATCGAAAATGAAAGAATTCATAAACAAGGGGCATTGGAGCAATGTGCAAGAAGGGGTGCGATGATGAATTGCAATGAGAATTTTCGTTGTAAGCAGCAGCAGGTACAAATTCCTAGTAGCAAGGACTCCACCCCAAGGCTTGTTAGAGGAAAGGTTCATCATTACAAGTTACAAGCTTCTCAATGAAGTTTCRAGTTGATTAAATAACGCCATGTTCAGGGTTCAATTCTGGATCAACATTTTTTATTTCATTAATTTATTTAGACTTTTCATCGAATTCAAAATACAAAGAATTCATTTAGTTACGTATTGCTATGTGCGAGTGTATGCTCTAATTCTACAAATAGGAGATTATATTTTTGAAATTGCAGAAATAGTTTTTGATGCATTCTCCCAACAGAGTTTTCATATATTTCAAGTTTCATTGCACACAAGCTAATAAAATGGAAGTCCATTTTAGTAATAAGAAATCATTCTTCTGCCATGATTATAGACACATCTATTAAATCAAAATCCCTAACAATTATTTAGTGTGTATTCGATTATTACTATTTTCCTGAGTCATATTATGAATCCGAACTTTCATCCTGGCACCCATGTTTATCCATGAAAACAATTAGGAGAGAAAGACTTAATTATTGCACAAAGAAAGAGTAGATATTTACCAGTTCATCTCTGAATTCAAATTCAAGTGCAGTGGTCTGATAGCTCAATTTCATTCCTGGGTTGTTGCAGCATAAAAAGCACACAGTCTTCAATCCAGACACCCTATGTTCGAACCCTGTCCTCATCTTCATCGCTCTCTTCTCTTTCTGGCTTTGTAAAATCTAGATAAAATCAGTCAGTGCAGAAATGTTGATCACCTAGAAAGTTTGACAAGGAGTAGGGTTGTCTATCTATAAACCTCTCATTTCAATGATCTTATGGCACCACGACACCATCTAAATACATGTGGGTATCTCCATGCATTACCTACATGCTACTACCCCTACCTAGCAACCCATAACCAAAATGTAAAATTGATGATGTTCTATACAATTTAATACTTGCCATAAATATGTTGTGTCGATTTAGATGCTCGTTATGGAAGATGGCAATGCCAAAAATTCAAACATAAAATACAGGTAAAATGGTCCATGACGGGCATTTTGCCCATCAAATTCCAACCTTGCTTTTCTCCTCCAACATGTGGTCAATACATCGTACCCGTTTATCAAACCATTAGCAAAAGGGCGGGTGTCATGTCATCAAGAATTTGTTTTGTCCATTATCAATCTGACATGTATACAAAAGCCCTACTAAGTTTATCCTTTATACATAAGGCTTCGGGGAGTTAATGGTTTTGGAGGTTGCCAAAACTTGCAGGGTTTAGCCTATGGAGGTTTAAACAAATTTTTAAAAGAGATTATACTCGATAAGAAATAAGAGCCGGAGTTGGGTTAAACCTATGGAGGTTGAACAAATTTAAAATAGATAGTAATTATAAGAAACAAGAGACAGGGTTTAGCTTATAAAGGCTTAACAAAATTTAAAACGGATGTAATTGATAAGAAATAATAGGGCAGGGTTTAGGTTATGAAAGCTTAGCAAATTTGAAACAAAACATAGTTGATAAGAAATAAGACACATACGCATCGCTTGTATTCAAAAGAGATGATGGTAATCATTGTGAAGAAACACATTGCATCACTTGTATTGACAAGAGATGGCAATCATTAGGAAGCAACGCATTGCAGGTCTCTATGCTTTTGTGAATTACAATCGAGTATTGGCATAACTTAAACTTGCTTTTGGTTTTAATGTTGTTTGTTTTGTCTGTGGAGATGTGTATTCAATGCTTTTTAAATGGTCAATTATGTTCTCAAATGAATTCCACTTTAGTTTTTATTCTAATAGTTTTTATTCTAACTCTTAAAATTAAGACATATTTTCCCTATTGTAAATTTTAAACATTGATAAAAATTTGAAATTGTTTTTATATTTATTATTAATATAAAAATAGTGAAATTTAATGACTTTTTGTCACGGATTTCAAACATTATGAAAAATAAATATTAAAAATGGTTGTCGCCAACTATTAACTTTATTTACAAGTTTTTTTTTCTAATTATGTACAAAATTCTTGTAAGAAAAAATAGGTAAGATAAAATAACTACCTACTCACTGGGGAGGATGAAATCCACAATATTTCAAAACTCTATTAGTGTAGTAAGTAAGTAAGAGCTATAACAACTCAAAAGACTTTGGTAAGAGGGTAATATTTGTAAAATAAATTTGTTTTTCTTTTTGTTTTCTACTTATGAGTAAGATAAATTAAGTGAAACCCACTTGTTATATCATAGCTCTTCTTTCTCTCTCTCTTAATAATGTTAGAAAAACATGATCACAGAGTAATAAAATAAAACAAATGTGGAAATAAAACACAGAAGATACACAATACAATAGAGACACAGATATACGTGGTTCACGTAGTGTGGGCTACGTTCACCAGAGAAATTGTCAGGTCCTTCATTTTTATTATCCAACAAAATGAAGGGATACAACCTACAACTCAACCATTGTAACTTCCTCTTCTTTCTCTCACAATATGCTCTCTTAGAATACAATATTCACACACATACACGGCCATAATACAATTCCCTCATAAAAGAGGGTTTCCTTCTAGGGAAAAAAAACTTAACATAAATTCTACCATCAGATCTACGACCTTACAGTGAACAATCTCGATTGACTATGAAATTACAATATTTTACAAGGCAAATTTTCCCAATATTTCACTTCGTGGGCGTTAACCGCAAATCCCCCGCCAGGGGGAGGCTACAAAAATTGTCGGTGCCCCCCCTGGACCCCCCTGGCGTCAGTGGTGGGGCGGTAAGCCCCCCATCCCACTCCCCCCATCAGGGAATGGGGTCCAAGAACATATGAAACAAACATATGAATCGGGAAAATAATCAAGATCCAGAACCAACAAATACTAGATTATTAATACAAGTTTATGTACTTATGTCTTGAATTTCATCTACTTAGAAAATATTAAAATATTTTATTAATAGAGTCTTGACCTTGAAATCCCACAATCCCATAGTGGGTGAAATAAGAAAAAACACAAATTAACATATTATGCACGCCAACTTCAAAAACCAAAGGTATATGCATCCTCCATCATAACTGCCCCTACAAGACATACTTACCTTAAAATTGCATCCTCAAAAAATTCAATCCTAGAGCATTTGTATATGCTTGCTTGAAAATATCTTAAGTATGGAGAGTCATTTTCAAAGGTTCACAAAACTTGTAGTTTTCACTCCTTATCTTGTTCCCTTTGCCTACTTTCTAGGCTAGACACTTTCCAATCAATGGAAATGCTTTTACCAATTCTTTCCAAATTACAAAAGCACCAATGAATAAATGTTTTACCAATGCTTTCCAAATTACAAAAGAACCAATGAATATATGCTTTTACCAATGCTTTCCAAATTACAGAAGCACCAATCAATATATTTCTTTCTCTCTTGATTTAATGCTCTACAAATTATTATTATGGATATTTTTCTTCATTACTCTTCCCCATAGTGCATCATTGTGAAACACGCTCCAAAGTCTCTTAGCCACTAGTGCTTTCCCAAATACATAAATTTTTTAAAGGCCCCACCGCCATTCCTCCTTCTATCTTGCAATAATATCCCATTTCATTAAAGGAATCCAGTCTGTATCTCATTTCCCTAGCCACAAAAAACTAAAGCAGTTCCTTCTAATCTTATCCAACAATGTTTTTGGATACGTTCTAAATACATCTAGAAGACAAGGATTCCTTCCAAGATTAATTTACTAGAGTCAACTTGCTACCTCAAGATAACCACTTGTAGCACCAATTTGTTACTTTGTTCTCAATTTTCGTGTACGTCCAGTTTTACTCTATGTACTTGTAGTCGTTAGGCTTTAAATGGAATCCTAAGTATTTAATCCCCTTATTCAAAGAAGAAGAGGAGTAAGGGACAGTTTGTGATATTTGTCTTTCCACATTCTCCTCCAAACCATAAACAAGAATGGAAGAGTTGTGAACATGAACTTCTATCCCAATAGCTTTAGAAAAAAGGTCTAAAAGATCTTTATACTTTTGGACATCATTAACTGACCTACAATCGAAGATTATTACATCATCAACAAATAAAATATGACTTAGACAAATGAAACCTCCCACCTTTATGCCTCTTATGGATCCCTTCTTTGCTGCTAAGATCAATATGCTCAACTCGTTTGCCACCAATAGGATTGGGAAAGTGGACACAGGGTGCACTTGCCTAAGCCCTCTAGAAGAACCATTAATGAGGTTTATAACAGATGTTGAAGAAAAACAACCCATAATCCGATTTATACTATGTACATTCATCCCAATTTGAAGTAACAACATTCTTAAATACATCTAATAGATTGTATTATATGTTTTTGTTAGGTCAATTTTCATTACCACGTCAAGATGATTTTTATCCTTTATGGAATGCATGTCTTCCTGAGATGAGCCTATAGCATCATGAAGTTCTCTATTGAAGAGAAACACGAATTCTTCTTCGAATATGAGTTTTGTTAATACATTCTTCAAAATGTTTGTCAGGATCTTTGTGACCATCTTACAGATTGAGTTACATAAAGAAATTGGTCTATATTACTCAAAGGATTCTAGATCATTCTTCTTTAGAATTATCGCTATAAATGTTACGTTTATGGATCTAGGAATCTTTCCTAAAGATCTACATTCCTCTATAAATCTCAACATATCCTCCAACATCGTATATAAACCCAAATAAAATTCCATTGTCTAACTGGTTGAACAATGACTTTTGGCCTTTTTGAATGAATACATTGTTGATTTAGTTCTTTGGATATTTTAGCCCCTAATTTTTAACTATGTTTCTCATTTATTAGTCATGGACCACAAAGAAACTACCTAGCTCTTCAACAATGTTTTCCCTTTCTAGCTCTTGAAACTAACCACTAAAACACTTTCTACTATCTGCAACGATTTCATTGAATAATCTTGCAATGGAGCCATCTTATTTCTTAATTTTCCAAAATATATTAATATTTTTTTTGTTCTTAGCATAATTCTTAAAAAAAACTGCATTTTCGTTATCCACATCCAACAAAAAATAGGCCAACTTGTTAATCTTCATTATATTTCTTCTATTTCCCGTAAACTATTTTTGGTGCCTTCCAAACTTTTTGATCTTTCAGACTTCTGCTTAGAAAATACCCCACTTTGATTGAGCTCAAATGACCTACATATTTCTTCCTCCATCTCAATTAACTATGTTTTCCATTCAAGTGCTTTGGATTTATCCCATTAACATACTACTTCTTTATGTTCCTTAAATTCCCAACAAATTGAAACATTGTTGTTTCTCCTGTCTTAGGGTCATACGTTTTCCAATTCTAGACCACCAACTCTTTCAATTCCTTTTCTTCTAGCTAGGCATAATTGAATTTAAATGCACTGGAGGTTTTTGGATGCAATTTTCAATCTGGTAGAGGATTGAGAGATGGTCTAAAGACCACCTTTCCCCACCCAAGAATTCATCCTCTCTAAGTCTTCAACATTTTTTTCCAGCTACTAAAAACCTATCCAATCTCTTCAATATCCCCTCCCCACCACTTATTGAATTTATCTAGGTTAGAACCAACTCAATGGGCTCAACATCAATCAATTTTGAATTCCTCAAATAAATGAACAAAATAATCTGCTAGTGGATATTGCCTAGCTAAGTCTCCCAAAGATTCTCTTTCCTTTGTAGTCAATTTAAGGTCTCTTCCTGAAATGATATTATCCCCTTTTATACCATCACGATTGCAATAGGAATCATAGAATAGTGGTCTATCCTTATATGAACAATATAAGTTGATGATTTTATGGACATTTCCAAACCTTTAAATCTACATTCCAACAGAATACCTACATTTAAAAAGGAAGAAGATAAGGCATCTATGCTACTATTCCATCCTATCGCCAAACAACATAACCGACCTTTGGCATCAATAGAACAAAAAGACGAATCCCTTAGAATAGAAGACAATATTTCATTAGCCTTCTTCCCTTCGCACATAGTTCCTTGAATCAATATAATGTAGAGCTTGTATTTACTAGACATTCTTTTGAGGGCTATCTATTTATGGGAAACCCCCATCCCTCATGTTTAGGTATATGAAAATCATCAGGACACTCTATTTGTGACCATCCTTGCACCATGGTTTCCTTATGGTTAATTGTTTTCCTTCTTTCACCTCCTTGACTACTCTTCCTTTGGATAAAGACCAGAATGATTTTCTACCCACAAATGAGGTGTGACTAGTGCCACTGGCCAATCCTGTACTTTTATTTATCTTCCTTTATCCAATCTTACTTCTTTCCTAGATCTGAGGTTGTACATAGACCTACCTTTTCCTTTAAGAAAATTCACCCCCTCACTAGATAAGGATAAGTATAGGGACTTAGCTTTGGAGGCCGGAGAATTTGAGGGTTTCTTATTAAGCTTCATTCCAAAGGATTGAGGACCATCTAGGGACCAAGAATTTCCAAGGATCTTGAACACCTCACACCCTTATGCCATAACTAATATATCCCATGAACTTCCTCTAAACATATATTTCCTTCTAACAAATTACCAGGAAAGTATTTAAGGAAACATACCTTGCCTAGCAATACCAGTTTCTCTAGCTCATTCTTGGAAAACTTAAGAGGATTTTGAGTGCATGATAAATCATGGGAACTTGAATTTTTGACAATTTTCACTTTTGAATCTTTTGGAACTTTCTCATTATCTTTAACACCTAGTTCATCTTAGGATTTCTTACTTCCCCCTACTTTTTCATCCATACCCTTCTAGTCTTTTTACTCCATATGTTTCCCATTCTCTAATACCACATTAGCTCATTGTGGTAAGAGTGGAACAATGGTCTTCATAAAACTTTTAAATAATGAAGAAAATATTCATAAGAAAATCACAAAGGGCACAATGCATTGTGTATATGTATTATCAAATGTAGTCAGAGCCTAACCAATAAATAGGTTTAAGTATGCATTGTGTATATGTATTATCAAATGTAGTCAGAGCCTAACCAATAAATAGGTTTAAGGTTTACCCATAAGATCCTAAAGGGTGGGACCATAATCACTATTAAAATGGTTAATCATAAATGAAATGGTCACAAAGGTCCAATAAACCTCACAAATTGAGTTTATATTAAATATTCTCATATCTTCTCTAAAAAAAATTCAAAAAATTTCATAAAGCATGTATGAAAGTGGCAGTATCTCAACACCACCCTTTAATCATATCTCTTTGCAACAAACATCATTACTACAACCTATCCTATTAAAATATGAAAATACAAGCAAGGGAGGGAGGGCGACGAGGTGGAGAAGGGAGGGATAGTGGGTTAGGGGATTAAATTGAGGGGGAGGAGGTGTGACTTGATTTTGAGAATCACCCCATCACCCAATTTTTTTCTTTTTGTTCTTTTCCATGTTTTTTCTTTTTCAGTTTATTTGTCATCTTTTGTTTTTCTTTTTTTAAATTTTCATTTTATGAATTTTTATTTATTTATTTATTTTTCTCTTTTTTAAGAGTGAGAGGTAGAGAGAATTAGAGATGGATTGGGGCTTTCTTATATATTTTTGTTTTACTTTTATAAATTAACTCTAAATGAGTATTTGGATATTTTAGGGTTTTTAGACTATGGTTTAAAAAATGTTGCAATTTTAAACCAAGAAAAAAAGAAGTGTTATTGGTAATGCCATGTTTCAATTTTTCGGTTGATTTTAATATTTGTTTTGCGACGATATTGATTGTTAAGGTCATGGTTATAAAAATGTCACAATTTTAAGTCAAAAAAGAATGTTACTGACATAACATAACTTTTTGAATTGGGGGTTGATTTTGATTTTTTTGTTGTAACGATTCTCATTGTTAATATCATTGCTTCAAATAAGTTGGAATTTAAACCCTGATTAAAATAATAATAAAAAGAAAAAAAAAATCATGTTTTTGGTAGTATCACTTTTTTATTCCAGTGTTGATTTTAATGTTGTTGTTAGTAACAATATGTGTTTTTAAGGTTATGGTTGCAAAACGTTGTAATTTAACCTCTTCCCTCTCCCAAAAAAAAAAATGCTACTAGTAACACCACTTTTCAATTTAAAGAATTATTTTTGTATTTTTATGTAAAAATATAACTTTTTAGAAATAAATTTCTCATTTTAAAGTTACAATTATCATCAATTCAAAAACTATATTCTGGTTTTGTTGTTTTTTTCAAAAAGTTTATTGTCTTCACGATACACATTTTGAAATATATTGCACAAAATTATTTATTGCTATAGAGTGCATTGCATAGCAAAAAACTCATAACAATTGTGTAGTTGCATGTGTAGTTGCATAACAATTGTGTAGTTGCATGTGTAGTTGCATGTCGAGTTATGTAGTGATCAATACATACATAAATGCACTAGTATGTACTAGTATATAAGGTGCATCGGTATGTATAACTGAATAATGTGCATCAATTACCCTAAAAACAATTTCAGGTTGAAGTTCTATACTTATTTCGGAAAAAATATTTTATAATTTCCATATTTCATTATGGATGACTTTTATTAGTAGAAGATGGTTAATATAATATCAAGGAAAATAGTTTATAGCAATGAACATGAGGGAAGCATATCGTGGAAAGAGAACAAGACAAATTTTAAATATAAAAGTAATATATTTAAATTATCTATTCATTTAATCGATGTGGATTAGTTAATATGTTTCATGTTAAGAACATTTTTTAAAAAGCTCGATAAATTTATTTGTAATTTATGTGAAAAGAGCATAAAAGTAGGGTGTATTATTCATTTTAATATTGAAGAGATCGTAATTATATTTTTATAAAAATGTGTTTGAGTATACATTTTCTTTATAAGCTAGTCTTCAAGTTAATTTTAAAATAAATTATTTTGATACTTACATAATTCTTGTGTGGTAAAAATATAAGTTTCTATAATTATCATATTTTTATTATTTTTATTTTTATTTAAATATTGCATTTTTTTTTTTTCTATATGATAATTTGTATGTTAAATGTATAGATCAATTTTTTTCCTTTCGTTATTATTAATTGAATTGTTATAAGTATTATACTTTTTTGAGTCTATACAATGATATGACCCTAAAGTTTCTCTTAGTTATTTCTTTTTCTGTAGATGGGTTCACTTGGAATTTTTGTTAGAATATTTTTATCCTATTTTTGTTTCCTTTACAAAAACTATAATCTTTTTTTACTTTTATTTGAAATACAATATTTTAATTTTACTTTTTTGCTCCTCTCTTAAATTCGTAGTCTAAATGTTCTACGAAATGATTCTTTTTCGGGGACCTTTCTCTGAAATCCAGCGAGAAATTGTTAGATCCCCATATTTGATTGATTATTTCTATATTCTGAGGGGCCGAGGGGTTTTTCAGCATGATGAATCCATTTCTACATTCAGAAATGGATTTTAAACAACAAAAAATAGTGATTTCATGCATATTTATGTCATTGAATTCCGGTGAAAAAAGTCATTTTGTAGAATAGTTAGAAAACACCCTCTCTTAAATGCATAGTCTATAATAACATCACTTTCTTTATTCTTAGAATAACATTACTCTTCTCTTTAATGTTATAATTTTAGAAGTTACAATTATCTTCTTTAACATTCATTAACAATTGCATGTAATAGGATCACTAAAAGATAAACAATCACAGAACAAAAAATATATCATGGGAAACCCTCATGGGGGAGAAAACCCAGCAACCAATTCTTCAGTATAGATTCCTTCAACTGGAACAATGTAACATTATAGGTGTCCACAAATAGACCAAGACTAAGAAACCAAGACCTCCTGTGCTAGACCTCCTTTGTTATGCTCCAAATACATAAGAGAAGGCGAGTTGTGTGTATATATAATTGAGAGGAACTTGACCTCTATTTATACACATAACTTAACTTCTGAAAATATGCAACCCTAAGAGGGGTCATTTTAACTTTTGACTTTTACAATAAGGATAACAATAAAATAATAATTTCTTTTGAGTCAATTTATACAATAAGATTACAATAACTTTCTCGAGGTTTGACCAATACAAATACAAAAGAATATATTTCGTATTCACATCAAAATATCAACACTCCCTCTTAACTAGGGAGGTATTCTTTGTTGCCACACGAGCTCATGACCATTGCCCGTTGAACATATGAATCTATACATCATTGGATATCCATAGTACAACATGACTTCACAACCAATGTATCCAAGGCCTGTGGGTAGCTCTCAAATAGATTCAACATGTCACCATGACATCCACTACCCCGCAATGCATATGTACCTCATCATGTGCACCCCTGTGACTTCACAACGAATGCATCCAAGGCCTATGGGTATCTCTCAAATAGATACAACATGTCCCTAGGACATCCACTACCCCGCAATGCATTTGTACCTCGTCAGTCCCTCTGAAGAGGGACCATGCCAAGCTTGTCCCTAAAGTGCTCGAACTTTGTCCTCGACAGTGGCTTGGTCAACACATCCACAACCTACTCCTCGGTAGTCACATACTGGAGCCTAATTGTTCCCCTCTACACCATATCCCTGATATAGTGATACTTGATCTCTATATGCTTCGACCTATCATGGAACACCGGATTCTCTGAAAACTTCATGCAACTCTGGTTGTCACACAAAATGCAGGTCGCCTCTAGTTTGAGACCAAATAACTCGGACAACAGATTATGAAGCCACACTGCTTCTCTACATGATGCACATGCTGCCACATATGCAGCCTCAACTGTACTAAGTGCTACACATGACTACTTCATGTTGCTCCACAAAACCATACTAGAGCTTAAACTAAAGCAATATGTTGAAGTACTCTTCCGATCAGGAATACTTCTGGCCCAATCTAAATTCGAATATCCATATAACTCGAACTCATGGTTTGTCAGATAGCTGAGACCATAATTCAATGTACCCTTAAGGTACCTTATCACATGTTTTGTTGCAACCAACTGAACCTTCATGGGCTACTCCATATACTGACTCAGGGTGTTCACACCAAAAAATAAATCCAGTCTCATGTTTTTCAAGTACATCAATGAACCCACCATATACCTTATAAAGTAACATCCACAATCTATGAAGTCGTATCTTGTAGCAACTTTAGATTTGATACCATAGGTGTAGCCATTTCCTTGCAATCCAACATCCTGAACCTCTTTAGGATTTCCATTGCCTACTTCCCTTGATTCAGAAAAGATATCATTATGTATTTTCCATACCTCGAGACCCAAAAAGTCATGCATCATCCCAAGATCTTTCATCTCAAACTCAACAAATAGTTTTCTCTTACACTCTGAGATGAGATTTTCCACACCTGTTAGAAACAAGTCATCCACATACTACAATAGTATTACCGGACCATCATCCACAATCTAAGTAAAGGTTAGGCTATGCAATTCTCTTTTTAAATCCTAAGCTCGTCAGAAAACTGTCGATCCTACCATACCATGCTCTGGGTGCCTGCTTTAATCTATATAAATCCTTCTTCAATCTGCACACATGTGTCTCCCTGTCATGTACCTCGAACCCTTGTGGCTGCTCTACATATACTTCCTCTTTTATTTCACCATTCAATAAGGTTGTCTTCACATCCATCTGATGCACCTTCCATTTCATTACTGCGGCCAACAAAAGTATAGTCTCGATCGAGGTATATCTCGCCATGGGAGCAAATGTCTCCTCAGAGTAAATTCCCTCCTTCTAAGAGAATCCTCGAGCCACAAATCTAGCCTTATACTTTTCAATACTGTTGTCAACTACATGTTTCATTTTATAGATCCATTTTTAACTTACTATTGATTTCTCCTTCGGTCTGGGGACCACATCCCATACATCATTCTTTACTATGGATCAATATTCCTCCCCCATGCCATCCTTCCATACCTTCTTTTCTACAACCTCTTCATAACTGGATGGTTTTTCATCCATGATATATCACACAAATATGCCACATAGATGGAATATGATTTCGGCTTCTTACTTTCCCTGAGATATTTTTCTAGGGAACCATATCTTTCTGCATCTTTGATGAGCTCCTATGCCCAAGATGGTCTTCTCTTGAGAGAAGGCATCTCTTCTGGCCTCTGAGGTGTTGCCATGTCATTATCCTCATGAATGACTTCCTCTGGTTCAACTTCTTCTGCCTCTGGAACTCTAGTAACTTCATTCTCCTCCTCATGAACCTATTTTGCACAATCATGTTTTGATTTGCTGAAAGATGCACTCTCATCGAAGGTGACATCTCAGCTAATCTCAACTTTTTGATGACTGAGAATATATATCATGTATGCCTTCGATGTGTCACTGTAGCCAACAAATATGCCATTATTTTCAGATGGATACAATTTTGTCCTCTTTTCCTTGGGGATATGCACAAATATGGGGTAGCCAAATATCCTTAGATGACTGACTTTCGACTTCTCTCCTAAAAACATATCCTATGGTATCTTGTTTTCAATTAATTTGTGGGGACTTATGTTTTGCACGTACACTACAGTCTTTGCTTCTTTTGCCCACAGATGCATAGGTAGATCTTGATCACGGATCATATCCTTAACTACTTCCATGATCATCTGATTCTTTCTTTTCGCTACTCCATTATGGCGAGGATTGTAGGGAGTAGAAAGATCCCTCTTAATCCCAACTTCCTTGCAATATTATTTGAATTCCTCCAAAGTGACATCTCCTCCATTATCTGATCACAATTTCTTTATCTTCTGCTCTATCAGGTTTTGTACCAATGCCTTAAATTCTTTGAATTTTCCAAACACTTCATTCTTTGCCTTCAACAAATTGATCCAACTTTTACGTGAGAAATCATCAATAAAAAACACATAATATACATACATGTTTAGTGAATTTGTTGACATCTGTCCACACACATTCGAGTGCACGATGTCCAATACTCTTTTGGATTTGCTATCGATGTTGGGAAATG
Organism: Picea mariana; assembly: GCA_032191745.1. NCBI lineage: Eukaryota > Viridiplantae > Streptophyta > Pinopsida > Pinales > Pinaceae > Picea > Picea mariana. The sequence goes on from JASDQU010735657.1 coordinate 270,756, forward strand.
AGTGCTTCACGTTCTTTCCTTGTGCACAACCTTTGCACACGTCGTCTAGTTTTTCCTACATTTTTGGTAGTCCCATCACCATCTTGCTCACACTAGATAGGGCCTTCTAATGTAGGTGAGCAAATATCCTATGCCATAATTCACTGGGATTCACAGGGTCGTGAATTAATGTTGAATATGATTGCCCTTTCAATTTGTAGAGTCTTACCTCTTGAACTCCAATCACCACAGCATCATCAAAAGTCTTCCCTCTAGGCCACATAAGAACTTGTCCATCAACAAATGCAACTATGTAACCCTTCTCATCCAATGTTGGAATCAAGAGAAGGTTCTTCTTCAATCTAGGAACATAGAGAACTTCCTTCATCTTCATTGGCTTTCTTGAGTCTATCTTGTAGGAGGCTTCTCCTACTCCTTTGATCGGATATTGATAGTCATCTACCAATTTCACCTTGTGCAGTGAATCCTTATGATTAAGGTTAGACAATGAGTCTTTATAACCTGTCATGTGCTTGGAATCACCATTTTCCACCAACCAAATGTCACTTCCATGAGTGACAGTTCCTGTAAGGGCTGAGATAAGAACATACTCTTCATCACTTGATTCATCTTCCTTTGCAACCATCTTGGTTTTGATGATTGAAGCTTCATGAGACATTCTCCAGGTCGTTCTCCCTTGGATTGAGTTGAGACGATCTATGAGAAATCTCGTGTGATGGGTGTGTCATACTCCTCTGGGATGAGTTGAGATGACGTGTGTGGTGTCTTGTCATGCTCCTCTGGACTAAGTTGAGATGACTTGAGATGGTCTCTTGTCGGACTCCTATGGACTTAGTTGAGTTGAATTAACATGGCTCACCATATGGTACTCCTATGGACTTAGTTGAGTTGATCTATTGAGAGTGACCTCCCTGTGGCTGAGCACAGGTGGACATGTCCTTAGTGGTCGAGCACTAGAGGATGTGAGAGATCCTTGATATATTGTTTAAGAGTAAGATTTATTGTGTAACCTTAATTTTGTATTGTGAAGGGTACAAGTCAGCCCCACCATGTAAAGATAATTAATATTGTGTAAATATTAATTATATTATTGAGTTATAGAAGTTGACCCTATTGTTCCAATAGACACATCCATTTGATGTGCTAAGTATTGTATAAATAAGAGTTAGATCCTCATTGTGGATCACACACACTCACAATTGTTTCATTATCTCAACGCCTACTTGTAGGGCTGAAGTACGCACTTCTCTTAGGCGTTATCTTTATTGGTCATAGAGAACCCTCTTGTGTGCACTAGGGTTTGTGGTGAAAGGGTGATCTTCTCTTGACTCTATAGCAAAGGATTTTTGGGTTTTTCCCTTGGTTGAGAAGGGTTTTCCCAGGATAACTTCTTGTGTTCTTGTGCATGGTTATTCTTCTTGTGATCTTGGTTACTATGACTATTGTATATTGTATTGTTGCATTGTTTATAGTTCAAGTTCATGCTAAATTGAAAGAAAGTACATGTCCTTGAGCTAAGCATTAAAAATTCAACATGGTATCAAAGAAAAGTTCCTGAAGAGCCATTGCACAAGCTATTCCATGTTAGCCGTCACCTTCTTGCTGCAATTGCAAAAATAGACCCCTCCATTTTCCTTGTAAAGCTAGTTTTAGAACTTTCCCCTTGAACGTTGGGCCTAATTTTTGCATAGGAAGGTATGGCCTAGTCTAGCACAATTCATGTAACTCTCAGATCAAAAATTGAAGGAGTTTTGATTTTCGGCCCTTTGGTTTCTAGGGTTTCTATAGAATTTCAATTTTAGGGGTTTTACAGAACATTAGAGTATTTTTGCAGCTTGTTGAGGTTCCTTTGAATCTCTAGGGTTTCTTGTTGGTAGTCATAAGTCGAACAAACCCCCAGAGACCTCCTCTTTAAAAACGATAGGGTTTCTAGCCTAGCCATTAGGGTTTGTGAAGAATCTGCAAGCCATGAGGAACAAAACTTTGGTGGAAGATAGGCTTGATGGAACACGCAACTTCAGATCTTGGAAGTCAATATTACACATCAATCTGGAAGAGGATGACATATTGAGATTGATAGAAAAGAATCTACCAGCAACAACAACCAATGAAGAGAAGGTTGAATGGAAGGCAAACGATGTCAAAGCTAGGAAGATAATCATCTATTCAGTAAGAGATCATCTACTACCTCACATCTCTACCCTAAAGACATCTTATGAAATGTATGATGCATTGAAAAAGATGTTTGAAAGTAACAACACAAACAAAGCTCTTACATTGAAACACCAACTTCAAAATATCAAGATGATGAAAGCTGACACCATTACTACCTTCTTCATGAATATTTTAGAGATCAGAGATCAACTAGGTGTCATTGGAGAAACCAAAACAGACAAAGAACTTGTCATGATTACTCTCAATTCTCTTCCAAGACATTGGGAACCATTCCTTCAAAGTATCAGTGGAAGAGTAGATTTACCTGAGTTTGATCGTCTATGGAAAGACTGTCCTTAGGAGGAAACCAAACTTATAGCCAGAGGAGTGAAAGAATCCCATCATGATGACAATCAAGCCCTTGATTCTCTTGCAAAAAGAGGCAGAAGAAATAGAAGAAGTTTCAACAAAGCATTCAAAGACAAGAAAACTTTAGCAGCATCAGGTCATGAACATAGAAAATACATTTCAAAGATTCATTTTTTCATATGTGATAAGTATGGACACATTGTGAGAGATTGTCCTACCAGGAAGAAAGGAAGACAACATTAATCCACTGTCGATGTTGATTCAGAACCACATCATAGAGATGAAGACATAAAAGATGAGGCATTCTTCTTCATGTCAACACTCTTAGGTACGGTCCCTACTGATAGTGATAATTGGTTGATTGATAGTGGTGCTTCCAGACACATGAATGTATATAGAGAAAATCTTATAGACCTTGTAGAGAAAGAGTCTTGTCTGCATGTTGTACTTGGTGATAATGCCAAATATACTATGAAGGGAGTTGGAACTTCTTCTTTCCAACTAGATTCTAACATACCACTACAATTAAGTGAGGTACTATATGTACCTGGGATGAAAAGGAACCTTGTTTCTATTTCTGCCTTAGATGATAAAGGCTACAAGGTTACTTTCTCTGAAGAAGAAGTTCTTGCATGGCACAAGAACTCACACATGGATTCTTCCCGGGTGATTGGTGTTTGAGAAAATAGTTTGTACAGATTGATTGTCCAACCATTCCAAGCCTTGTTACATGATACTATCATCTTGAGTGAGCTATGGAATAAGAGACTTTCTCATTTACACTATAGAGCCCTTCCCGCTCTGGGGAATATGGTGACAAGTCTTCCAAAGATACATATTGAGCATGATGGTGTTTGCAGAGGTTGTGCTCTTGGAAAGAATTTCAAGGGGTCCTTTTCAAGCAGTGACAGTAGTTCCAAGGGGATCTTGGACTTGATACATACATATGTTTATGGACCCATGATTGTTTCTTCCTTGAAAGAATATTTGTACTATGTGCTATTCATCGACGATCACTCTCGAAAGATGTGGATTTACTTCTTGAATACCAAGGATGGAGTCCTTGCGAGATTTCAAGAGTTTAGAGCTCAAGTTGAGAACCTGACTGAGAGGAAGATCAAGGTGTTGAGATCAGATAACGAAGGAGAGTACACCTCCAAGGATTTCAATGACTTCTATATTCAGACAGGGATCAAGAGGGAGTGCATCGTTCCTTATAACCCTCATCAGAATGGGATTGCAGAGAGGAAGAACAGATCCATTGTTGAGGCAACTAAAGCAATGATACAAGATCATAACCTACATATGATTATGTGGGAAGAGGCATCCATGACAATTGTGTACGTTCAGAACATGAGTCCTCATAAGATTATGAAGAACATGAATCCCAAAGAAGCTTTCACCAGAGTGAAGCCCGAGGTTGGAAAATTTAGGATATTTGGGTGTCCAGTATACATTCATGTACCCAAGGAAAAGAGGACCAAGCTAGACCCTTCAAGAAGAAAGGGTACATTTGTGGGGTACAATGAATCTTCGAAGGAATATCGGATCTACATCCCTAGTTAGAGACAAATCAAAGTTATCAGATATGTCACCTTTGAGGAAGAGATAGCCTTTCGAAGATCCAGAGAATCTCAGATGGAGATTGACAGTGAGAAGAAAGAAAAGACAATACCTTCTCCCCCTTCAACAGTTCAGAGGGAGACAATTATTGATCTAGTTGATCCAGTTGATCCCATAGCTCCAGTTGATGTTCCCAGAGACATTGCAGTAGGCCAGAAGAGGCTTGCATGGGATCGATAGACTTTGTAGGAGGCAGAGGGACATGCAGCTCCTCGTGGTACATTTTGAGAGAGAAAGAGACCACATATATTTTCAAGCTATGTTTCATCTATGAGCCACATCATTGATACTGATCCTTCTTGTCATGGAGAAGCAATAGGTTAGCAGGTTTGGCAAGATGCCATGATCGAAGAGTATTAGTCCATTATGAAGAATGATGTGTGGGATATTGTTCTAAGACCGAAAAGGAAGTCTATAGTCACTTCCAAGTGGATCTATAAGATCAAACATGTAACCGATGGAAGTGTCGAGAAGTACAAAGTGAGATTTGTGGCTAGAGGATTCTCTCAGGTGGAGGGAATAGATTATGAGGAGACATTTTCTCCTATTGCCCGATATACTTCCATTCATACGAGCATTTCTCTTGCAACATCCATGGGTTGGAGACTACATTAGATGGATGTAAAGACAACCTTTCTCAATGGAGAAATTGATGAATAAGTTTACATCGAGCAACCAGATGGATTCTTGATACATGAGAAGGAGTCTCATGTGTGCAGGTTGAAGAAAGCCCTGTATGGACTAAAGATAGTGCCTCGTGCGTGTTATGAGAAGATTTATGGATACTTGATGATTTTGGGCTTCAACAAGAGTGTCGTTGATCCCAACCTATACTACAACATTGTTGGTGATGAGTGTCTGATTTGGGTCCTGTATGTTGATGAATTATTCCTCATCGGTTCAGAAAGCCTTATTGTTGAATGCAAACATGCATTGGCTTTTGAATTTGAGATGAAGGACCTTGATATGATGCACTACTTCTTGGGACTAGAAGTATGGCAAAGGACTAATGAGATTTTCTTGAGTCAAGGAAAATACACAATTGAGATATTGAAGAAATTCGGGATGACAGACTGTAGATCCATACATACACCGATGGTGATGAATTTGAATAAAATGAACAAGGCTTCTTCTGATTTAGGCAAGATTGATCCACATCTTTACAGACAACTGGTTGGATCAACCATGTATCTGGTTAACACTAGACCTGATATATGCTATGCAATGAGTGTACTCAACCAGTTTACGAGTCAGCTGAGACAGACACACTGGATAACAATGAAGCATGTGTTGATATATTTACGAGGTACAGTTGGTTATGGATTGAGATATGCCTCCGGTGTAGACATGAGATTGCAGGGATATGTCGATGCAGATTGGGAAGGGAGAGTAGTGGATCGAAAGAGCACCTCTGGTTGTTGTTTTACTTTGGGATCTTCCATGGTTTCCTGGTGCAATAGGAAATAGACTTATGTGGCTTTGAGTACCGCAAAATCAAAGTACATTGCATTATGTGTGGCAGTCCATGAAGCAATGTGGCTTCACAAGATCCTTGAATAATTATTTAGACATGAGATGGATTCCACTATTATCCATTGCGATAACCAGATCTATGTGAAGCTCTCAGAGAATCATGTGTTTGACGATAAATCGAAACAAATTGATATCGAATACCATTACATCAAAGATATGGTGCAGAGGAAAGCAATACACGTGCTGAGAGGGAGTGTTGATGATTGCATCTTCATGAGACATTCTCTAGGTCGTTCTCCTATGGAATGAGTTGAGACGATCTGTGAGAAATCCCATGTGATGAGTGTGTCATACTCCTCTGGACTGAGTTGAGATCACGTGTGTGGTCTCTTATCATGCTACTCTGGACTGAGTTGAGATGACTTGAGATGGTTTCTTGTCAGACTCCTATGGACTTAGTTGAGTTGACTTGAGATGGCTCTCTAGATGGTACTCCTATGGACTTAGTTGAATTGATCTATTGAGAGTGACATCCATGTGGCGGAGCACAACTGGACGTGTCCCTAGTGGATGAGCACTAGAGGATGTGAGAGATCATTGCTATATTGTCTAAGAGTAAGATTTATTGTGTAACCCTAATTTTGTATTGTGAAGGGTACAAGTCAGCCCCACCATGTAAAGATAATTAATATTGTGTAAAGATTAATTATATTATTGAGTTATAGAAGTCGGCCCTATTGTGCCAATAGACACATCCATTTGATGTGCTAAGTCTTGTATAAATAAGAGTTAGATCCCCATTGTGGATCATACACACTCACACTTGTTTCATTATCTCAATGCCTACTTGTAGGGATGAAGTGCACACTTCTCTTAGGCTCTATCTTTCTTGGTCATAGAGCACCCTCTTGTGTGCACTAGGGTTTGTGGTGAAAGGGTGATCTTCTCTTGACTCTATAGAAAAGTGTTGTTGGGTTTTTCACTTGGTTGAGAAGGGTTTTCCCATGATAACTTCTTGTTTTCTTGTGCATGGTTATTCTTCTTGTGATCTTGGTTACGGTAACTATTGTATGTTGTATTGCTACATTGTTTATGGTTCAAGTTCATGCTAAATTGAAAGAAACTACATGTCCTTGAGCTAAGCATTAAAAATTCAACACTTGGGTTGCTTATCATCTTCAGTTGTATGAACATGATGCCTTTTACCTCCTTTCTTTTCCCTTGGTCTCTGAACGAGGGAACAATTCCTAGAAATGTGTCCCATTTTCTGAAAATAGAAACATCTGATATTTGGGTTATTTCTTTGGCCCTTCTGAAACTTCTTGGGTGAGGAGGGTTATTTCTTTTTCTTTCCTTTCCTGGAGTGGGCGGCTAGAGCTTGATCATCATATGTCATATTCTCTTCTCTTGTTGTCATCCTTGCTTCTTCTTGGTTGCAATCTTCCCATAGCCTACTAAACTTGGGTAGCTTCCTTCTTGAGCATTTCCCTTGAATAAATGCATCCCATGACCTTGGGAGGCCATTTAAGGTGGTCATCACCATTTCTTCTCCATTCACTGTATCACCAATGGCTTCTATCTTCTCTTTGATTTGGTTCACTATTGAGAAATAAGAGTGGATAGTTTCTAAATTCTGCATCCTCACATTCTTTAACTAAGTTCTCAAGGTCATTCTTCACTTGATGTTGTTTCCTTCAAATAGTCGGGTTAAGGCATCCATCATTTCTTTTGGAGTGAATAATGAAGATATGTGATGAATAATATGTTCCTTAATGGAGTCTGTAATAATCATCTTTGTGTTGACCATATCCTTCTTGTGCTTTGCTTTAGCCTCATCTCCCTTTGGTTCTGAAACCTCTTCTTTAGTGAACTTCTCTAAATCATGATATTCTAGGAGGAGGGATATTGTGTACCTCCAGGATTTGAAGTTGTCAACTCCCTCCAACTTCTCATCAATCTTGGTTCTGGTAGTCATCATGCCCCTAAATCACAAATTTCGGATTCTGAAGATCTAATTAAGGGAAAAGATGTGCTCCATTAGGGCTCACTTGTTAGTGGTCTTATCTTATCTGGAAACCACTCCTATCAAGAAAAGAGACTCCTTTTGTCTTCTAGATTTGTGACCTGTATTCTATTCAGGCCCACTCTAATACCATGTTATAATTTTAGAAGTTACAGTTTTCTTCTTTAACATTCATTAACAATTGCATGTAATAGGATCACTAAAATATAAATAATCACAGAACACAAGATATATTCTCATAAACCCTCATGGGGAGAAAACCAAGCAACCAATTCTTTAGTATAGATTCCTTCAACCATTACAATGTCATTTTATAGCTCTCCACAAATAGACCAAGACCAAGATACCAAAGACTAAGAAACGAAAACCTCGTGCACTAGACCACCTTTGTTATGCTTCAAATACACAAGAGAAGACGAGTTGTGTGTATATAAATGAGAGGAACTCTACCTACTTTTATACACATAACTTGACTCTCGAAAATACGCAACCCTAAGAGGGGCCATTTTAACTTTTACAATAAGGATAACAATAAAATAATAATTCCTTTTGAACCTATTTATACAAATACAAAAGAATATCTTCAATAGTCACATCAAGATATCATCATTTAATACATAGTTTTAAATATATCAATTTTATTAACAATAATTTTTAGTATTTCATAGTTTTAAATATTATATTCTAATCTTGTAAACTTTTGTTTTTTTTTTAATATTTTAGAATTTTAATTAGTATATTCAATTTTCTTTAATGTCATAATAATATTATTTTTCTCTTTACATACTAATTATTAATTTAATTATTAAATGAATATAGTCACATTTCAATTACTATAATTAATTTTCTTTAATGTTATAATAATATTACTTTTCTCTTCAATATACATATTTTTATTTAACTATTAAAGGTGTAGAGTAGTTATATCAATTCTACACTTTTTAATTTAAAGCAATTGTTTAAATATTAGACTTTTTGAATTTTTTCAAGGTATGTTTTCCAATCAGTTTTGTCCAAAAAATTGATCAGAAATTTAAAAGAATGGACAGAATTGCATATATCAATTGTTGATATTGTTAATAATTGTTAAACAAAGTGTTAAAGTATAATAGTTAGACTTGTCCAAAAACTATTAAAAATATAAAATAGTGACATCGCTTCTATTTTGATTTTAAACTATCTACAAATAATACATTATTATAAGTTTCAAAGGTTTTATAATTATTATAATTTTTTGTTATGAATTAGGTACAATTAATAGCATTAGTCTGTTCTACTTTTTGGCTGTTTTCTGGTAATTTTTTCTATTTGATTTTGTACTAAATGAGGTAATAAATGGTTGAATCTACAAATTTGAGTGGCTAAATTTGTATAATCTGAATGTCCCAAAAAAATTTCAACACACCAGATTCGACCCAAAAAACAAAAAAAGTAACATTTAGCCAACCCCCAATTAATATATCAAAACATTCTTAAAAAATAAGTATAAACAGCTTTGCTACTATTTTGGCTTATTTATTTACCTAAATTAATACCCAAATCAACTAATAAAATATTAATCTTGTTAAACAAGTACCTAATGTTCACAACAAATTCTGATATCATTCATACTCGTTTAAGATTACAATTTTAAGTTTATGCATTTTCCATCCAGAATCGACACGCAGAAAGGCGGGTAGAAAAAACGCATGAATTATCGCAAACGATGGGGACATCTGTCACCTGTCATCAAAATGCCCCACACAGGTACAATTTGAAATGACATAACATTTGAAATGACCATATTATCGACCAGTAGGTCCGAAGGTCGTCTTCCCTGATCCACTCTCTCAAGCAGTTTTGCATTTCTGAGAAAGGGCGTCTTCCAAAACCTGCACCTTCGTCATCCAGGCTTCTCGTCCTACCTCTCTTTCCTGCAATTAAATTGATTAGCTTTTCATATTCATGATCCCAACCATTTTTACCTGCATACTCTCTGAATGTATTGAAATTTAATAACGAATAGAAGGAACTTAGCACTCACCTTCTGAATCTCTGCTTTACAAGAAGACTCGTTCTTTGCTAGAGTTTGTCCATGATATTTGTGGGTGCAGCGTCCCTTCTTCTTCATGCAATCCAACAGCATATTGGCAGTATCGATGCCTGATCACAGATCTAGTGAGCAAATAAATATTATTCTATCAATGAAGAAGAAGAAGATACAGACATACCTGCAAGATAGGCACCGTGGACATAACCGTTATGTTTCTCACTAGTATGTTCTCCAGTGAAGTAGATAGGTCCAACTGGTGCCTGTCAACCATTTAGACAACATAAATTATTAGTTATCCATTTGGTTACTAATATCTATAGCGTATAGTAAATTAATAAATTTTGATAAGCTGATGTGTTTTGTTAACAACCTTCATGTTGTCAAAGTCATCTGTGGATACACCTATGGGCCAATTGGAGTAAGTTCCCTTGAAGAATCGATCTCTTCCCCATCTAGGAATGAGTATTGCCTCCATCTCTGGGATATGACTGCCAAACATTTTCCTTAAAACGCCCATTATTTCTACTTTTGTCTCGTGGTCAGGCTGTTGTTCTATACGTCGGGCTTCATCGTCAGTGACAGTTACCATCAGAAGATTGCCTCCAGGATACTCGTTCTCCAAATGCTGCAAAAGATTCCCAAAAAAATGAAAATGAAAAATTAGTTTTTGACCACTGATTTGTATAGGCTGAAGAATTTAAGCAAATAAAATGCGCTGGAAGCCCGAGGGCGTGGGTTCCAATCGATTGTGATCAATGTTACTGAATATTGCATTGAAGCAAGCAAAACGCGATGAAAACCTAAGGGCGTCTGTTCCAATCAATGGCGGTTAATATTAGCTATGCCATGTACTAATATGTAAAGTTTCCAGGATTCCTCATCTGCTGATATGGAAAGCATCCTGGCTTTCTCATGTAAGTAGTTTTTGAGTTTCCCGTTAGATTTTCTTTGAAAGAAAAAAGATAAACTAACTGAATACCTGCCAGAAATTGTAGTAACCTCTTTGTTCATGGGCATAAACGAAAAATTCTGTGCCAGGTCCAGTAGGCCAGAATTTAGAAGGAAACTTCATAAAGATCTTGCAGTAGATAACCATATCCCATCTGTATATTGACAGCAGTTTCCATAGCTGTGCATAGTAGTTCAGACAGCTCAGAGAATGAAGCAAACTCTAATATCCTTAATCTAAGAACTTATTGTAAATACCATGATCAGGGGGCTTAGAATACATACAGGCAGATCAGGTTTAAACTTGATAAGTTTGGTTTGAAGAACTCCCACGCTGACAGAAACAATGGCGTTCTCTGCAGTGTAAGCTGAACCATCCTCTGTCACAACTTTGACGCCTTTGTCTGTATATTGGATTTCCCTCACAACCTATCCCAAGATTTGATGAAAACATATAATCACGGATCAGTAAGGAGAAATGAGTTTTTTTAATAAGAGAGTACCAAATTTATGGGAGACGCCCACCTTGTTGAGTTTGAGACGGTTATCTGATATATATCCGTTGC